>CM040838.1:1011342-1081342 GCA_022828995.1 Vimba vimba | reverse complement strand
CTCTCTCTGTGTGTCCTGATAGCCGACGAGGCGTCAGTCGCTGACCGCTCCGTCTCCGAACACGATCTCCTGGGAGGAATACATCACCTCTGAGACGGGAAAGTACGTCAGATATGAGCGTTTTCACAATACACATCATTTCAGAGCAGCTTTACAGAGAGTGCACGAGTCCACATTACGATCTCCGCTGTTGTGTCCGCAGGGCTCCTCATCTGGGCCGAGAGCTCGTGTGTAAAGAGAGCAAGAAGAACTTCAAGGCGACGGTGGCCATGAGTCAAGACTTCCCTCTGGGCATCGAGTCGTAAGTGTCCCGCGCTCACTCCCGTCGACGTCCACATGTTCGCTGATGATCACGACTCATGTGACTTGTTTTACAGGCTGTTAAATGTTCTGGAGGTCATCGCACCCTTCAAGCACTTTAATAAACTCAGAGAATTTGTTCAGATGAAACTCCCACCTGGATTTCCTGTCAAATTAGGTAAACAGACACATTTACTGTATTCTTTATAACATTATAAATGTCTTTACTCACACTTTTGATCAATTTAATGTGTCCTTGATGAAGTATTAATTTATTTCCCAAAAAAAAAAAAAAAAAGTACTGACCCCAAACTTTTCAACGGTAGTGTTTAATGTTTAGTTAATAAATTACATATTAAAACAGTTATTATAAATTGTAATAGTTTTTCACACTATTACAGTTTTTTTTGTATTTTTGATCAAATAAATGATGAGCATAAGAGACTTTTTAAAAACATTAAAAATCATCCCGATCCCAAACTTTTGAATGGCAGTGTAACGTCAGCTTCATTTATACAGCGCTTTATATTATAAATATATAATTAAATGTATATTATTATATTAAATATAGATTGTTTCAAAGCAGCTTTACAGTGATAATAGGAAATTACAGTAACAGAGTGTTTGGCTTTTATATAGTGTGTGTGTGTGTATATATATTAGTGCTTTCGATCGATAAAAAAATTAACTAGATTAATCACATTTTTTTTCTGGGATTAATCGCGATTTAAGCGCAATTAAAAATAAACGTTTTTTGATGTTTTTTATATATTTTACAATGTAATAATTTCACTGTTAATCTCCAAATTAATGTAAAGACAGTATATTTTAAATACATATTTAATGGCATCTTTTTTGAAAAGGACACGATTAATCATGATTAATCACGATTAATCGATTTGACTTGCTCTAATTCCAACAAACTGCGTTATGTTACGACGACGACGATGATGATGATGATGTGATTCCCGCCCGCAGACATCCCGGTTTTCCCCACCATCACAGCCACCGTGACCTTTCAGGAGTTCCGTTACGACGAGTTCGACCAGTCCATTTTCACGATTCCCAGCGAATACAAAGAGGATCCCAGCCGCTTCCCAGACCTCTGAGCTGTCCCAACTTACCCCGGCGACCCCGTCTCCACCTCCTCCCATCTCCCGAGACGTTTGCGGACGGAGACCAACGAGTTTCATGTAGAAAACACTTGTAAACACGGACACAAAGGGATCGTGCTGAAGGAAAACGGGTTCCTCGTTCGCAGCTGCACTACATGATAAAACTGAGTTTCACGAGGAAGAATCGCAGAGTTGTGGAGCTCAGGACATACGATACGCTAGAAACACTTCACATCACTGTAACTGGCAGGAAATATGGCATTATAAATTATTACATAAGCCGCGTTTTCATATATATATATCTTTGTACAACTGTTACAAACTTGTATACTTCACTTAAAGGAAACGTGTATATTTAGAAAAGAAGCGTGTGTGTGTGTGTGTACATGATTTGAATTGTCACCGAATACAATGTATATGTCATTTCTACAGTGTAAATACCAGCTTGTGTTTCTGTTGCATTATGGGAAATGGGCTCGTCACTTTCTCCTTCACTTTGCTTTCTCACATCTTAATAACTAGTGTTCCTGAACCGGGAGGAACGAACAGAGCCGGATGTAAATGTAGCAGGAACGTTCCGATGGACGGGAACTTTCAGCCGCTGCATCCCGTCGGTTTGGTTTCACTTTTTCACCTTGATAGATGGATGTAAATAATTTAAATTTAAAAATGTTTTCCAATGTAGTATAATTGACATGTATAACTGACGAGTATGTTTATTGAGATATTACTGTGACGGCAACGACATCTTACTGGAGTGTTTTATATGTGTTTGCTGTGTGCCGAGGGAAAAGGAACTCCTATAATGTTTGCACCAGCAAAATCCCATTGGAAAAAATTATTTTTATGTTTGTGTTTCGTTTTTTTTCCTCTTCAGAATGGAAACAAGCTGCAAGTTACACTTCCAAGACCCACTACTGGCTAGTGTGGAAAACTCTTGTGTTTTGCTGTATTCCTTTTTTATTTTTAATACCAGCTTCTTTCCCTGTGTTTGTTTTCATTGTTTTTAGATTTGCTTTATGTCTTCAGTACTCAGATTTTCTCCCAGATGCATTGAACTCCTTGATGTACAGCAGGAACCTTGTATGAACCTGCTGGACTTTTACATGACAAATTGTAATTAATAAAATGTCCACGTATCAATCTCTTGTGAGGACTTGTTTTAGTCAAACTGTTTTATTAGCAAGATGCTATTCAAACTCGTGAGGAGTGGCAAGGGTGGTGTTTTCTGTGTATGTTAAAGATGTAAACATCTAACCCAGGTGAAAAAAAGGGAACGTTACAGAGAATTATATATCTAAACTTTGGGTAGGGCCTACTGTGTTAAAATGCTACTCAATTAAAATTTTATTGTTTCACTTTTAAGTATCCACATTTAATTGTTCTTAAAAGTAAATGTTGTCGTTTTAGAAAAGAGCTGATGAAATATTAACCGAAGATTGAAGTAAATTTAAAAACTGGTTCAATAAAAATTCTCAAAGCAGTTCTAGAAACATAGCGGCAATATTCAGAATACTTGATTCTGATTGGTCAATCGCGGCGTTCAGCGGGAAGATATTCCACGAATTTATGCAAATGCTGTTTAGACCGCTGATTATTCGACTCGTACGCCTCAGAGAACTTAAGTATGAATATTACTTTAATATGGTTCTGCTGTGCCGAATGTTATATATTGTATAGGACTATTTTTTTTCGTAGCTAAAGAGAAAGCAATTTTCAGGTATAGAACTCGTTAGCTTTGAGTCAAGTTACTTTTGACTCCTATTATTGTTGAATTCTTTTAAATATAGGTAGCGTTAACTTTTTGCATTCGACTAAACCAGTCTTGTGTTATTATAATGTGTGAAAAGTCATACCTCAGAATTTCGCGCCATTAGATTGGAGTGCGCGCGCATGAATATTTGAATTCATTACCGCCAAAATGTTGGTCTTCACAAATTGAAAGCAGACAAAAGACCTTCAAAAATATTTTGGATACAACGGGAATCAGACTCAGAGGTGAGTGTATAATTTCTTAACATGTCTAGCAACGGAGAAAATGGGAGCCAAGATTTTTTTTTATGAAGTTTTATTTTTGTAACATTGCAAACCGTACAGATAAATCAGTTTCTTAGCAAACTACAGTCTATGATGACGGTGTGTTCACTACAGATAAACACATCGCAGCAGATACAGCTGGACTGTTTAAAGACCTGCGAGAAAGTAATCCAGTTTACGTGGTTTCACAAACGTTCTGCAACTTTAAAAAGACAAACACCTTCCACCTAACTGAGGCTAACTATAAAAAAACGAATGCAATATCATTAAAAGAAAAAAAGAAAAAAACACTGCTTGACAATGTTATCCAAGCACTTTTAATCAGAGGGTAATTGCTTTAAATAGAAACTGCAAACAGACACAGCGAATGGTTGTATTTTTCAGGGAGAAATCGACTTTCTACACTAAATTTACAGTATAACACCGTTCCACATCATCCATGACGAAAGAAACAGCAATAAAATCGGAGAGAACATTTTAAGACGAGCATGTACCAGTAAATACAGCAGATTCTGAGGATGCAGAGTTTTAAAAAACCAAAAAGGGAATGAGCGAGTTCAGAGGGGAAAGTTTTTAGACTGATCTAGGACGAGCTTTCCTCCATCTAAACTCTATTTAACAATACATCTCAAACACTGATCAGTGGGAAAGGGCTGGTTCAGTCGCTCATGTCCATGTCTTCGTCTCGCTGGTCTTCGCTGTTTCCGTCCGACTCGCCACGACCCGCGTCATCGGCACTGTCTACTTGAGCCTCTTTGACCTGCGGCGATGAAGCGGCGTCCGAGTTTCTCTCTCGCTCTTCTTCATGCTCGCTATCGTAGCCCTGCTCTTCCTCATCGTAATCCCTGGTCACCTGCAGTATACAGAATTCAGAAGCAGTTTTAAAGGTGCAGATTGTAATGTTGACAGCTAGTGGTTGAAACGGGTATTGCAATCGACAATGGAAAGAGTCGCAACAAGCCTTGCACTGTAAACGCACCTACGATATTTATCTGCATTTTAATATTGAATGCTTTTGCAGGCTTTTTAGGTCGGGTAGAATCTGCAAACTCTGACCCAGTTTGTATACGTCCGGCTTCTATACACCTATGTGGTGTTTTTAATATGCTTTAAGACAAAGCATGTGTAAATTCATAAGTCGACACCATTGCTGAGTATTTCCTCCTTAAAACTGCAGTGAACCAAAGACAGTCTCAAAAACACGCTTTGAAATCGCTGGTGTTTCTGACGTCACAAACTACCTTGTAACCAATCAGATCAACGTGTGATCGTCAACCAGTGGATCTCTGAGCTGAGTGAGTAGAGGCGGGGCTCATTTGCATATTCATAGGAATGAGGCAAGGGTGTCGAGTTACATTCAAGATATTTTAAGACATGAAGACATTTTCTCAAAGAAAAAACGTTTAAATGTGTCATTTTGGTGATTAAAGATGAGTTAAGGGATACAATTATTGACTACAGGGGACTTTAACAAAATAGAAATTAACCATTCTAATCAGATGCCATGTGGCAAGAGTCCAGCGACAAGCAATTTGTCTTTACCAGATGTGACAAAAAACCAACCAATCAGAACAGCATGTGGGCGGAGCTTCTATGCAAATGCACTGCACTCGCATCAAAATGGATAAGTATATAAATTCATACATATTACATACACATTATTTTAACATTAAAAATACACTGAGTGACAAAAAAATTCAATATAGAATACCTAATTTCCTATCATTTATTTTCAAGATCAGGTGTAAATGCCCTCCGAAACACTTGACACGGATTTAAATCCGATCCCTCAAACCACATCAGGAGGAGGTCTGAGACACGTTCCAGATGAAACTGCACAAGTGTGAACGCATCTGGTTGTTGAAACCCCATATGTAAACTTTACTCCTCCCAAAATGTTAGAAAAAAACACATGAGCGTGTTATAAGCTATAGGACATATTATAGCCAGATGTAACGGCGCTACCGCAACACGCATTTAGCAAGCCAACGCGCAAACTGCCGCCAATAAAACAGAAAGCAAGTCGCAGACGCTTAACACACAATCATCTTCTTCATTAAAAGTAGTGAGACTAAATGTTCTTACCGGTGCTGATGCCGCTCTCTCTCCTATTGAATTTAGCTGATGATAAAAAAAACAAAAAACAGCTCATATCTGTTGCTTTCGCTGACGTAAACTTCGTTAAATTTGCATATAGCGTGGGAATTGAAGATCGGATTTATATCCGTTTTGCGGAGACACATTTATGTGGGCAAGTGTAAACGAAACCGTTTTAACAAATCATAGCCATCCGATCAGTAAAAACATATGAAATGAGCAGGTGTAAACAGGCCCCGAGTATGGCTATAAATATCACACAAAATAATTAAACTCACATGAAATTCTTTTGGTAACACTTTACAATAAGGCTCATTAGTTAGTACAATACTTAGTACATTTTGAAATTGATATTAATAAATGCTTACATTATTAAAATCAAAGGTTGTATTGGTTAAGTAAGGGATAATGCCCGACGAGGTGTCCATTGTCAGGCATTAATGGACGACGGCGAGGCGTGAACCGTCCGACGCGCAGCGGAAGTCCATTAATACCCGACAATGGACACCTCGTCGGGCATTAACCCGCTTATATACCATGGTCACTTGCCAAATAACACATTTTTAAAAGTTTATATTTTAATTAGTTTTACAATCGAAATCTAAAGTTTTTACAAACAATAACTTGGTTTCCCTGGTTACGCCTGACGGTTTATTTAGCAACCGGAGATATTTATAGTCCGCTCAGCTCGTAGAACCCTTCAGTTTACTGCCTGTTGCTATGGTTACGCACAGCTGATGTAGCCAGCGCATTTATTTATTAATTAATTTCGAACGGTAAACAGTCAGTTTCACCAGAACTCCTTTACTAGGTGTCCTCTATCACTTTTTAATGGATACCCTGCAGCCAATCAGAATCGAGTATTCACCCAGACCATGGTATAACATTAATGCACTGTGAACTAACATGAACAAACAATGAACAGCTGGATTTTTATTAACTAACATTAATAAATAACAAATGTATTGCTCATTGTTAGTTCATGTTCGTTAATAACTAATGTTAACTAATGAACCTCATTGTAAAGTGTTGCCAATTATTTTAACATGAAACATAGCATTTAATCAGTAAATGAGGCTATAATGGTCATACTTTGTATTTTGTTGCTCAAGCCGTGACGTGGCAGAAATAGACAGAATGACGTCACGGCTGACCAACATTAATCGTACCTTCACATCTCCCTTCTCACTGTCAGACTTCCGGTCTCGATCCCGGTCCTTGTCTTTGTCTTTGCTCTTCTTGCTGGTGGAACGTTCCCTTTTTTCACGAGTCCTTTCCCGATCGTCTTTCCTGTCTCGGTCACGGTCTCTCTCGCGGTCTTTATCCTTCTTTTTCTCTTTCTTGTGTCTGAGAGAAACATGCGGTTTTTGGGGTTAAGGCGGGTCTGAGGAAGGAGACGTGTGTGTGTGTGTGTGTGTGTGTGTGTGTGTTACCTGCGAGGAGATGGGGAGCGGGACAGTTTTCTCTTGGGAGATCGAGACTTCTTCGGTGATCGAGTCACGCTGCGACTTCTCCTGTGCCGTTTGCTGGAGAGAGAAACATTTGCTGGATCAAGAGGAGCTCTGACCTGATGGTGACCACAGTAATTTGGGGTGCACTTTATCAACACCTTTTTATGCGTTTTATTCATTTACACGACAACAGATTTCAAAGTGCACGTTTTTTTTTTTTTAAATGATACCGTAAACTAAAACGCAAATCTGTGAGAAAGGGTGACGTCATGCACATGCGTGTAACATGTGCAGTCTATAGGCGTGTAATATCTCTTTACATAACGACATCGCCATCTACTGGCTTGGCAGCAGAATACAGGGTTCGTACAGATACTGTAAAATCTAATTCCAGGACTTTTCAAGCACTACAATCAGAGATCTCATTTATCAAACAAAATCTTATCTTTTAAATTCTAAAAAAGGTAAATGGATAAAAATAAACCAATAAAATGGAACAGATAAAGTGCAGAAGATGATGCAGTGACTGTGGTAACTTTAACCATTGAAGGTCGATATGACAAAGATATCACTTTCCTTAAACTGATTTGTTTCTCCCATTAATATATGATTGAGCTGAAGAATAAAAGCTGTATCATATACTTGCATAGCAATATCACGCTCATAGCCATGGGAAATAACTATATCAGACGGACTGCATCTTTAATTTTGTGTGAAAAGATTGTTTTTTTTTATCAATAAAATGAACAAATTTCACATATATTTTCTTTTAATAATTAGTAAGTACTTCATACAAATGTCTGTTTTCAAGTGTTTTCCAGGACTTAAAATTTCCTAAGTATTGAGTATATTAAATACCTTGCAAGATCCCGGTTTTTAGTCGTTTTCATGGACCTGTATGAGTGGGGATCGTATTGACAACATTATCATCTGTATGCAGAAAACGCACAGGAAAAACTTCTCCGTTTTTAGCACATCGTTGTAGTGTAAACGTACCCTTCGTTTCACAAGATGTACTTGTGAAAAAAGGTTGAATAAACTCAACGGGACTTTTTTTTCCCGCTATGTGAAAATGCAGATTAATTTTAGATGATTTGGATGCATCAAAACTGGGGGTTTTTGATTACTAAAATGTAATAACCATTAAAACGGAATAAAAAAAAAGCATAATGTGGTTGGGCTGTACACTCACCGGCTGGTGCTGCGGGACCGTCTGGCACTGCTGTAGCTTTTCGGTGGAGTTTTTGAACGTTTTCGGATCTTTTCCTCCTTCCTCCGATCTCTACATCAAAAACAAAACACAAACATCTTTGAGGAAATGGACCACTAGCGTCGCACCACTAACCCTGAGAAACCAGAAGCACATTTGACATGGTTTCACTTAGGACAGGGCAAACAAATAGATTTTTCGATTAATTGTTTTTAAAATGTGGCCGATTCAAAATCGATTTTTCTCCATATTTATTTCTCTATCACCAAAAGCCAGTATTAGTTTTCCTCCACTGCTCACAGGCTTCATGTTACAGCTAATGCTGAGAGATATTATGCGTTTTATCTTAAACATAAAATAACCTGATCCTGTTTGATCAAGGCGTGCGACTGTTCTGACTTTCCCAATTTTCAGCATCAGTTTTTCATCTCGCATCAAAATCTTGTCTATTCACTGTATGCATTTGAAATATAAAGCTGGGTTCTGTTTTAATGTACCATTAATGTACCAACAAAAACACGTTTTGTGGCTTAATTGTTTTTATTAATAAACCACTTGTAAACTTATGTTCACTGTTCTTTTTTATTAATATAGGATTTGTATTAAATCTATATTCATTGAGTTGAATCGAGAATCAAAATCGAATTGAGAGCTTGCGAATCGAAACCGAATCATCTGAAGCGATACCTCAATGTTATCACTAACCATCCTAAACAGTGTGAGATTAGAATAAGTGTGTCCCAAAGCATAGTATGTTGAAGAGAGTGTGCCAGAAGTCCACGGATGATCTATTTCTGGTGGATTTTTGAAGTGTGTAACAGCTGATATTACCCACAACCCACTGCGCTTTGGAGGAGTAACTTCAAACACAAGTAAAGTGTTATAAACACGGCGGATGTGTGTGACCGACCGAGAGAGGTTTAGATGAAGGTTTGAGTGACTAATCAGTTTAACCTGATAGAAAAAAATATGTATTTATTGTTATCCGTGTCATATTTCATCTGTAATAACGTGGACTTTTATAAAGAGCCGTTTCGCCATTACCTTTTAAATGTATCAGCCTAATATGAGGAGAGTCTCCACATGAAAGACCCGCGACTGTAGACTTTTAGGGCGTAGTATAAGTAGGCGAATTGAGACGCAGCCCTAGTTTGACCTGATGACGAACTCACCTGGACCTGGAGCGTCTGCTGCGATCTCGTGAATCGGTCCTCCTCCTCCTCGGGCTCTTTGACCTCCTCCTGCTCCTGGACCGAGACCTTCGTCTAGAATGACTCTTAGAGCGCCTACGGTCACAACATATTCAAATCAGCCCAGGACTGGATATTAATCAGCAGTTTGAGCTGATATTCAAGCGTCTTCACGAACCTGTGTCTGGAGCGGGACCGGGACCTCCTGCGTCTGGACCTGGACCTGGATCTCGAGCGCTTGCGTTTATCATCCTTTTTACCTGAAGAAGCAAATGCTTTAGCACAGCGCCCTCATTTAAAACTAAAATAGTCGAACCAAAAATTATTCAGACACCGGATATAATTTTATATTGTTTCACTAGTGTGTGCAGGACACTATAGTTAATTTATGTAAGTGAGGAGAGCAAAATAAAGTAAACTGTGACATATTATACCCAAAAAATTCTTCATACAGTGACTACCAGTGACATTTGGGACCAAAAATGATTCATAACTTTGAGCTGATCATGTTTTGCTGAAGTGTTTTGCCTTTAATTGCTAATGCTCTTTTTACACACAGACTGAACAAAATGAAGCATTGCTTGGTGATTGGTTGAGCTAAACTGGTATTATCTAATTGTGTAGTTAAATTTAACAGCTGACAGATATTCAACATAATTCATGTGTGAGACAGTCTAACAGAAGGACGGACAAAACCAGTCAAATATCAGCTGAGTTTGTCATTTTATTACCATTTTCTAAACTATAGCGAATAAACTGTGATAATGTGAGAAATGTTGAAGGTGTCTGAGTAAATGTGTGTTTGACTGTATATAGAGTTGCTCTAGTGTCTGTCCACTCACTTCCAGGCTCGATTGCGGCGGAGATCAGAGACTGTGCCTCTCTCACTCTCTTCATGGCTTCTTCGATCTCTTTATTGGAGGCGTCCGCCTTCAGTCCCGGGGTCAGATTCAGCCCAGCGGCGAGAGGGTTCAGCCTGCAATCACAGTAATGCACCGATGAGAACACACTACACCTCGATTAGATGAGTAGAGCCGTCTAATGACACGGTACAACCAGCCAAAATAAGAGTTTGGTTTCACTTGAAGAAATTGTGAGAAAAATATTCTGTAGTCTGTTTCAGGAATACAATTATTTGGACATGCTTTTTAGATTACTAAAATTGAATTAACCATTAAAATAAAATTAGGACTGGTTTCACAAACAGGGCTTAGATTAAGTAGCTTTTATAAACATTACTGGTGTTCATCTTAAGACAAAACAGTGACACTGATGTCAGTTCAAACATGCATTTTAGTGCATTAAGCTTTGTCTGTCAAACCGGGGGGGGGGGGGGGGGGGGGATCCAGAATAAAACAAATCTGCTTTCATACGGCCCTAGATGATACTGATGGACTTACTTGGGGTCTATGGATGCCATAAGCTTCATGAGCTGCTCAGCCGACAAAGTCTAAGAAAAACGCATCAAAGATTAGTGAAAGAGTGAAGCATATCAGGTCTATTGTTGAAGGAGCTGAAAGATGTCAAACCTGAGGGTTTATGTTGGGCGCCGCCATTGCAAGAGCTGCCATGGGGTCCAAGTTCGGCCCTCCAAGACCGCCAAGAGAAACACCACCAATCTGACAAAACATCAACATCATTATAGTCCAAAGAGGGCGAGCGTCTCGTTACATTAGACGCGTTTCCATTACAGATTTGCGCAAAAGTTTTGCGTTTTTCTCTCTCTAAATGTCGATAAACTATTGTGAAATGACCGATGTTGTGTGACTAAAACATTGTTTTTCTCCTCTCATGATAAGTCATTCCAAAAATCATGACAACGGATGTTGGTAGGTTTATATATATCCCAGTCACCGCACTAGTCATTATTATTAATGGAAGGAGATGCAAGCGTGTTTTCCAAGCATTAATGGTAAGGAACGACTCTTATACTTGTGAGCGGCACATATGAGGCGTTTCTGGGTGTTTCTCCCTCATTTCTGCTTCGAGGTCTTGATTGTGGCATTTCTTTGAGGTTTAGAATTCAGTATTCCTGTAATACTTTTGTCTTTTATGAGTTTAATAAAGAACTCCGTCTCATCTTCTGTCTAAACACACCGCGTCATCTACGTCAGGTGACTAAATACACAAAAACTGTTTCCACAGCAGTTTTGCGAAATATTCCTTTTTTGAATTGCCTGAAAAACCTCCTCATGCGAGCGTAAACTTTAAGCTAAATGGGAGTTTTCAAAATTGACGTGTTTCCATTGGGCGTTAGGCTTGCTAGGATAGTTGGCGTTGACTGTGTTCAGAAGCAACACTGGTTACATCACTTGCCCACCGCCACCTACTGTCGACCTGATTTTTTATTCTTTTATAAAATTATTAAGTTCAGTTAGAGAACAGACGCTATTCTCTACCTACAGATGAGCAACAGGAGTCCAATTCCATTTATCACGAGTGAGGAACTGACTGACAAGATGGAGGAATATTTGGTGTCAAAGCGAAATGTAAAAGCGCCTATTTAAGCAAATTTGTCATTGTACTGTTCATTGTTTTTCATTAAGAATAATAGGCTAATGAACTCCCCATTCAAACAATACACCCCCGAACTGGTGCCAATTTGAAAGTGAAACTAAAATGCACCATTTGTCTACAGGCACTCTGCACCTTTGGCCCTGTGCGGCGAGCGCATTTTAGTTTCACTTTCAAATTAGCACCAATTCAGGGGTGGATTGCAAATTTGACTTTTGCCTTTAAATTAGCGATTTAAAAAAACCCCACTGGTGATACCAGTGATGTCACACGTTGATTAAACACGAAAGAGGAATCAATGCAGTGTTTGAGTTTTTTCTCTCTCTCTCTACAGATAACATGCGAGTCCCGATTTTCGCCTCTTCTTCTGCATTTAAAATGGTTAACTTCCAAAATTATTAACTTTCACTTTATGATGGTTAAATTTATCAGTTAATCCGCGAATCACATGCGTGCCGAACCGTGGGGAGCCGATCCGTACAGGTCACCGCAGCCAAGACGAGCATTTAGACATAATTTTATGTGTATGCGTCTGTTCAAGGCCAAGGAAACGTGAAAAAGGAATCAATTCGGTGTCCGAGCGCTGTCTGAAACACCCCTCTCTCTCTGCGTACAGATAGCGCTTGAGTCCCGATTTTCGCCTCTTCTGTGTTTAAAATAGTTTGAATGTGTAAATTGCCAAGATTAAAAATGATAAACTTTCACTCTATGATGGTTAAATTGAGCAAACTCACAGATGTGACGGGATTGGGCGTCGGGAGGAGTCCGCCTCCTGGCAGTAATCCTGCGACGGCATTGGCTGGAGCGAGCAGTGACAGAGCCTTGGACTCGTCAGGAATCACTCCTGCAGGACAGAAACGCCACAGTTAAACCACGCCACGGCTATCGCACCACACACACACAAACAAACAGACCCCTTTTTTTTTCCAAGTCTATATTTGCACTGACATCAGTACTCGCTTTTTCAGAGGAAGCTAACACATGAGGTCCCTTAACAAAAGCATGAAGTGCACAATACTACAAAAAAGGAAATGACACTAGACACACTGCCAAGATGTTATCACCTGAACTTGATTTTTTAAGTCATGAACCAAATGTAAGCAAGCACAGCCGGATCTCCACTGGGATGTGCTCTCAAGTTTCATAAGTTGTATAATGAACAAGCGACTCAGGTCGGCTGCTTCGCTATAAAGCACACAGAGACATCAAGATAGACAAAACAGAGTTTATGATTTGGGTGTCAGCATCAAATGACAAGTTTATTAATCCACTGATGGTGTGACTTACCATGACTAATGCAAATAACATTTGTTTAGGGGGCTTTTGCTGGTTATTTGAGAGCTAAAACTGCCTTTACCTTTTCAAGCACATCTAAACTCGTCTATCTAATGAATGTGTGTGCTGGATTGAGACACATTATTATAAAAAAAAAAGACGTCTTCCAGCAAAAGCCCATTTTAAACTCAACTACAGACTGTCAAATGCTAAAAAAAATAAAATAATATCTAGAGTTAAATGACAAATGAATGTCTAGTGAGTGCATGGAGTCCATTGGGCGAGCGCCTCTGAAATTCATCTCACTTCAAACAATTCAATCATCACTTACACACACACACGAGAGAGAGAGAGAGAGAGAGAGATGAGAGAGAGAGAGAGAGAGAGAGAAACAGGACAAGCTGCAGAAGACAAAACTGTTGGGTGGCATTTTCTGCTGGGCCTGGTTTACAGGACTTGCAGAACCAGGGAAAAGAACTGGAAAACACAACAACAAAAAACAGAAACGACCGTTAAAAAGCGTCTCAGGCCTTTTTCAGTCATGTGGAGAGGAACAAAAGAACATTCTCAGACTGTTTCTTACTCAAAAAGGGAGGTTGGACTAATATCATAATACGGACAGGAAAGCCCTATCATTATATCTGATAGTGTGCATATATGTGTGCATAAACACTCATGCAGAAATGCGCTACATCTCGTCTTACCGTAGATTATCTCGTGTCTGATTAGCATGCAGTTCAATCAGAAATGTAGAAACCAACAAGGATTTGAGCCTAAACATTTGTGCTTTGCATGATTAGATCGATCGATCTTTGTCTGTGAACTCGAGTGAATTCAGTTGGAGACACAAGAGAGAGAGGATTATAGTTTACAGCAGGGAAACACGTGGGCTGGCCGCTTTTATTTGTCTACAGGGTCACACTCAGACATCTGCCGGCTCTGCAATTGCCTTGTTCACTATAAAAATCACACACACAAATGACAAAGAGAAAAGTTTAACAAAAAAAATGAAACTAAACTGGGAAAGGCAATGAGTTAAACATGAGCTCCTGCCATTCAGGGGGTTCATTCCCAACCATCTCATTGATATTTCTGAAATGTACGCTGCCGTGCAAAAGTTTGGGATCGGTAAGATCATTCATGTTTTTAAAAGAAGTCTCTCATGCTCACCAAAACGGCACTGATGTGATTAAAGCAAAAAAAAAAATGTGGGGGGTAAAAATCAATGCTTTTATTCATCAAGGGTTAATTAAATTGATCAAAAGTGACGGTAAAGACATTTATAATGGTACAAAAGATTCTTTTTTTTTTTTTTTAAATGCAGATTTTTTAACTTTTATATTCAAAGAATCCTGTTTTCAACATTGATAATCAAATGTTTCTTAAGCATCAAATCACCACATCAGAATGATTTCTGAAGGATCATGTGACACTGAAAATTCAGCTTTGATCACAGGAATAAATTACACTTTACTGTATATTCAAACAGTGATTTTAAATTGAAACGATATTACCGTTTTTTGTATTTTTAATCAAATAAACACAGCCTTGCTGAGCAGAAGAGACTCTTTCAGAAACATAAAAAATCGTACCGATCACAAACTCTTGAACGGCACTGTACAATCACACGTACGTCTACGTTGAGGTTTGAGCGACGGCCGCTGGGATTCACTGCACTAATGCCGTCGTCTACACTGTGAAGGGATCGATCACGTGTCTGAAAGTGAACATGAACGGCACAAACCTTCTGCGAAGGGGACGACGATCAGCGCTCTGTCCACGAAGACCGTGTTGGTCAGATGCTGGGAAACTCCGACTGATTCCGGCTCGTGGAACTTTACAAAACATACACGTGAAGTCACAGGCAAGGGAGAATCACTGAAAGAAAATATAGATGCTTTTGCAAGATGTACACACACTTGATCACACACCTCCTGCAGTTTTTCAAACACCGCAGAGAAATATTCATCATGTTCGAGCAAATCATCATCTACGGCATGTCATAAAGATCCAAGATATCCGGCTCAGTTCTAGATCTGCCGGCTTCAGAGCAGATCCACCAGCGGCCTACCTTCGCTGCAGATATGATGACGCCAGATGTTTTTCGATGGGTGAAAAACAACAAAAGCACAGAACAGAAGTTAGCTACTGGAGAACCCTGCATTCTGCCTGCCTGAGCAGTGAAATCAACATTTACTGAGTCGAAATGTAGTTCGACGCCTAGAAATGAGCTGTGGTTGTGGCGTCCGATACTGAATACTTCTCTGCTCAACTGAACGTCCCCGGATGACTTACTACTTCCGGCGGGATTCTGAAGTGTGTACTCGATGGACACTTTTCTATCCCATGAGGCCACAGGAAAGGATTTATGAATGGTGGTGAAGCGGCGCAACTGACGCCGGTAGGTCATGTGACTAACAAAATGGCGGATGTAGTTCGTCTGAACCTCATTCATACTACCCATATTTATACTATACAGAAAGTACTTTTTTATAATGGTCAAGAGTAGTATCTACTCAGTATGCTTTTTCAAACGCAGTGCATGTCATTTAGTGCGCATGTACAAGTCTATGGAAGCACATTTCCACCACATTAATGTAAAAATTTAATTATTATAAATCATAATTTCTCATTTTAAGTCTCATGATTATGAGTTAGGGCTGGTTCACACAGAACACGTCTAGATCAAGGTCTAGAAATGCGTTATAACTACAAAAACTTATTTTTAACTTCAGAGCGCGATTTCATGCACGAGACTGCAAAAAACGCGAGACTTGAGCGCAAAAACACGTCCGTCTTGCGCGTTTACATTGAAAAACAGCGGAAAAGTAGTGCAGTTCTGTGTGAAATGCTCCTTAGTATGTCAATTTCAACTTTTTTGTCGACTTCATTATATCATTATGGTTAATTAGTACGCCATAATTTCGACTTTTATATAACATTACATAGTTATAACTAACATTTACCAAAGCGGGATAATGTGGCGGAAACGTGCGTACGTAATGACGCGCGGACGCAGATAAACGTGCGTGACGTCACGGCTCCTTTATGCAAGAAAGCGCCACTACTGTAAACTGCACCCAAACTGTAAAATATGCGTCTGCTTTTATTATATTAATCATTAGAAATCATTATAACGAGGGCTGACGCTCACACGTGGACAAGCTGGAGAAAAACGAACGATATTACTCAAACAAATGAACAAGCGATGACCCGTTTAACCGGTTAAACTTAACGGATGGATGTGTTGTAGTTTGTGCGCTTTATCTACACTAGCGAGAATAGATTGAGCTAAACTGTGGTTGTTTTGTGCCTATGAATATGTATATTTTGCACATAATCGGGTTGAATAGACAACATTATGGAATTGTTATACATCCGAACTGCCGTATACGTGTATAAAATGTTCTCTATATTGAACACGGAGTGATTTGAAACACATTTCTACTCACTCTGGTGGAAAGAGTTTGAGCTCGTCGATGGTTCCGATGAAGCCGAACAGGGTTCGCATCTGCTCCGCGGTGCTGCTCGGCGACACGTTCGTCACCTGGATCACATTGGTGCTGGACGTCATTATGGCTCCGATCTGATGATGGTGGACGTCAATCGAAAGACATTTAAATCCGTGCGGTAGAAACGCGATTTTACTCGATTTCGCCTCAATGAATTCTTTATCAGTCGTCTCGCGGCCTTCTGCCTCACGCGCGCATGACTGCAGGACCTGTAATGGCGCTCGTGCTGCGGCGTGACCTGTGAAGCGCGCGCTCATAAGAACATGGCGGCTTCTGTGTCAGATTTCAAAATAAAGGTTTTCAAAATACATCCTCATTTGGGTTTCAACCTGGGGACCCTAGAAAAATGTACAAAATAAAAATAAACATGAAAATAAATTAATAACACCAAATTATTATGATATTTATTTATAAATAAATAATATAAATTACATTGATTTAATTTGACATTACAGTTTATTATGTTTTCTAAAATCTTGCCTGTAATCATGGAATTAATGAAGGTTACTTTGATATATTTTCCCTCACACAAACTCTAAACTTAAAACGATAAATTCATGTCTGTTTCTTTGTATGATTTGTATCACCTGACAAGAAATATGGGCATATAAATTACATCATGTAACAAAAGCAACCTCTTGTATCAGTTAGTATCACTACTATAGTTTTAATTATATTTAATTTTTTTTAAATACATTTTCCGTTTTCATTTTAAGTTTAATAAAAGTTTTAGCAACCTTGTGCGTTTTGTCATTTTTATTAGTTTTTTAATGCCTGTATATATATTTTTTGTTATTTTAGTAGTCACACTAAATTAACATAATAATAAAATACGTTATTTCACTTAACGTTTATTCTCTTTCAGGTAACGAAAATGTTTTTCTCACGGCTTTAGTTTTTATTTAAGCTAGCTATAAAAAAAACCCTGATGTGTATTAAATGATACATGACCATTAACAAAAATAAATAATGAATGGAGTACAGGCTTATTTTGGATGGAATCCTTTGGGAATATTATATATATATCCTTTGGGATAATATATATCCTTTGGGAATATTGTATATACATATATATATATATACACACAATAAAGAAGCCAATGTTGTCACCATCGTTCATATTTTCCAGTGTAAAAGTCTTTTGTGTTGGACTTCCTGTATGGCCGTGACGCGGGCCGGAAGTCGTCACTCAGTGTCAGCAGATAGGAAATGGAGACTGAAGGGGCCTCATCGATACATCAGCGGTGTTGAATGTGATCGATTACTCTGATGCTGATGAACGGAACCCATGGAGCCCCATGAGGAGAAGCCCATCATCTACACGATGGAGAACAAACCCATAGTGACCTGTGAGTGGATGTTATAACCCTCATAATACTGTCAGCTCGACTGCAGCGGTGTTTTGGTGTGTTGTGATGGTTCACTCTGACATCTGATTCATAATATTCCTCCTGTCAGCTTGGAAATATCAGGGATTTTTAAAAAAGATTATGAGTTGTACATTGCTTTCAGCGGGACATTGCATGTGAAACCTGGCTGCAAACCGAACGAATCGTTCCTCTGAATCGGTTCTTATTCATGAATCGGTTTTAATTATGTTTTTAGCGAATCGGTTTAAATCAAAATCATTCGTCCTGATGCCTTCAAATACAGTCACATTAGCACAGTATTTTTTGGTGTTTAATTTGTTAATGTTTTCAGCCCAAACTAACAGTTCATTGGCTGCCTACTAGTGAGTTTCCTAAACATGAATATAATTATGACAAATGTCTAGATTGGCAAATATCTACCTGTACATTTCAGCTACATTAAGTATTTAGTATCATGTTATATGTCAAAATACCACAGTAAGTCTTCTGATACCTGATACGGAAACAGTACTTTCCTGTACATGAATATCAGTCACAGCTGCTGTGTGTGAATTGTAATTTATTTATTTATTTAAACTCTAAACTGTTTCAGTTTTATAATTAATTAAGACAATTAACAACTAGCTGAAATAACACGCTTTAAATGTTTACATTTTATTTCAGGGAACTTTTGTTTTTATTTCAAGTAACTGAAATGTTTTTTATGCTTATAATTGTATTAACTATGAATATGAAAAGCAATGAATATGTAAGCGATTTCTTAGAAACGCTGTTGGACAGAGCAGCAAATCACACTTGGTGCATGAAGGGGTGTGTCAACTCACTAGGAGGGAGGGGCCTATGTTGCATAAGCATGTTCGTGAATTTGGGGCGGGGCTACATAAGCTCTATAGCCCCGCCCCTTTTCAGCGCTGCGCTCGTTGTCTTTTGACTTCCGGTCTGTATTTTCACAGCGATTTTGCGTGTTTATTAATGAACGGCTTGTTTTAAAATCTTCCCAGTCGATTGACATTTAAGTCATCTGCTTTAAACATTACAATCCTCATGATAACTTTTGTTAACTTTACATTAAGTAAATCCACTTAAAAAGCTAATTACTCCTGGACAGCAGTGCCATAGAGATATACAGAGCGACCGCAAAAACGGAAGTTAAAAGACAATATTCTAAAGATGGCGGCGCCCTCGTTTCTCTGGCGCGTAAGGTCTATAGGGGCGTGTATGTTTCAAATATCAACAGTGTTTCTCTGAAATTGCTTACTGCACCTTTAAATGATACATGACCATTAACAAACATGTATGAATAAAGAATGCAGCACTGTAGATTTTTGTTAGCGGTTTCACAGTGAAATATAAGTGACAAACATGAGGTGTGTGTGTGTGTTGAGCAGGTGCGGGCGATCAGAACCTGTTCACGGCCCTGTACAACTCACTGACCCAACAGCTGCCCAGAGAACCCATGGAGTGGAGGAGGTGAGATACGGATAATCTCTCACTGCACAGCGGATGTTTTATTATATAGGGTTATGCTCTATTGGCATCAGATCTTTCATCTTGTGATGCACATTCGAGTTTAACAGATTATCAAAAAGAATCAGTGTAAGGTGGGGTTTGGTTCTGTGCATCGGTTGTTGATTGGAATTGGACGTTGAGTTGTGGGCGTGGCACTCAAACCTGTATGCAAATGAGCGTGAGCTTGAAGGGGCGGGGCTTAAGCACTAAATGATTGGAGGATCCTATTGTTTTGCACAGCGCTTTTCACAAGCAGCAAAAAAAGCAACAAAAAAAATCATGATTGTTAATGTTAATATCTTCATGCCTTAAGCCGGGTGCACACTGTGCGATTTTCACCGCGAATTGGCCGTCTGATGCAAAGTTCATGTGTAGAGCCCCTGGTGATACTTTGAACAAAGTTTCATGTTGTGTCGAGCCTTCTTCGTGTTTTAAAAATAGTGATTTTGATGCTATCATAGCAGTGCTCCATTCACTCCCATTCAAAAGGCAATTTGACTGAAAAGAAAATACGGTCAAACTTAAAAGTGGCGTTTCCATTCTAATTATGCGTTTAAACGAAAGTTTGCCTCGGGTAGGTTAACAAAAAGACCCTAGGTTGCATTTTGGCGAGAGTTACACTTTAATCAGAAAACATGCGAGTGTGAAAGCAAAGCATAATGCACAGTTCTGCTGATGATTATTTAGTTTACTGTTAAAGGGCTGGTTCGGAGTAAAATCAGCCTAGGGTCCTTTGCATCATGACCTCGAGCCAAACACACCCCCCTCCCCCAGAAGCCTTTTCTCCCCTTGGTTGAACATTATTAAAGTTAGAGCTTATTTAGAGATATCAGCCGGATGGTTTAGTGCAGGCGCTAATGGATCCAAGGCTGTATCTGGTAAATTACCCCACTAATAATGCCCAGAATGGACCAAACTTCTACAGGAGTACAAACAGGTTCTGTACTCATAAAACGAGGCATTGGGAAGTGTGTAAGTACATCAGGAGTTTATTTAAATAACACTAGCCTGACGGCTAATGCTACCGCTAACCCGGACGTCGACGTCACTTCAGTGGTTTGGGAAAAGCACGTAAAAGTCCTGCAGAAAGCGATCATAAGGATGAAGTGTAACGACGAATTATTTACAACTTGGTGTTAACTAATAATTGTTGCAAACTGGTGCTACCAACAAAATATTAGTGCATTCCTGGAACTGGGCGTCGTTACACTTCATCCTTATGATCGCTTTCTGCAGGACTTTTACAGGCTTTTCCCAAACCACTGAAGTGACGTCGACGTCCGGGTTAGCGGTAGCATTAGCCGTCAGGCAAGTGTTATTTAAATAAACTCCTGATGTACTTACAAACTTTCCAATGCCTCGTTTTATGAGTACAGAACCTGTTTGTACGACTGTAGAAGTTTGGTCCATTCTGGGCATTATTAGTGGAGTAATTTACCAGATACAGCCTTGGATCCATTAGCGCCTGCACTAAACCATCCGGCTGATATCTCTAAATAAGCTCTAACTTTAATAATGTTCAACCAAGGGGAGAAAAGGCTTCTGGGGGGTGTTCGGCTCGAGGTCATGATGCAAAGGACCCTAGGTTGATTTTACTCCGAACCAGCCCTTTAAGAATCTGAATCCAACCTCTTAACATTTTTTTTGGAGGTTTGGAGAAAAGCTCTTGCAATTTATGTGTTTGTTAAACTGAACATGTTTTTCCATGAGCTTTGTTGAAAACACAGAGTGTGAACCAGCCCTCACACATCAGATATGATGAGAAGAGAGGATATCAGATATTTCTTTCCTGTTTGAGAGTCACAAAAGAGTATTTCCTTTCTTCTCTTGAGACTTTATCCTCCTCCAGGGCGTTAATGTCGCATCTAAAGCCGATCCACCAGAGCTGTGCGGTGAAACTCAGCTGTGATCTCCCATGATTCATGTCTTTAGTTGTTCAGTTCAAGCCGTTCAGCTGTGGTGTGATGAGATGCCGTTCTGTTGTGTAGCTCTGAATTAAGGAAGTGATTTCTGTCACATGATCTTTCAGAACTGGAAGGAATGACGGAAATCCAGTCATCAAGGTCTTCCTGTTTAGACCGTCAGCCTGAAAGAACCAGATCTGGAACTGTCTCAATATGTCTTTATATCTGTCATTTGACTCAAGTGATTTCATGTTGTGTTCAGAAGAAATGCATTTAGAAGGGATTGATTAAAGGGGTGGTATAATGACCTTTTCACAAGATGTAAAATAAGTCTTTCATTTCCCCAGAGTGTGTGTGTGAAGTTTTAGCTCAAAATACCCCACAGATATTTTTATATAGCATGTTAAAATTGTCAATTTTTGAGGGTGAGCAAAAACGCATCATTTTGTGTGTGTTCCTTTAAATGCAAATGAGCTGCTGCTCCCGGCACAGGGGGCGGAGCTTCAAGAGCTTGCACTCACACACACATGCACTGAAAATTTCAAAAACTTTTAGCCTTTTATGTTCAAACCGGAGTCAGACAATGATGGAGAGACTCAAGAAGAAGAGACAACATGTAGAAGCAACAGGACATTTCTGAATGGTTAGTTGATGAATTTATGAAGCTGATGTGGAGTTATCTTCTAGTCACTGATTAGCATATTCTGTCATGATAATCTATAAATCGTGTTCAGGGGGCGGGGTTTATGTAAATTCTAGGGTTGGTGATGTCACTAACCCGGGAGGAATGTGGTGTAGTCTCTACCAGCCGTTTGTTGTAGTCCTTAAAAAGCGATTTCTTTAAAAGCAAATATCTCCCTTTGCTTTGAACTTTGAGCGTTGTAACTTTGCAGATGTTGTTTATGCTCAACATTACACACTGACTAAAGTTAGAAAAGTGAAATCATAATCAACCACCCCTTTAAAGGGGACCTATTGTGCCCTTTTGCACCGTATTGATGTTGTTTCAGGCTCTACTAGAGCTTGAATGTTGATTATTCTCCTCATATTCTCCACTGTTGCGGCTCCTCTCTTCCCAGTCTGTCAGTAACGCTCTGTTTACTTCCTGTCTCTATGAAGCCCCTCCTTCTGAAAAGCACACTGTGCTCTGATTGGTCGGCTGGAGCAGTGTGTTGTGATTGGTCGAGCGCTTCGAGTGTGTTTGGGAAATGTCCCGCCCCTTTCCATAACCGCCAGTTTAACACACTACTAACTAACTCAACCAGGCCCCGCCCCTTTATTCTGCGCATGAATTATTATAATGAGGAATATTGTGACGTGTTCATTCCCGGAAGAAACTCAAGACTACAATGGAGGCGTTTCAGGAGTTCAGGAACACTGACTCTGATATAGAGAAGAACTGATATAAACTGCAACACTACACACTAAAGAGAGATGATGAACATGAGGAAAAAGCACATTAGAATAATGTTCGGCTGATGTCAATAATCAGTTGTTTTCAGATCTGGTGGAGTTGAGAACAGCACAAGTGTGTGTGCTGGATTTAACCTGTGTGTGTGTGTGTGTTTCTCGTCTCAGGTCTTACGGACGAGCACCAAAGATGATCTACCTGGAGGCTAATTTTGTCCAGTTTAAGGAGGAACTTCTTCCTAAAGAGGGAAATAAAGCGCTGTTAACGTTCCCCTTCCTGCACATCTACTGGACCGACTGCTGTGTGAGTCTCAGATCTGAAACAAGACCATAGTTGTGTCCCACATGACATACTGTGCGCTATGCACTCTTCTATCTACAGTATGAGCAGAGTACGATCCGAGTCGGACAGCCTCATTCCTGCTGCTAAACAAGTCCCCTGTAGTCAATCACTTTATGCCTTAAAACTCATCTTTGATCACCAAAATGGCACATTTAAAAGTTTTTTCCTTGAAAAAATGTCTTCATGCCTTAAAATATCTTGAATGTAACTCGACACCCTTGCCTCATTTAGTATGCGCGGTCCTATGAATATGCAAATGAGCCCCGCCTCCACTCCCTCACTCAGCTCAGAGATACACTGGCTGACGATCACACGTTGATCTGATTGGTTACAAGGTAGTTTGTGACGTCAGAAACACCAGCGATTTCAAAGCGTGTTTTTGAGACTGTCTTTGGTTCACTGCAGTTTTAAGGAGGAAATACTCAGCAATGGAGTCGACTCATGAATTTACACATGGTTTGTGTTAAAGCGTATTAAAAACACCACATAGACACATAAACAACATTAAACGCTGGATTTACACCACAGGGAGACTTTAAAGCTGTAACCATTGAGTGCAGCATCCTGGTATTTAATTATTTTTTCTTGTTGAAATGATCAGTGAAGTTCTGGGATAAAAGTTTATAGTTCGGATATAAACACTGATGTCTACGGTAGCGATCAAAATACTAGAAATCACCTTTCGAAAGTAACCTGACGCTTCAGATAAAGATTGTATCAGTTACATCGTTACACCAGTAGGTGGCGACAAGTGACTGTTATAAATATATTTGTCATTGAATCATTTACTCAAGAGATTTGTTCAAAAATGCTGATTAATCCAGTAATGAAACAATTCTTTAGGGAATGAGTCACTGAATCATTTACTCAAACCGATTCTCTAAAGTAATTTATTTAAAATAATTAAACATTTTAAATAGTCTGCAGCAATTAACATTTTGTCAGAAACTCTAGTAAATTAAAGTTGTCTGTTCAGAATTGTAGAAGATTTCTCTATTTGAAACAACAAAATGTTGATTCACACTTTATCCAGAAATTCTAATATTCTGGAAAGTAAGTAATGCAGAGTCAAAACTGGAGAGAAAAAACACAGATTTGCTTAGATTTGAGTACAAGTTGTTTTATTATTACATTCAGAAATAATGTATAATACTGGTATGTGTGTGTGTGTGTGTGTGTGTGTGTGTGTGTGTGTGTGTGTGTGTGTGTATCAGGACACCGAGGTGTACAAGGCGTCGGTTAAGGAGGACATGCAGCGCTGGCAGGGTGTCCTGCGTCTCCACGGCTCGGTCGATTGGCTCATCGTTGTGGTGGAGAGTGACAACAAGAAGAAGAACAAAACCAACATCCTCCCGCGCACCTCCATCGTGGACAAGATCCGCAACGACTTCTGCAACAAACAGAGCGACAGGTGAAGAGCCGACTCCTGAAATAGCTCCTGATCCCAGAGTCCCGCCAGCAGCTGCTGGGACTGAGACCCGAGACACCGTTAGTGCTGATGATGATGATCTTCTCATGACTACACACACACACACACACACACATCTCACTCGCTCAGTGACTCAACTACACACACACATCTCACTCGCATTCTGGTGATTATAGACGGTGTTCTGAACGGAAACTAAGACACATAATCCAATTAATCAGTCAAACTAATTAATCATTAGTCGTTCACAGCGTTTTAAAATTATCGATTAACTAAACTCGTTATTTTTATACTTTATTATTTTTTATCATATATTTGTTGTTTAAAAAAAATATATAAATCAAATTATTAAAAATGAAAAATATTTTTATTATAAAATATTTTAACAAAATAAAAAAGTAAATAAAAATAACAATGTAACAAACTTAAAAAAAATCTATATATAAAAAAATTGTTAATGCTTTATGTTTTATCATATATTTCTATATGATTATCTATATAAAAAAATATAAATCAAATTATAAAATATATATATATATATATATATATATATATATATATATAAAGGTATATTTTTATTTTATACTATTTTATATGTTTATGTATGTTATATTTTGTAATATGTATGTTATATTTAAATATTTTTACATTTACACTAAATAAAAAATGTAATAAAAATAACAATGTAACAAACTTTAAAAAAAAAAAAGATAAAATTACATACACTGAGCTATTTTTATGCTTTATTATATTTTATAATATTTTTAGATATATGATATAAAAAATAAAAGTACAATATATTTTTTATTATATTTTAGATATTTATATACATTATTCATTATATTTATATTACACTATTTTTCAATATAAACAAAATTATAAAAATATAATATTGAAAATAAAAATGTCACAAATACAATTTTAAAGAAATAATAAAAAAATAAAAACACTGAAATGTAAAAAAATAAAAAATATATATATCTCAGAGACTAATGATTATTTATATATTTATTAAATATAAATACAATTATAAAACAGATCCGCCCATATAATCAGATGAAAACCACAGTCAATGAAAGCATGTAAACTGCCTTTAATTAAACATGGTACAGTAAGGGTGTGATTAACCATCTCATATGTGTGTTAAGAAGCATTTATTGATTGATTGTCAGGCAGTGTTGTGTGTATTGATCTGCTCTGTGAGTAAATGTGTGTGTGTGTGTGTGTGTGTGTGTGTGTCAGGTGTGTGGCTCTGTCGGACCCTCTGAAGGAGTCGTCTCGCTCTCAGGAGTCGTGGAGTTCGTTCCTCACTAAACTGCGCACGCTCCTGCTCATGTCCTTCACCAGGAACCTGGGCCGCTTCGAGGACGAGATGAGGACGCTGCGGGAGAAGCGCACCGAGCCCGGCTGGAGCTTCTGCGACTACTTCATGGTCCAGGTGTGTGACTGGCTGAAGAATCGAAAATCAATTCCAATTCTGGAATCCAATACTTGTTATAAAGTTAAAAATTCAGTGCCTCTCATCGATTCCTTTGTGAGCGTTTCAATATGACTTTTCAGGCGCGAGAGACGCTGTTTTCAGTGTTGCACACGTGTATCAGTATATTGGATCCGTGCAGCTCTTAAAGGAACACGCCGACTTTTAGTGACTTAAGCGTATTCGCCGTATCCCCCAGAGTTAGATAAGTCCACACACACCCTTCTCATCTCCGTGCGTGCCGTAACTCTGTCTGACACACCCACCGCTAGCCTAGCTTAGCACAAAGACTGGAGGTAAATGGCTCCAGCTAGCATACTGCTCCCAATAAGTGACAAAATAACGCCAACATTTTCCTATTTACATGCTGTGATTTGTATAGTCACATGAGGTCACATGAGACACAGCCATCTTCTAACCGTATACACACTGGGAACTATATTCTCAGAAGGCGAAGCACTGCTACGGCGGAGTGATTTGCTCGCAGCGCCTGAGAAGCCCGTGGTGAGGAGCAGAGAGTTCGCTCAGAGTAAATCACTCCGCCGTAGCAGTGCTTCGCCTTCTGAGAATATAGTTCCCAGTACGTGTACGGTTAGAAGATGGCTGTGTCTCATGTGACCTTGTTATTTGTACACGCTGTGTGAAACTCTGTGTGTGTGTGTGTTCAGGAGGAGCTGGCGTTTGTGTTCGAGATGCTGCAACAGTTTGAAGACGCTCTGGTCCAGTATGACGAGCTAGACGCTCTCTTCACACAGTATGTGCTGAACTTCGGCGCTGGAGGTAAAGGTCATCTGTGCATTAATGTCATCAGAGCGGCTTAATTTAATATTTATAACAGACCTTCATGTTTTAAAGGCATTATGATAGAACTTATACACATTTAACTACTGTATGTGAGAATATTCAATGGGAATTAATGTAGTGAGGGACTTTGATTGGGATTTTAGGGATGTTGGGCATCAGGATTTATTTAGTTTGTGAAATGTTAAGCTATAATTTAATTTTATTGGTCTAATTTTATTGGTCATTATAATTTTTCACCTGATCCAAACATCTTTGATCACAGCAGAAAAGAAAAAGGGCTGAGAAAGTTTTATGATGGATTATTAAATGTATGTTTTATTTATATACTTTATTATATTTTTTATAAAATATTTGTTATTTATTAAAAATATTTTTAAATAAAATTATAGAAATAGAATAATATATTTTTAAATATAATAAATACTTTTTTAAATAAATATGAAATAAAATGATAAAAATATATTTTTTTAAATTTTAAATTCATTAATTTGTTTAAATTGTATATATCATTTTAACTTACAACTAAAATTATAAATAATATAAATATAATATAATATGATATAAATAAAAACAAAATTATGTAAATAGAATCAAATATTTAAAAATATTATAAATACGTTTTGCAATAAATATGAAATAAAATCGTACATTTTTATCATTTTAAATTTCTTATATATATATAAACAAAATATAATACAAATATGAAATAAAATAAAATGTGTACAATTTTTAAATATGTATATATCATACACACATCTACATTTATAAAATTATAATACAAATAAAGAACTTATAAAAAATATAATTATACAAAATAGAATAAAATATTTAAAAATATAATAAATATTTTTTGAAATAATTAAATAAAATGATTAAAAAAATTAATTCATAAAATATAACTTAAATTATAATTTTTTTTTAATTATATAAATAGAATAAAATATATAAAATATATTTAAAAAAATGAAATAAAATGATAAAAGAAAAGAAAAAAAACAAAAATTATAAAAAAATACAACAAAAAATTAAAAACGTATTATAAAAAAATATTATTATCTTTGGATTCATGTGCACTAATGAATCACTCACATTAAGATAAGAGACAAGAAAATAAAAAGGGTTCATTTTAATTTTGTGATCGGTGGATTCAGGTTCACTCCAGTCGTGTGTGTGTGTGTGTTCAGACGGAGCGAACTGGCTGGGCTCGTTCTGTGAGCCGGTGCGCAGCTGGAACGGGCTTCTGTTGCGCAGACCCATCGACATGGAGAAGCGGGACCTGATCCAGAGAGGAGAGGCGAGTCTGCTGGACCTGCGCAGCTACATGTTCTCCCGCCAGTGCACACTCCTCATCTTCCTCATGAGGCCCTGGGAGGTCACGACCCGCGCGCTGGAGCTGCTGCACAACTGTGTGCAAGAGCTGCGTCTGCTGGAGGTGTGTGTGTGCGTGCGTGCGTGTGTGCGTGTGTGCGTGTGCGTGTGTGCGTGCGTGTGCGTGTGTGCGTGCGTGCGTGCGTGTGTGTGTGCTGATGATGTGTGTGTGTGCTGATGATGTGCTGATGATGTGTGTGTGTGCTGATGATGTGTGTGTGTGTGTGTGTGTGTGTGTGTGTGTGTGTGTGTGTGTGTGTGTGTGTGTGTGTGCTGATGATGTGTGTGTGCGTGTGTGCGTGCGTGTATGTGCTGATGATGTGTGTGTGTGTGTGGTGAGCGGGGCTCTGGACTGCTGGGTGTTCCTCAGTTGTCTGGAGGTGTGTGTGTGTGTGTGCTGATGATGTATGTGTGTGTGCTGATGATGTATGTGTGTGTGTGCTGATGATGTATGTGTGTGTGTGTGCTGATGATGTGTTTCTGTCTGTGTGTGTGTGTGTGTGTGTGTGTGTGTGTGTGTGTGTGTGTGCTGATGATGTATGTGTGTGTGTGCTGATGATGTGTGTCTGTCTGTGTGTGTGTGTGTGTGTGCTGATGATGTGTGTGTGTGTGTGTGTGTGTGTGTGTGTGTGTGTGTGTGTGTGTGCTGATGATGTGTGTGTGTTGTGTGCAGGTGTGTGTGGTGAGCGGGGCTCTGGACTGCTGGGTGTTCCTCAGTTGTCTGGAGGTGTGTGTGTGTGTGCTGATGATGTGTGTGTGTTGTGTGCAGGTGTGTGTGGTGAGCGGGGCTCTGGACTGCTGGGTGTTCCTCAGTTGTCTGGAGGTGTGTGTGTGTGTGTGTGTGTGTGTGTGTGTGTGTGTGCTGATGATGTGTGTGTGTGTTGTGTGCAGGTGTGTGTGGTGAGCGGGGCTCTGAACTGCTGGGTGTTCCTCAGTTGTCTGGAGGTGTGTGTGTGTGTGTGTGTGTGTGTGTGTGTGTGTGTGTGTGTGTGTGTGTGTGTGTGTGTGTGTGTGTGTGTGCTGATGATGTGTGTGTGTTGTGTGCAGGTGTGTGTGGTGAACGGGGCTCTGGACTGCTGGGTGTTCCTCAGTTGTCTGGAGGTGCTGCACAGGATCGAGGGCTGTTGCGATCGGGCTCAGCTGGAGGCGAACTCCTCACACACCGTGGGCTTGTGGACATACGCCACTGAGAAGGTGCCGAGACTCAATCCCTACTAGTGCAACATTTATAATCAACCAGTGTCACTGAGGGCACTCAGGGTGTGTGTTTGTTAGTTGATGTGAATACAAGCCTGTATTGATGCTGCAGCTGAAGTCTCTGGGCGATCTGTGTGGTCTGGTGTCCGAGAACGGCCCGAACTCGGAGGACCTGAACAGAACCGTGGACCTGCTGGCTGGACTGGGGGCGGAGCGACCGGAAACGGGTAATTCGCCTCAGATAACACACTTCACATTATCCTCGTTGTATGAGGCTTCAGTTTACTCAAATGTAACAGGTTAGGGTTAGGAATCTGTACATGCCAAAACTTTAAATTGTTCTGAATTGTGTGCAGTGCTGATGTGTGAAACATTTTTAAATTTTAAGATTTTAAATTAATATGCGAAAAGTATTAAAAAATAAATATATATAATAAAAATAAAGAACTTCTAAAAATATTTTAGAAACAGAATAAAATATTGAAAAATATAAAAAATATTTTTTTAAATAATTATGAAATAAAATGATTTAAAAAAAATTAATTCATAAAATATAACTATAATGAAATAATATTAAAAAAATAATAATAATAATTGCCTCAGAAATTACCCCCAAAATATAATTTAAAAGCATCAAATACACATTATAAAAAGTAGCTTTAGAAATAAATATTTTTTATTTCTCTCTCTCTCTCTCTCTCTCTCTCTCTCTCTCTCTCTCTCCTCTCTCTCTCTCTCTCTCTCTCTCTCTCTCCCTCCCTCCCTCTCTCTCTCTCTCCTCTCTCTCTCTCTCTCCTCTCTCTCTCTCTCTCCTCTCTCCCTCTCTCTCTCTCTCTCTCTCTCTCTCTCTCTCTCTCTCTCTCTCTCTCCCTCCCTCCCTCTCTCTCTCTCTCCTCTCTCTCTCTCTCTCCTCTCTCTCTCTCTCTCCTCTCTCTCTCTCTCTCTCAGCGAACAGTCCTCAGAGTCCATATAAAAAGCTCAAGGAGGCGCTGTCGTCCGTGGAGGCGTTTGAGAAACACTATCTGGTGAGCGTTTACTCCCTATTAATCCATGTGTGTTTATTTTAGTGCTAGGTTTATTTTTGACATGGTGTGTGTGTGTGTGTTCAGGAGCTGTCTCACGCTGCGATGGAGATGTACAGGGCGATCGGGCGAATGCGTTCGGCTCGGCTGGTTGGGAAGAGTCTGGCCGAGTTCTACATGTGAGCGAGACATAAATCATATCTCATATCTCATATCTCATAGAAATCCCTGATGGGACAGAAACACAAATAACGTCCACCAGAGGGAGATGGGGTGTACATGTGCATGATTAATCATATAAATATATATATGTGTGTGTGTGTGTTTCTCTCTCTGTGTGTGTGTGTGTGTTTCTCTCTCTGTGTGTGTGTGTGTGTGTGTGTGTGTTTGCAGGAGGAAGGGAGACCCTCAAAGTGCTGAGAACTTCCTCCTGGATTCTCTGAAGTCGTACGTGTCCGAGAGCTGGAGTTTGCCGCTCACACACACACGCAAGCAGATCGCGGAGTGCCAGAAGCAGCTGCAGAAGATGGACGAGTATCCTTCACTCGTCTCTGATCACAGATAAACGATGATCACTGAACCTCATGTGTTATTCACACGGTTCTAACGCTTGGCATGTACAACCAAAGACTTCAGATATGCAAAGACGACGCACAAGTTACTAATGAATGTGAGTAATTAGGGTTGGGTATCTTTTGACTCCAATTCCGATTCTGCTTATCGATTCTTAATTTTGATTCCAATTACTTGAATATCATTCACATTTAGTCTAATTGCAAAACATTTAACATTTAGCTGAAAACCATGAACAAAAATCAACATCTAAAAACACTTACACAAGGAATTTTTGCCCTATCGTAGCAAAAACAGCTAGCCGAACTAACATACATTTCAAGCATTATTAAAAACAAGTAAACACTGAGTAATAAATTAAGAACAAATGCACAAATTACAAGCAGAGATGAATAATAAATAACAAGTTACAAACTCTAACAGTAGTATTCAGGTACAGAAATTAATAATTAAGCCTAAATGTAAAATAACACTATTTGTTCACTGTAGAAATTAAATATAGTTTCATCTTTGTTAAAGCTGTATTTTGTTGTTTTATTAACATTAATGACACAGACAACAGTGGGAATATTAGGATGCTGTCACTTTAAGACCAGGTCTCTCTCTCTCTCTCTCTCTCTCTCTCTCTCTCTCTCTCTCTCTCTTTCTCTTTCTCTTTCTCTCTCTCTCTCTCCCTCTCCCTCTCCCTCTCCCTCTCTCTCTTTCTCTCTCTCTCTCTCTCTCTCTCTCTCTCTCTCTCTCTCTCTCTCTCTCTCCCTCTCCCTCTCCCTCTCCCTCTCTCTCTCTCTCTTTCTCTCTCTCTCTCTCTCTCTCTCTCTCTCTCCCTCTCTCAAGTATCAAACGCGAAACGCAAGTAACTTTACACCGGCGGGATAAATGACTCTTGCGCCCGACGCAAATCTAAAATGTGTTGGTCTGAAGTCGCTTCATTACTCATAGGTGTGGTTTGGGCGTAACGTGAAATAAACCAATCAGAGCCTCATCTCACATTCCCTTTAAGAGCAGGCGCGCTTGTTCCATGGCGGATTGCTATTATAACGGCGGATTTGCCAGGAGCGGTTCACAGCCGAGGAGACCGACGCTCTCGTCAGGGCCGTAAAACACAGAGAAGTGACATTGGGGATGGAGAAACACACCCAGATTAGCTTCGGTTAAACAGGCGTATGATAATCTGGGTAAATGTGTAAGATAGATAGATCTTCATGGACACCACAATGATTTCCCTCGTGTGGAATATTTTCCCTTGTAATTATGTATGGTTTTCTAAAAATTGGTGCGTCGGTGTATAAAGTCAATTGCGCTGGGTGCGAGATAGGGCCCCTAGTGTTTTCTGTGTGGTGTGTGTGGTTTCTTTGACCGTGTGTGTAGATACCTGCAGACGAGCGCTCTTCTCGCCAGCGATGCCAACATGAGTGATGAAGAGAGAAAGCACTTCTGCCAGGAGATCCTGAGCTTCGCCAGCCAGAACGCAGAGAGCAACGGTCAGTGTGTTTCCCACAGCTCTCAGGCTACAACTATAGAAGTGTTAGTGTTTATTGCTAGCTCAAATTGTAGAGCATTGGGGCTTGCAACGCCAAGGTCATGGGTTCGAATCCCAGGGAAATCAAGAACTGATGAGAATGTAAATGTGTACCTAGAAATGCAAAGTCGCTTTCGTCTGCCAAATCAAAAAATGTAAATGTACTTCAGGTCACATGATGATGCTTCTGTTCTGCAATATTCCCGTGTTTCTCTCTCCTCACAGACCCGCGTGTTGCTCTGAGCATGAGTTCGTTCACTCGGCTTCACGAGTTGCGTTTCCGGCCCGCCTCGGCGCTGGTGCACGTTGGCGCCGCCCTGCAGGTGGAGTTGCGTCTCTGCAGTTTGATGCCCGTTCCCGTTCGGGTGGAGCATCTCTCCGCCAGCATCCACTTCTCCCTCGAGATGCCCGGCTCCACGGCCCAGAAGCGGGCCCTTCAGAACCCGGACGGCACCGTCACGTTCCCGGGGGCCAGTCCGGTGTCGGGGTCCCCGGCGCTGGAGCTCTGCGAGATCCAGGAGCACAGCCCGTCTGAGAGCACGCTGAACACTGCTGGCGTGGTGTGTAAGAACATGCACCTGCTGATGCGGGTCCAGGACAGCGCCCCCTCTCTGGAGACGCCCGTCACTGCACCGGTTCCTCTCGCCGTGGAGGACGGAGCTCAGATGCTCGAGGCGGATGATGTCACGCTGTTGCCCGGCAACAACAGCATCGTCTTCAACGCACCCGTGAGACGAAACCTTCCGTCTGAGCCGATTATTGCAGCGTTTCCCAAACTGATAAAGCTCGTGATTAATTAAATGATAAAAATAAATAGAACACTTAATAAAAGTGAAAAAAAATTAAATGTAAACACTCAAAATAGAACGATCACTGAAAAATGTATTAAAGTAATATTAAAAAGTAATTTGACAATAAAAACACTAAAAAATAAAACGCTTTCTAAAAGTGTATTAAAGCAGAAAATGTCAAATTAAAATAAGTAAAAGAGTTACTGAGAATGTATTTGTGTAACATTAAAATAAATAATTTTATATAATAAAAAACATCCAAAATAAAACACTTACTAAAAATTTATTGTTTTAAAAGTGAATAAATAAATAATAATGTTAGATGTTATTTGACAGCATTAAAAAACATATAAATACATTTTATAATAAAATGCATCCTTCATCCTTCCCTCGGGTCATTTTGACCCGAAACTTTTTTTTTTTTTTTTTTTTTATGTAAAAATTTGTTCAAGACCCCATGACTTTTGTCGCACTTGAACCACAAATACACACACAAAAAAAAGTTGAATGGATTCGAGGAGTTTTGTGGTTGAAATTTTAAACGGTAACAAATCCTTCCGTCGCGGGAATTTGACCCCCTCAGGAATGCTTCAGTACACATAGAAAAACTTAAAAATGTTCAAAATTCAAACTAAAAATGCTAAAACTTTACCCAAAAAATCATTTTATAATGTCTACATGTGTATCTGAATGCACACTGAAGAGAACTGACTTTAGGACCCAGAGGAACAGCTCATTTGCTCCATATAGAGATATAAGGCCATAAGGCCATCTAGAGTCATCAAATGGTATATATATTTTTTCCCACAAGAGGTCGACAAAGACACCCAATGTAAGATATTTCAAGCTGAATTAAAAGAGTTATGCATGAAATTGTGAGTTATTTTGAATTTCAGTTGAAAGAATGTGAGGAATGTGCTTAAATTACTTTTTATTTATTATTTATTGATCAAATCTAGTAATTTAAAGGTAAATAAAATAAAAAATAACTACAAATCTCCACAAAAAACAATGCATTAAAAAATAGAAGAAATATTATCAAACTGAAATGAAATGTACTTCAAGTATAATTTTAGGGCTTTAAATCATTTTGACCCTCGAGGGATAGATATGTTGCAAAATGCGAGGGTACGATGAAGGTTAGAATAAATTAAGAAACATATTTTATTTGTTGACCTGCATGTCATGTGACCATTATCCAACGTCAGAGAACCGTGAACATGTGAGTGTGTTCAATTATTGAATTATGATCTTAAATTCTTCAAGAAACTATTTTGAGGAAAAGGGTTTCGACTGACAGAACAGTTTGGGAATCTCTGAGTTTTACATAATCATGTGACCATCTCCACCTTTTGGAGTGGTTTTCTTTCACTGAATCCCTCTTCCCCCAGAGCCAGAAGCCGGGCACGTACACACTCCGTCAGCTGTGTGCATCGGTGGGCCGAGTCCAGTTCGTCCTGCCTCACATTTACCCTGTGGTTCAGTATGAGGTTTACTCCCAGGAGCCTCAGCTCACCATCCAGCCTCTCACAGGTCAGTCGTCTCACACATACACACACACACACACACACACACACACACACACACACACACACATATACACACACACACACACACCACACACACACACGAGTGTCCGTGTCCTGATCACTCCTTCAGGAATCTGTTTTCTGATGTGTGTGTGTGTCCTGTGTTCTCAGAGACCCTGTTTCTTACGTGTGTGTGTGTCTGTGTGTGTGTGTGTGTTCTCAGAGACCCTGTTGGCCGGGTTACCTCAGCAGGTGAAGTTCACGATCCTGACGGGTCACTACACCGTGAAGAAGGGCGACGCTCTTCAGCTCAGCAACACAGACTCAATGCCGGTGCTTCACTCGTGCTCCTGCTCCGCCCGCATCATCAGCAGCAGCGGAGGTGAGACACACACACACACACACACACACACACACACACACACTCACTCACTCACTCACTCACTTGTGCTCCGCCCGCATCATCAGCAGCAGCGGAGGTGAGACACACACACACACACACACACACACACACACACACACACACTCTCACTCACTCACTCACTCGTGCTCCGCCCGCATCATCAGCAGCAGCGGAGGTGAGACACACACACACACACTCACTCGTGCTCCGCCCGCATCATCAGCAGCAGCGGAGGTGAGACACACACACTCACTCACTCACTCACTCACACACATGCGCACACACACACACACACACACACACACTCACTCACTCACTCACACACATGCACACACGCACTCACTCACACACATGCGCACACACACACACTCACTCACACACATGCGCACACACACACACTCACTCACTCACTCACACACATGCGCACACACACTCACTCACTCACTCACTCACTCACTCACACACATGCGCACACACACACACACACACACACTCACTCACTCACTCACACACATGCACACACGCACTCACTCACACACATGCGCACACACACACACTCACTCACACACATGCGCACACACACACACTCACTCACTCACTCACACACATGCGCACACACACACACTCACTCACTCACTCACTCACTCACACACATGCGCACACACACACACACTCACTCACTCACTCACTCACTCACACACATGCGCACACACACACACACTCACTCACTCACTCACTCACTCACACACATGCGCACACACACACACTCACTCACTCACTCACACACATGCGCACACACACACACTCACTCACTCACTCGTGCTCCTCCCACATCAGCAGCAGCGGAGGTGAGACAGAAACACACACAAACACAAACACACACACACACACACACACACACACACACACACAGCTATGACGAACTTCACTTCTGAGAACATGTGAAAAGGGTCCGTAGACAAAATAGGCATTTCATTTACAAATTTGCTATAAACAGAAACAGTGTTTAAGGGAATAAGAAAGAGGTGTGCTGAATAAATATAGTATTTTGTTTCTTTTTACGTTTATATTTATTGAGGACTATGAGAGTGAAGCCTAAACTGATGTGTGTGTGTGTGTGTGTGTGTGTGTGTGTGTGTGTGTGTGTGTGTGTGTGTGTGTGTGTGTGTGTGTGTGTCTCAGAGCCGGTGTGTGAGAGCGCTCTGTCCATCCAGTCGTCTGAGAAGGTGACGAGCATCTCTCTTCCTCTGACGCCGCCCTATCACACGCTGGAGTTCCTCCTGGACGTGCTGTGCCATATCCCAGCATGCCCTGCGCGGGGCGAGAGCGATCACCTGACCAACGGGCAGATCAGCCACCGGTCGCGCAGCAGAACACGCTTCACCAGCGGATCGGCACTCATCGACCAGAAGGTTCGAGACGCGTGCACAAATCTGACCATTGTTTTTGCTTTCATTGCTGATGTCAGCCGTAATCTATTAGTTGGTTTAAATCTGTCATGTCATGAAATCAAACTTCAAAATTAAATAAAAATGGTTATGATATTCCAATACATATATATATCATATTTTAATAAATACACACTCATCATTTATAAATATTTAAATATAAATATATTTTATATATATATATATATATATAATACAAAGAAAAATTCTCTCTCTCTCTCTCTCTCTCTCTCTCTCTCTCTCTTTATATATATATATCGTGTGTGCATAATTTGTGTGTGTGTACATATATATATATATATATGTATCTATATAGAGACACACACATTTATATATATTTATATATTTAAATATATAAGTATATTTTTATATGGCTGTCATGCAAAACTGAAATTTTAGTGTCATGGAATTTTGTGGGTTCCAGTCCTCAAAGTCTAAATAATGAAAATATTAAATATTTGTACTAAAAATAAAGTAAAAAAAGTAAAAATTTAAATAAAATAAAAGATCTTCCTACAAATATATATATATATCATATTTTAATAAAATTTATACACACCATTTATATATATATATTTAAAAAATATAAATATATATATATATATAAACAAAGAGAAAAATCTGTCATAAAATTAAATTTGAATTAAATTAAATTAGTGTCATGGAAGTTTGAAATTGTGGTTTCAAGCCTGGGAAAATCTAAATAATGAACATAATAAATATTTATAATAATACTAAAGATACAAAGAATGTCACTGAAGGCCCTTCAACAATCGCTGTGTGTGTGTGTGTGTGTGTGTGTGTGTGTGTGTGTGTGTGTGTGTGTGTGTGTGTGTGTGTTGCAGGTGTCTGTTGATTGTCCCTGGTCCATTTACTCGACGCTGGTCTCTCTCTCCTTCCACGTGCCCTTTAAAGTCAAACACTCGCTGCTGTCTGTGGGACGGAGGTACTGACCCTTCATGACCCCTCATGACCCCTCACTGTTACTATAGCAACCGGTGGTCTGATGCGTTTCCTGTGTGGTTTCATCCCAACAGGAAGTTCATCCAGGTTTGTCTTCAGAATGTATCAGACACTAAGTTTCAGCTGACCAATCGAGCGCTGGCGGAGAATCAGCGCACGCCGTCACTGGAGCTGCTCTCTCTCAACACTGAAGCGCACAGCGTGAGTCTGATACACACTCTCTGATTGGCTCTGGATGCTGTCTGTGACATGCATTACTAGGGCTGCACAATATATCGAAATATCGTGATATCACAACGGCTTGTAATAACTGGGATCATGGACAAAATACGAAGAGAAAATCACTCAATCTCGGCTGAATCACTTCTGTAGCTTTAATACGAATCAGGATATATTTAATTCATACATTGAAAACTAAGCAGTGTTTATTTTTATGTTTGATTATTCAGTTTATGTTGTTAATAACCCTAATGTAGGATAACCTGAACCCCAGTGATGTTAAAATAACACTTCTGATATACAGTAAAACACTGATGTTCACTGTCAGAAGCTGTACGGATGTTTTCGTCACAAAAAGAATGTGAAGGTTATATAATTTTAAATATATTTTAAAGATAATTTAAGTTTATTTTACACACTTTAAGCATTATCATATCACATATTGAATATCGCATTATTTAATGAGTTATCGCATTTTTCTTCAGTATCGTGCAGCGCTAGTTATTACCATATCAAACAATACTGGAGTGATCAAATCAAACGAGTTTTCACCAGATGACTTGAATATTTCTGTTTGTAAAAATTGATCATTGTAGAATGAATGTGGTGATTCAGCATCTGCATAGAAAATAACTAGTTTATGATTTATTTATTTTTTTTAGAAGCTGAGAAAACTCTGAGGACCATTTTTTTGTGGTGCAAACCATCATTTTAGGCCCGAGTGATTCGGGGAAAAACGTGAAAAATGTGTGTTTACGCTTTTGTTGACTAGTGAACGAACTCAAACCTCTTTCATAAAGTTAAAAAAAGTTAAAAATAAGACCATAAAATGGTCATAATTATGATTTTGTGAGTATTAAGTAAATAAAAATCTTAAAATAATACTATTGTACTGTAAAAGTTAAATAAATATTAATTATTTATTAATAAAGTCTTAATTTCATAATCTTAATTTCCTAAATTATTTTTTGGGCTTTTATTTTTCCTACAAATAAATATATGCGCTGCTTGTTTCAGTCAAAAATAGATTTAAAAAAATGTCTACACATTTAAGATAAAAAAAAAAACTTATATAAATGACAAAACACAAGATTACTAAAATGAAAACAGAAAATATGAAATTAAAAACTAATTGAAGTATTAATAAAAATTATAATGGTATCTGACTGATAGTGAAATAACACAGACTGCAAATAAATGAAATAAATGCTTTTGGTCAATGCAAAACGTATATAATAAGCCATATCGCTATATATATATAATTATTATTATTATTATTATTGTTTCACTTGTTTTATTAGTAATGTGCATTCTTGAACAAATCTCTTGAATGAATGAATGATTCAATGACTCACTCTTAAAGACTTCACTTGTTTCATTACTGGATGATTCAGTGTTTTTGAACGAATCTCTTGAGTGAATGATTCAATGACTCACTCTTAAAGACTTCACTTGTTTCATTACTGGATGATTCAGTGTTTTTGATCGAATCTTTTGATTGAATGATTCAATGACTCACTCACAAAGACTTCACTTGTTTCATTACTGAATGAATCTGGGATTTTGAACGAATCTCTTGAGTGAATGATTCAATAACAATTACTTGTTCTCCCAGTCTCCACCTACTGGTGTAACGATGTAACTGATACAAACTTTATTTGAAGCGTCAAGTTACATTTAAAATTGACTCTATTTTGATCGCTAGCGTAGAAACCAGTGTTTATATCTGAACTATAAACCTTTATCCAGAACTTCTGTGATGATCTGAATGATTGTAACAGAAATAATGACTGTGTGTGTGTTTAAAAAGACAGTAGTTTCATATCTATACATGACAACGACTCTCTGGCTCAGAACACAGAACATCTAAATGTTCGCTGGTTTAAGAGATCCTGTGTGTGTGTGTTCAGGTGGTGTTCAGTCAGCAGTGTGTGTTCAGTGTGTGGGAGGTGCGGTGGAGCGACGCCCCTCCTCTCTCTCTGCAGTGTGTGTTCTCGGCCAGCTTCGCTCCCGCAGGCGCACCGGACGCGGATCTCAAACCCTACAGCTACGAGTTCACAGTGGAGCGCGTTTCAGTGAGTCTCGTTCTCACACACTGACATTTCATTCAATATTCAACAGTATTATTGATCTCCTGCATTGACACCATGATATGAGATCTATGTATATGATTTTCCTGTTATCTCTTTGAAACACTCTGTATTGTAAAAGCGCTGTATAATTAAAGGTGACTCGACTGGCAGATCGCAGCGTCTGGTCAATGCTTGATGTGTTTCTGTGTGTGTGTGTGTGTGTGTGTGTGTGTCAGACTCTGTACAGCGTGCGAGCGGAGATCCGTCCTCCTGCAGGCGAACAGCACTGTCGCACTGGCGCCCTCTGCAGGCTGGAGGTGTGTCTCACACGCCTCACTGAACCCAGCGAAGCGGAGCACGACGACGAGGAGCTCAGCGAGACTGACGGCCTGCGCACCTCCAGGCTCATGTATGAAGGTACGACAGCACCACACACACACACACACACACACTCACACTCACACTCCAGGCTCATGTATGAAGGTACGACAGCGCGACACACACTCTGCCCTCTTCAGGCTGAATGGTGGCGACTGCAGTTTAATTTTCCTATTAATTTAAATCAATATTAATATTTTAACCCAAAGGTATCAATTCTTTTCCCATCATTCCTGTGGAATTGTTTTGTATGTATTTTAAATTTAAATTATTTAGATATAAAACTGCAAGAATTATCTGCATTATAATTAAGAAAAATGTATAAAATATTCGAAGGACGTCAACTTTGCAAATGAACAAACACACTAAAGTTTTTTTTTTTATCATCATTTTGAAAACGTAAAAAATGTTTTGGCGTGTGTGTGTGTGTGTGTGTGTGTGTGTGTGTGTGTGTGTGTGTGTGTGTGTGTGTGTGTGTTTCTGCAGTGATTGACAACCACAGTAACTGGGCGGTGTGTGGCAAGAGTTCAGGGGTCGTGTCTATGCCGACGGCTGCCATGGCGACACACAAGGTTCACATGGAGGTCATGCCACTGTTCGCGGGTCAGCTGCCGTTCCCCAACATACGTGTGTTCAAGTACCGGCCACATCACGCCAGCGTCACGCAACCAGACACAGGTCAGGCAATACACACACACACACACAATCACTACACACTCACTTTATCTGTAGGATTTAATACCAATTTATATCAAAAGAATTCATACAACTTAAAATTTACTTAAAAAAATTAAATATGCAATCAAATGAAAATAAAATTCCTTAACATCAAAACATTTTTTTATTTATTTAATTTTTTTCACTGCTGCACAACAGAATAATCAAATTAATTCATAAAGCTTGAACAGTTTAATACATTTTTTAAAATATGCAATCAAATGAAAATACAATTCCTTTACATCAAAACATTGCATTTTTATTTTTTTATTTAGTGATGCACAACAGAATAATCAAATTAATTCATAAAGCATCAAATGAAAACACGCCAAAACATTGCATTTTTATTATTTGTATTATTATTATTTTCTTTTTTTTTATTCAGTTTTTTATTCAGTTACTGTATTAAAACATGAATGTGAGATATTCCTTAAATTATATTTGAATTAATTTTATTATTATTAATTTGAGAAGTACATTGTCATCATTTCTTATGTTTTTTTTATATATTTTTTTTTTCGGCATTCATCAGTATTTGAGGACATAATTGAACAGACTTTTATTTTGGCGGTGTCTCTCTCTGATTCATCTGAGTGAACCGAGTGATTTTTTTATTTATTTTTTTATCAATTTATTATTATCTTTACTTTTTTATTCAGTACTGCACAAGGTTAACTCTATAAATTAAAACATGAATAAGTGTGATAATATTTTAATCGTTTCTATTTGAGTACATTTTTATTTTTCTGTCATAATTTAAGGGGCTTTTATTTTGGCGGTGTGTAGTGAAGCCTGTTTGTCTCTCTGATTGATCTGAGTGAATCGGTTCATTCGGACATCCGTTCAGCTTGATTTTGTGAATTTTTTATCAATTTATTGTCTTTATTTTTTTATTCAGTACTGCACAAGGTTAACTCTATGAATATAAACATAAATACAATTTCTTTAAATATTATCACACGTATTCGAGTACATAATTTAAGGGGCTTTTATTTTGGCGGATTGCAGTGATTCATCTGAGTGAATCGGTTCATTCAGCTTGATTTTGTGAAATTTTTTTTAACAACTTATTATATCTCTATTTTTATTCAGTGCTGCACAACAGAATAATCAAATGAATTCATAAAACTTGAGCAGTTTAAAAAAAAATTAAAAAATGCAATAAAATGCATCAAACCATTATATTATTATTTGATTTTTCTTTTCTTTTTTATTCAGTGTTGCTGAGGTGGTATTCCTTAAATTATATTTGAATTAATTACAAATGAATAAATAATTAGTAAAAGTACAGCTTTTTTTCTGCATCACTGAATTCATGAAGCTTTACTTCTAGAACTCTCAGACGACTCTGATCTGAGTGAACCTGTTGATTGGTGTGTGTGTGTGTGTGTGTGTGTGTGTGTGTGTGTGTGCGCTCCCTCAGACTCGTGTGTGGAGAACGACAGTGTGTCTCTGCTGGATAAAGCCGTGGAGGATCACCTGGACACGGCGAGTCTCCGCAGTCGAGGAAGCGTTCAGTCTCTGGGCGAGCAGCCGGCCCGGGGCGTCCCGATGCCCAAACGCCAGGCCTTCGCCCCGGGACAGGTGTTCACCGGCACACAGGGCCGCCAGGTGCTCGTGCTGCCCGCCAACGACCAGCACCTGCTCGAGGTCAACGTCACATGACCCCCGCGGGAGACGGGTCACATGACACTCTTATTACTCCGTCACAGACACGCGACGGCATCCCTCAGACATCCCATAATGCCTTGCAGCCCCTCCTTTCCGTGCTCAGGTGTGTGTGTGTGTGTGTGTGAGCTTCATTCGCTGTGTTCATGATGAGAGCGCCACCTGCTGTACATACTGTTCAATACTAGAGGATATTTAAAGAGAACAAACTCTCTTCACTGGGACTTCGGGATTTAGATATTCAACTTTTTTATTTTTTGAAGGGGAAATGATGTCGTTGATGTTACATTTGAGCTTTATTGACACTGTTGTTCTGAACACGCCCCTTCCTGCTGACATCATATGATTGATGTGTCGCTGAATGATCACGTTCCTCAAACAAGACGACAATGTTTTTGTTTCATGCATTGAGAAGAACAGTCATATTTCAGTCCACAAACTAAACAAGTTTTGCTTTTTTCTTTGTTTTTTTGCATTTTTATGAACATTGGCACATTCTAAAAGTAATTTATAAATTCTAATTCTATTATTTTTATTTGTCATTCATAAATTATAAGTAAACATCCCACTGGTTGTATTTGTTATAATGCCAAAAACTAGATTTTTATATTAAAATGATTAAAATGATGCATTAAAATGTTATAATATATATATACACACACACACACACACACACACACATGGAATTCTTTTGCATATTCATCAATTTTGGGGAAAAAATGTGTCATAATGCACAAAAAAAATTGTTTAAAAAAAAAATGTGTTCAAAAAAGTCTTGATTTTGGGGTGAAATATGAGCTGTTTGTGTGTGTGATGATGTCACAGATGGAAGTTTGAGCTTGTAAACACTAACGAGTGTGTGTGATTTAATCAGGAGCGTCTGAAACACACACACATCTCCTGATCTCAGCGATTGTGACGTTCAGGAGGAAGTGATGCGTTTCTCTGCTGTGAATGGTTGCTCTGGTCCGTCTCTGTCTCGTGTGTGTGTGTGTGTGTGTGTGTGTGTGTGTGTGTGTGTGTGTGTGTGTGTGTGTGTGTGTGTGTGTGTGTGTGTGTGTGTGTGTGTGTGTGTGTGTCGTACATGTTTCAATCCTGAGAAAACCTCGTCTGAAAGGCCAACACTGACCAGCTCTCGAGTTCATCCACCGCTCTATATTTATTTCTCCTGATTTCCTCCGGACCGGATCGGGATCCTCCGGAGTCTCACACACTCGGGTGTCGGACGGGATGCTGGGATTCAGCCTGTGACGTCATGAACAGTTTCACACGCTGTCTGTTTGTAAATTGTCAATCAAACATCACAGATTGTATTTAGATTATTTAAATGAGAAGAATATGTACGCATTATACAACTGAAAATATACATATGTTTTAAAAGGGTGTTTGTTGTCTTGTTTTTCTATTAAAAAAGAAAAAGAAAACTTTTGTTTGTTGAACAGCTCGTCCACATTCAGGATTCTAGATCGTAGCTCGTTTGCAACACCTTTTAAATAAAACAATACGAAAAATACTAAAACCAGTGTTTTATATTTCTGTCAAAGAGTGTTTCCAGGTTAACTTTTTAATGACGTTACAGATTAATCCATAACAACGTCAGTCCAAATGTTGTTCTTGCATTGATGCTCTACATTCATTAAAAAAAAAATATATATATATATGTATAAACCCCCAAAAATAAAACAAACTCTGAAAAAAATAAATAAAATGCTGAATCACAAAACTAACTTTTTACTTTAATTGACATGATTTTATGAGCAAGATTTGTTTGACATTTATTAATCAAATTCATTATATAAAATCATCCAAATGTTTTTTTGTTTTTTTAACGGCACTAATTTTTAATGCTTGTTTATATAAAAACATACAATAACTGGTTTGACCATTGAAGCGCTCCAAAAGTCGCATCAATATGATGACATCACTGAATGCATAATTAATTGAAGGTGAAACATGAAAACATTTCAGATTTCTGTTTTCTTGCGATGACCCTGCATCATTTATTGAAAAAAATGCTTTAAAAATCTATTGTTTTAAATGTTTTTGTTCGTTTGAGAAAATTATGAAATAGCTCAATTAATTCTAATGACCCCCAAAAAAAGTCCAGTCACCCAAAGAAAATAAATAATTCAAAGAAAATAATATTTAATCACACCCCAAAAATAAAAGCATAAAATCAACAAATCAATTAATCAAGATCAATTAAAAAAAAACTGAAAATATAATGCAATCATAAAAAAATGCTAATAAAAAAAATCTAATCAACCCCTCAAACAAATACTGATAAAATATATTCTAACCAGCCCCTCCATGATCACCCCAAACATAAAAGTAGACTATCCAATAACAAAAAATAAAAGTATCCAACTAACAAAACAAAAAACAAAGATCTATTGTTTTAGATCTTTTTGTTCGTTTGAGGAAATAAAATACAACAATTATTATTAATAATTTATTAAAGTGTACAAAGACAGAAAACCAGCAGTAAATGAGCTTCAGAAGTTCAGCACCTCAGAGGAACATAAATAAAAGCACACTAAAAGGTTGGCAAATGTTTGAACACACTAATATAACACACGGGTATGAAAGGGTTCGTCGAGCTGAGATCATCGCGCTGAGATTCTCTTCGAAACCCGACAAATCTTTGGCACGAGTTTCCATTTCTCCTCCTCAGACGGTGAGAACTTCTTCCGGTCCGCTGATCTCTGTAGCCTGACGACACACACACACACACACACGTTATCAGTGATGTCATCTCTGTCATGTGACGTGTGTGTTCTGCAGGTTCACTCACATGAGCCTCTTCTTGCGTTCGAGAGCTTTCCTGGTGGCGTCCGAGAGGAATCCCTTCGCTTTATGATCCTGAAACACACAGAAGACACTCATCAATGACGCTTTCATGTCGAATCACTCACTCCAAAAATATAGATCTAACCCCCCACAACATCTAAACAAAAAATAATATCTAATCATCCAAAAAATAAATAAAAATAATATAATCTATAATAACCCCATGAAAAAAAAAAATCTAATCAGCAGAAAAATATATATCCCTCTCGCTTTATATTAATAATGACAGATATTAAAAATAGAATCACAAAAAAAAAGATTATTTTCTCCCACCCAAAAAAATTGACAAAGTCACACACTTTATTTTATTTAATAAAATAAAAAATCTAATCACCCTCCAGAAGCTACAGAAGAGGATTGGGGCCGAGCAATGATAGAAAATAAATAAAACCATCTTGAGATTAAAGTCATTATAATGCGAGATTAAACTCGTTACATTTCAAGAAAAAAAGTCGAAATACAATATTGAGAATAAACTCATTAAATTTCGAGAAAAAAATCGTGTTTTGAGAAAAAAATTTTTTTCACATTTCGAGAAATAAAATTTCGAGAATAAAGTCGTCGTGTTTCAAGAAAAAAAAAAAACGTAAAATTTCGAGAAAAAAGTCTGAATAGAATGTTGATGCTAAAGGCAGTGGATCAGTGTTCTCTGCAGACTGATAGAGGACATGTTTTACACTTTCCAGGTCTATAAAGGCTTCGTTCTTGGAACATTAATGAACTTTTGATATACAGTCATCAATAATCAACAAGATATACATGCATGAAGTCAAGATTCACTCTCTCTCTCGCTCTCGCTCACTCACTCGCTCTCTCGCTCACTTGCTCACTCACTCTCTCTCTCTCTCTCTCTCTCTCTCACTCACTCACTCGCTCACTCAATCGCTCACTCACTCACTCACTCACTCACTCACTCACTCTCTCTCGCTCACTCACTCTCTCACTCTCTCTCGCTCACTCACTCTCTCACATGCTCTCTCGCTCACTCACTCACTCTCTCGCTCACTCACTCTCTCGCTCACTCACTCACTCTCTCGCTCACTCACTCACTCACTCACTCACTCACTCGCTCTCTCACTCTCTCTCTCTCGCTCACTCACTCTCTCACACTCTCTCTCGCTCACTCACTCACTCTCTCACTCTCTCTCTCGCTCACTCACTCTCTCACACTCTCACTCGCTCACTCTCTCACTCACTCTCTCGCTCACTCACTCACTCACTCTCTCACACTCTCACTCGCTCACTCTCTCACTCGCTCACTCTCTCTCTCGCTCACTCACTCTCTCACACTCTCTCTCGCTCACTCTCTCACTCTCTCTCTCGCTCACTCACTCTCTCACACTCTCACTCGCTCACTCTCTCACTCACTCACTCTCTCGCTCACTCACTCACTCGCTCGGGTGTCGATGGATGAAACATGTTAGGATCATGAATAATATTTATATTATAGCCTATATAAATCATCTCAAATTGATCTCAAAATTTAACGAGTTAATTCTCGAAAAAAAAACCAGATAAAAGAATATCTAATAACCCAAAAAGAGACATTTGCAGAGAGTTTTGATTGAACACAAACACTAGTGATCAAATCTCTTGAATCTGCAGATTTGGGCAGCATTGCTCGATTATTTCTGATACACTTGTTTGACTGTAACTTTCACACTGTCAAAAGAGCCGGTCATGTTTCTGTAGTTTTGAGCAATTTTTCATAATTAGGGTTGGGTATCGTTTGAATTTTAATGATTCCTATTTCAATTCTGCTTATCAATTCCTAATTTTGATTCCAATTATGGAAAAAAACCTTAGATATCATTCACGTTTAGTCTTATTGCAAAACAATGAATTGTATCTGAATATCATGAACAGAAATCAGCAGGATAGAGAACTCTTACTCGAGGAGTGTGTGCCTGCGGTTTAAAAACACCACAGAAGAACAACTAGCCCAACTAATGTACATTTCAAGCATCATTAAAGACAATAAACACTCAGTAATTAAATAAGAACAAATAAAAAATGAGCAATTGCAACAAATACGATTGAAATAAACTGTGTTTTAAGATTTTCAATAACACTGCACTTTAAAAATAATATATACATTAATAATATAGTAACAGAAGTCATTCAGTGAAGAAGGAGTGAACTGTCTCTGTCTTCTGTTGTTTGATTAGTGTTATTATAATAGAGACGGCTGGAATATTAGAGCTGCTCTATAGAGTTGCACACGTGCAGCGAGTCGTCTCACGCTTCAATGGTTTAAAGTTGAAATGCTCATAAAGGAATGGATCATTTTAACTTTCTAACACGTCTCGACCCCCAGCCGCTCCTCAGAGTCCTCCCGTGTGTGTGTGTGTGTGTGTGTGTGTGTGTGTGTGTGTGTGTGTGTGTGTGTGCGTGTGTGTGTGCAGGAGTTGCTCACGTGTGCTCTGAGCGTCCGGTCTCGGCTCAGCTCGCGGTCGCAGCGGATCATCTGCATGCGTTCACACACGCTGGAGCTGAAGAAGATCTGGTGCAGCTCGTGACGCGCCGCTCGCAGCTGGAGGAGAGAGAGTCATGTGACCATCATGAGAACGTCATGTGAGCGTCATGTGACCTGTGGTGTTCAGAGAGACGTCTGACCTGCAGTGTGACGCGCTCCTGCAACATGAGGTCGAGTCGACCGGCGCCGAGCGTCTGCTTCGGGAACGCCAGCAGGAACATCTGTGTGTCCTGAGAGAAACACACACACACACACACACACACAACCTCCAATCAAAACTCTTTATGGAAGTTGTAGATGTTATCCAGAAGGAACAAAAAAATAAAAAATCCTCCCAAACAATTACATATATATGTGTGTGTGTGTATATCTATATTATTGTATCTAAACAGAGCGGACCTTGATGGTGGTGATGATGCGTGACACGCGTTCTGTGCGCAGGAGTCTCCGGGTCAGAAAACCCCTCGCCAGCGCCGGCAGAGACACACACACACGCCACTGCAGAGAGAGAGAGAGATGAGCACCAGACACTGTGTGTGTGTGTGTGTGTGTGTGTGTGTGTGTGTGTGTGTGTGAGAGAGCGAGGCTGTGAGCCCAGTGTGTGTGTGTGCATGTGTGTGTGTGTGTGCGTGTGTGTGTGAGAGAGAGAGAGATGAGCACCAGACACTGTGTGTGTGCATGTGTGTGTGTGTGTGAGCGTGTGTGTGTGTGTGTGTGAGAGAGAGAGTCTGTGAGCCCAGTGTGTGTGTGTGTGTGTGTGTGAGTGTGAGAGAGAGTCTGTGAGCCCTGTGTGTGTGTGTGTGTGTGTGTGTGTGTGTGTGCGTGCATACATGTGTGTGTGTGTGTGCATACATGTGTGTGTGTGTGTGTGTCGCACCCATGAGTCTGTGAGCCCAGTGTGTGTGTGCGTGCGTGCATACATGTGTGTGTGTGTCGCACCCGTGAGTCTGTGAGCCCAGTGTGTGTGTGTGTGTGTGTGTGTGTGTGTGTATGTGTGTGCGTGCATACATGTGTGTGTGTGTCGCACCCATGAGTCTGTGAACCCAGTGTGTGTGTGTGTGTGTGTGTGTGTGTGTGTGTGTGTGTGTGCGTGCGTGCATACATGTGTGTGTGTGTCGCACCCGTGAGTCTGTGAGCCCAGTGTGTGTGCAGACAGATGAGGTCATCGTGTCCTCCAGACGTGAGAAGGACACACTCCGCAGGAACTGGAACCGCACCGCTAACGACTGATGGAGAGACAGAACCACAGACCAGTCACACACACAACCAATCACACACACACACAACCAATCACACACACACAACACAACCAATCACACACACACACACACACACACACACACACACACACACACACACACACACACACACACACACACACACACACACACACACACACACACACACACACACACACACACACACACACACACACACACACAACCACTTCACTTTAAGACTGAGAGATCCTGAGACACAAGAATCACTAACATGTTCAGAACACTCTCTTCTGCTCAAGGCTGCATTTATCTGATCATAAATACAGTAAAAACAGTGAAATATTATTAATGTAAATAAAATGTTTCTTGAGCATCAAATCATCATATTAGAGTGATTTCTGAAGGATCATGTGACACTGAAGACTGGAGTAATGATGCTGAACATTCAGCTTTGATCACAGGAATAAATTACACTTTACTATATATTCACATAGAAAACAGCTGATTTACACTGGAATAATATTTCACTGTTTTTACTGTATTTATGATCAGATAAATGCAGCTTTGGTGAGCAGAAGAGACTCTTTCAGAAACATAAAACAATAGTTGAAATGTTTTTAATGTTTTGGTCATCCTGTCATGCCAATAAAACACTTCAGAAAGACGGAGCGAGAGAATAGAGATGAAAGCAGGACAGAGACACACAGGTGTGTGTGTGTGTGTGTGTGTGTGTGTGTGTGTGTGTGTGTGTGTGTGTGTGTGTGTGTGTGTGTGTGTGTGTGTGAAGATCAGCGGCTCATGAATTAAACACAATAATCATCATTTTCTCTGTCAGTTCCCACAGTGAACACACACACACACACACACACACACACACACACACCCTCTGTGTTCATTAAAGCCTGTTCGATGCATAAATTAGAGGCGGTGATTAATGGCGTCAGCACATGAGCAGCTACAGGACCTGAAGGAGAACCCCGTGAAGCTCATGCACTTTCTCTTTAATATCCACATGAAGATGTGAAATGGCGTTTGCACACAGAACTCTTAAAGCTGCAGTGTGTAATATTCAGGAGGATCTGTTGACAGAAATGCAATATCATATTCATAACTATGTTTTCAGTGCTGTATAAAGACCTTACATAATGAAGCGTTATGTTTATTAGCTTAGAATGAGGCGTTTCTCTCTACACACACCGCGGGTCCGCTTACATCCACATGTTTCTACGGTGGCCCTGAACGGACAAACGCGTTTCGTCACTATGTTGTTCTTCGTGTAAAGAAGCTTCAGCTAAAGTCAGCGAATTAAACACTGACACACTGAGGAACAACTAACAAAAATATTCGCAATAACATCGTTTTACTGAATAATCAAGTAGACATCATTTCTTAATTTATCTTTGTAAAGAAACCTCATTGTTTAACTGGCTACTCTCTGCTGTCTCAAACGACGACATCACTTCCTGTCAGCCACTGTAACTTCTGTTGGGTGCAATTCACAACCTCACCACTAGATGCTGCTAAAACTTACACACTGCACCTTTAAAGGGCCGGCAGCGGCTCTGGTGTGTGTGTGTGTGTGTGTGTGTGTGTTTGACTCATGCTGTTTCTCACCTGCAGGAGTTCGTGCTGTCGTCTGCGCTCTTCCTCCATCAGCGCCGTCACATGATCATCCTGCACTGATGATGACATCACTGAACACACAAACAACAGCTGAGAGTTCAGTCACATGACGTTTCACCTGCATTTGGTTTCACTTTATTTATATTCACATTCGCACCACTTCCAACATTTCTGTGGACAGAATTTTTCAGCATTTAAACGATATTTCCTCCATAAAAGCTTGAGGATCTGAAGATTTGGAAGCGAACAATATAGTACAGTTTATGTTCAGTCTCGCCTCAGTGGCAATATGAAACATTTTCAGACTTTTGTTTTTGTAATCAGGCTCTCGAAAATTACATAAAAATTTGGATTTGGATTTATCAGCCAATATATCGGTTATCGGCTTTTTAAAAATAAAGAATTATCGGTTATCGGCAAAATGTTCATATCGGTGCATCTCTAACCGAAACTCAACAACCTCACCAACTATTAATAAGCAATAATTAAGAGATTATTGAGGCAGTTAATAGTTAATATAAACTCACATAAAAATATGGATTATTTGGATTATATATGGATTCATTAATTGTATTATATTTTGTGATGGGCAACGATTAATCGCGTTTAATATATACATGCATGTGTGTGTGTGTGTATTTATATACACAAAATAATTATACACAGTACACACACACATATATCAGGTAAACACAAACTTTTATTTTGGAAACGCGATTAATTGTTGCCCAGCACAAATGGATCATAATAATTGCATAAATATTACTTAGAACCATAAAATTCCCTCACACTAAAAAATAGTCCTGAACAAATAACATAAAACAAAATAAAGAGTGTAAGTGTGTTAAACACACAGCTCTACCTCTAGGCGAGCTGGATCTGGCTCTTCCCGGAGAGAACGCGTCGCACTCGTTCATCAGGAGCCTCCGTTTGACCCGAGACACGACCTCGTGACCTCTCGTCTCAGGGGTCAACTGCGTCCACAGACTGGAGGGGGCGTCGACATCGTACGACGAGCCAATCAGAGAGCTCTCTGCTTCATCTGCGCTGGTTTTCCCAGAATGATTGAGGCCTACGACTGTTTGGTTTGAGTTTGAGTCCGAGTCCTCTTGCCCAATCCCACAATCCTCTAGCTGGAGCGTGGGACTGAGAGTGACGGTGGAGGGATGCTTCTGTGAGAGCATGAGTGTCGACTCCAGGTCTGAGATCAGCGCTTTAAGACTGGACAGGTTCAGCTCGAGCTGAGCGATCTGCTCCGTTTGCTCCGACATCATCCCAGCTTTATTCACCGAGATGTTGGGATCAGACTCAGACTCGCTCAGGGTTTTCCGAACCGGACCGGGAATCCCGCTGGATTTTTTGACGCAGCGTACGGGACTTAAGCAGAACTGGGGCGTTGGGATGTTAGCGAATCTCTTAGATCCGGAGATGCGGACCGGAGTCTGTTTGGAGACGAACAAAGATTTGGATTTAACAGGAAGTGATGTAGACGTGGCGTGAGGAAGAGTGTTATTGATCACGTGATCCGTGTTTTCCTTCCTCTTCTCCCTGGTTTTCCTCGGTTCGGTGTGTTTGGGAAGGAGTTCCTGGTTCTCCTTATCGGACAGGCTGTGCTCGTCAGGCTCGGGTTTGAGCGCTCGGGCTTCGCGCTGGCGCCGCCGGTACTCCTGGGATTTCTTTAGTAGGTTTTGAAGGCTCATCCGATACGGACCCTCATCCGGGTCAGATTGAGGGTTTTCCAGTTCTGGAACATTATTTACGACCTCTTCCTCCTCTTCCTCTAAAAATGCTCCATCTACTGGAGCGTGACTGATTATGTCACTTCCTGTAGTGTTTCGTTGTGTCGTATCCAAGTGGGCGGCTCCTTCAATCCAGCTGGAATGACACGTGACATCAGTGTTGTCATTGGTCACGTACCCTGATGACATCATCATCATGTGGTCGTCGGGTGGGTCAGCTGGTCTGTGCGTTTCGCATCCGACGCCCTCAAACCGAACCGTGATCTGGCTGTTCTGCAGCGAATCGGTTTCATCTGGAAAAGCTCGCAGCTGATTGGCTGATCGGCCGGTTGACGTGAGCGGAGCGGATGAGATGATGTCATCACTCTTGTACGCGTGTCGTTCAGCATCACTGAGCCTCACGTCGGTGAACTGACACACAATGTGAGGAAGAGCACAATGTATATAAGATAAAAGTTTATTTTTCTCAAACTTTGTTGTATTATTGTCCTGTTATCACTGTAAAGCTGCATTAACACAATCTGTATTGTAAAAAGCGCTGTATAAATTAAGGTGGCTTGACTTTTAATACCATGTTACAAAAGTATCAAATTACAGTAAGCTGAATTTCTACTGTGCATTAAAGATAAACTATGAAACAATGTTCACAAATCATTTTATTCGGAAGATGAATTAAAGGTGCAGTAAGCGATTACTGAGGAACGCCGTGGAGAGGACCGAGCACCAAAACACACTTGTAGCCAATCAGCAGTAAGGGGCGTGTCCACTCGTTAGGGGGAGGTGCCTGTGTTGCATTACATGTTCAATGATTTGGGGGCGGAGCTAATAAAGGGGCGTGTTTGTTTTGGTGATTTCAAATATCAAAAGTGTTTCTCAAAAATTGCTTACTGCACCACCCTCTGGTACTCTTCGGTACTTACATTTTTTTTATTTATATTTATGAAAAGAATGTACTATATTTTAGTTTGATCTTTTTTATTTAATAATTTGTATTTTTAGATGATTTCACTGTATTTATAAGCCATGTATTCACTTTTTGAGCATAGAAAAGTAAATTAAATGTCCAACTTAAACTGTCGTAAATCTTGAACGCTTTAGAGCGACAGACTTTTTAAAGACGACACTTGACAGATTATTGCTGAAGTGAAAAAGTTTTAAAAAGTGAACTTAAAAAAAGTTACAGAATTTTACGTTTATTGTTATTGTTTGATATTAAAACGTTTCCCTCTAAAACTGTGAGAAAATAAAAGCCATAAATCTAAACAAGTTGTGTTAAAAATTTGAGCTTCATATCTAAAAAATGATCTTTCAGTGAGTGTGTGTTCAGCCGCAGTACCAAACGCTCCCACTAGAGGAACTTCGTCTCACGTTCATTTCTGACCGCGAGGAGCACAAGTGTGGCTATTTTTTTCAGGGCCATTAAACCTGTTCGAATCATGTCCAAGATTTTTTTTGTGTGTGTGTGAGTGTGTGTTCACACAGGAAGTGCCAAAACCTTTACCAAGTTACCGTTACAAGTGTCGTAAATAAAACAAATGTAAAAATGTTCAGTCAAAAATGACCGAAGAGCACCAGAGGGTTAAGAAGGTCAAGAGAGGGAAACTCTGATGTATGATTTCTAGATTGAAGCTTATAAACCATTATATATAATTTATTAGCCATTAAATACCGTAAACATAATAATCAGTATCAGGTCATCATGTCTATGAAGTGTGTGTGAAACTCACGCTGATGTGAGACTCTTCCTCGCTCCTCCTCTTCATCAGACTCATGGCCGCTTCTCGCAGTCGTCTCATCTCGTCTCTCTGCTGCTCGTTCAGCTTACACACACACACACACACACACACACACACATTCATATATTTAATTCACATTTATTTGTACAGCGCTTTTCACAATACACATCATCTCAAAGCAGCTTTACAGAAAGTGCATGAGTCTACATTAGTTTACAGTGATCTGTTATCAGAGGAGACTGTCTAAGTTATGCATTTCAGAAATGCACATAACTTACACAAAATCACATTTAGCTAAAAATGTGTTGATTTAAACAATTGAATAATTTAAGGCAGAAACAATGAGCTCATTTAAGTAATGAATACTTGTTTGTTGTTAACAAATGATTATGACATTTAGAAAAAAAATATTATTATATATATGTGGATGTATAATGAGAGGATCTGAATGTGATGCTGATGATATTCATACCAGAGGAGGAAGAATATGAGCTCCATGAAACACAATCACTGACGAAGGTTTCGGCGAGTCGTCATCATCATCATCATCATCATCATCATTATGATGACTGTTATAAAGTCTCTGAATAAAATCTTCATAACTCTCCATGACTGAAACACATCATGATATTAAACACATCAAAACTAACAGACTCAGCTCTGCTCATATATATGGTTAAAATCTCCTAAAACACACTATATAAATAGCCAAACAGCTTTGTTAAAGTTCACAACCGTGTAACGAATAAATATTAAAGGTAAATCATATTTTAAGCGTTTTACCTGCGTGTGTGAAGTTAAATCTGGATCGGCATGTTTGTTTACACTCGAGCGCTTCCGCTCACGGCAACGGACGTTAAAAACGGACTGGAGTTTCTCAACATTTGGATCCGGACTGACAAAAGCAGCGTCTGTTTAAATCTAAACAACATTTCAACGTATCATTTACAGATCACACTTATTGTTTAGCTATTATTCCATTTCAGATTTCGGATGTGTCAGTAAACAAATTCATTTGAACACCTCTCTGCAGACTGAAATCCAGCCCGCGTTTTCCATACGTCCCCGATGCGCGCGCTATTCAAGCGCTGATATTAGCGGGAAAGAGGCTCTACTGCCCCCTAGAGACCCGGATGAACGGGTTTCGACATTATTACAGGGTCTTTCAGCAGAACAAAAGATTGAACAATGCCTGTTTTATAATCAGCAATTACAGGATATAGCAGTCTGTATAAATCAGTGTGTCTCAGACTGAAATTAGTAAAGTGATTCTAAAAAGAGTGATCTCACATTTATCATATTTTCATATTTTTCACCTCAAAAACATGATGGAAAATCATTCACAGAATAAATAAATAATAAGCGATCTAATACTGACTCATCACCAGTCAAGATTCAGATATTATAATGCTTTATCTAAAATCAGTCAAAAATCTGATGAGCTAAAATGTAGTGACATAATGAAAAGGTGTTGTAATTACATTTATAAATAATATTCATCCTACACCTGTATAAGATTTATTTATTTTTTTTAATAGTACTGCATTTTGCTAGTACACAAAATATTCCCAGCAAAGATGAGTATATGTTCACTATAGACATTTTTCTATGTTTTTTAACGATATCTTTTTTAAGATAACATTTTTGTAACATTCCCATTATTTTTTAATTTTCTCAAAAAGTTCAAAACATATTTTTTTAAAAATACTTTATGCGAACGTTAAGGGGACATTTCATTTTAATATTTTGCAAATATTACGGGAACGTTAATTTTTTTCATTGTTCTCGGAACATTCTGAAACTAGTAACATTTAAAAAAAAAACAACAACAACATCTCAGTTAAAAACATTCCATGAATGACATATAAATAATGTTTTTGTGCAAACATTAATAAAAGCCAGATAACTTTGAACGCTCTATTAACGTAACTGGAAGAACCTTTGCGTATAACTTTGAGAGAACGTTCCCTGTTAGCTGGATTATTAATTATCATGGCCTGGAAATTAAAAACCTTTTTAGTGCTGGGCAATTATTAATCACATCCAAAATAAAAGTTTGTGTTTACATAAAATATGTGTGTGTACTGTGTATAATTATTTTGTATATATAAATACACACATATAGCCTATTTTTAAGAAATATTTGCATGTACGTATATACTGTATTTATATTTATATAAAATATAATATATATTTATATTTAATATATTAATATATATATATATATATATATACATATTTTATATATAAATAACAAAATTTTCTTAAATATATACATGCAATTGTGTGTATTTATATATAAAAAATAATTATACACAATACACACACATTGTGTAAACAAACTTTTATTTTGGATGCAATTAATCGTTGCCCAGCACTTAATAAAAATATGCACGTTATACCATCAAAACATTAGCCGAATAAACTGATTTATGGTCACAATTGCTCCTGTTGTGAACAAAAAAACAGGAGGATTTATGACCATAAATCAGTTTATTTCCATTTCCATTAATTCAACACTCATTTATCAGGAGAGTAAAGCCAGTGATGAAGAGGAGGAAGTGACATCAGTGATGATGATGATGATGATGTTCAGTAAACACAGATCTGTCTAATGTCACAGCACAGACGTCCCTCATGAGTCTGTCATGTTTTACTAATGTCAGGCCAGAAATACACCCGCCGAGAGCTGCTCAAACTAGGTCATCTGTACCTTTCTCTCTCTCTCAGCCTCGCTTTTCAGGGTCCATGGAAAAAATAAAAAAATAAAATGTGGCGATGCTATTCATGGCACACCTAAAAAAAGGTTTTAATTCAGGAATATTTCTTATGCATGTTCAATTAGGTCATTAAATGACAACTGAGACAAATGAAGCAAATCCTCACAAACCAGGTGTTTTTCAAAATGTATTTATTAGTCATATACAAAATAAAGTAAGCTGTATATCAACAAACATACAGTATATACATCAATAAATTAAAGGACGCCCCAGACTGACTGATACAGTTAATTTCATCATTATATACCAATACATTATATTCCTTATCTACAAATTGCAAAAAAGTACAATAACTTAGTTGATAAATACTTACAATTAAATGGACTTTCACGGTATCTATATTTCCCAATACAAAGAACTATATCTTAATTTAATACACCCCATACAGAAAAACAATGTTTCTTTTTAGACGGAAAAAAAAAAAAATCCATCATAATAAACTCACAGCAATTTATAGCTTGACATTTCTGACCGTTTACATCAGATACTGTATGAACAGCTCGTCGAGTCGCTGAAAAGGGGAGAACAAGTTGGAAAAAGGGGGAAAATCCAATATTAATAAGCTCAAGTGCGTCTGAAATCATGTTATTTCACTTTTGTTTCAGGTTATGACCAACACCAGTAATAGTGCTGAGAAATACAGGGCAAATCTACAGGAAAAGTCAGCAAAAAAAAAAAAGAAAGAAAAAAGTTAGTTAATGATTGAAACCTAACAGGGGAAACGCCAGGTCCCCGTTAAACCCTGACAGCAAACGGGACAAATTAACTCTTTGAAGATTTGTACTCATTTTTCTTCAGCCTGAAATGAAACATCTTATAATGCGTGTCCCACGAGGCCCTGAAGTCGAGCAGAAACACATCAGGCCGTGACAAGAGCGAATAAAAGTCAAGATAATGTGTGAGTCTGAGAGTTTGCAGGAGAAGTAGGACAAAGCTTTGGATTTAAAGGTAGTTCAGGCTCTGCCCAGCAACAGCCCGGCGCTCGGGACTCTCTGACCTCCACAGACCACAGGAGAGTCGCGTCGCTACTGGACTCGCTACGACACACGAGCAGATCGAGTGATTTTAACCTCATCCTTCCCTCGCACTTTATAACACATCTTTCCCTCGCGGGTCAAAATGACCTGAAGCCCTAAACAATTTTTATTTTTTTTTGTCAAGAAAGCTTATTTTATTTCATTTTGATAATATTGTTTCTATTTTTGAATGCAATTTTTTTATTTGATTTACATTTTAATGATTAGATTTGATCAATAAATAAATAAATAATAAATAAATAAATAAATAGTAATTCAAAAAAACTCACAATTTCATGCATAACTCTTTTAATTCAGCTCGACCTCTTGTGAAAAAAAAAATATATATTAGATGATATTTCATGACTCTAGATGGCGTTATATCTCTATATGGAGCAAATGAGCTGTTCCGCTGGGTCCTAAAGTCAGTTCTTTCAGTGTGCATTCAGATACACATGTAGACATTATAAAATGATTTTTTTTTTTTGGTAAAGTTTTAGCATTTTTAAGTTTTTCTATGTGTACTGAAGCATTCCTCGCATTTCATTCATTCCTAAGGGGGTCAAAATTGACCCGCGACGGAAGGATTTGTTACTTTTTTTCAAGCACAATTTTTTTTTTGTGTGTATTCGTGGTTCAAGTGTGACAAAAGTCCTATAGGGTCCTGGACCCCTCTACTGAACACTCAATTTTTGATTTTTTTTTTTTTAAATGACCTGAGGGAAGGATGATTAAAGAGATTCCGCCGTGTGTGTGTGTGTGTGTTTTGGCTACAAACAGGATTGTCTTACTTCACTGTTAAGGGAACGGCCTCCTGGGACACGGCACTGTTTCTAACAGGAAAGAAAAATGATGGTTAAATGCTCAGTTGCAAAGCCCTTGTTGGGTAAATCTAGACGGCGATCGCTTTCTTTTTTTGCAGAAATGTTGCGCTTTTACGGACGACAACTTCAAGGACAGAAAACTACTCCTACCGAGAGGTCGTGACCCCTCCCTACCACCAGCTGATTTGCATATAGGATCACAAGTCACCACGACGACCATAACGACAACAAGCCACTCCTCCTGGAAGAGAGATCGGAGAACGTCATTATTGGGCAGTAGTGCTACCTGACACACGAACACTTCAACGAAAATCACATCGTCATCATCATCATCATCATCATCATCGTTTGAGAGTAAGCTAGAAGAATTTTTTTTAGTCTTCAAAACCGCCTATACAATGCCGGACACGCCACAAAACCGCTACCATTGGTTACGAAAGCAATGCCGAGATGGAGCAAAGACTTTGTTACAAAACGATTTCACAGATTAGCCAGTCAGAGGAAGTTATTTCTGTTGATTTACATCGATAAAAAATAAAATAAAAAAAAAGTCGTACAAATATACCTACAATGAATTGGTTCTTAAAATGCCAGATCAGTGCGGCGGGACCGGGTGAAGTCACTATTATATCATCGATGAGAAGCTCAAATCTTTTGAAGCAGATGTGGCCTTTTGTCACAAGATTAGACTAAACAATGGAGAATCTTGTGATAAGCGTTAATACTGCGTTCACATCATATCGCAGTTACTGACGATACCAAACTGTTCTTTATATCTTTCCAAACGTTTTTGCAACTGTGGCGTTAGAGCTTCACAATCACAATTCTGAATAGACAACTAAACAAAATAACATGCAATTCACGAGAGCTTCTGACAAAATGTTAATTGCTGCAGTCTATTTAAAAAAAGTTTGTTTGAATGAATGAATGATTCAATGACTCGCTCATAAAGACTTGTTTTAGTACTGGATGAATCAGCGTTTTTGATCTCTCGAGTGAATGATTCAATGACTCACTCTTAAAGACTTGTTTTAGTACTGGATGAATCAGCGTTTTTGATCTCTTGAGTGAATGATTCAATGACTCACTCTTAAAGACTTGTTTTAGTACTGGATGAATCAGCGTTTTTGATCTCTCGAGTGAATGATTCAATGACTCACTCATAAAGACTTGTTTTAGTACTGGATGAATCAGCGTTTCTGATCTCTCGAGTGAATGATTCAATGACTCACTCTTAAAGACTTGTTTCAGTACTGGATGAATCAGCGTTTTTGATCTCTTGAGTGAATGATTCAATGACTCACTCTTAAAGACTTGTTTTAGTACTGGATGAATCAGCGTTTTTGATCTCTCGAGTGAATGATTCAATGACTCACTCATAAAGACTTGTTTCAGTACTGGATGAATCAGCGTTTTTGATCTCTTGAGTGAATGATTCAATGACTCACTCTTAAAGACTTGTTTTAGTACTGGATGAATCAGCGTTTTTGATCTCTCGAGTGAATGATTCAATGACTCACTCATAAAGACTTGTTTCAGTACTGGATGAATCAGCGTTTCTGATCTCTTGAGTGAATGATTCAATGACTCACTCTTAAAGACTTGTTTCAGTACTGGATGAATCAGCGTTTTTGATCTCTTGAGTGAATGATTCAATGACTCACTCTTAAAGACTTGTTTTAGTACTGGATGAATCAGCGTTTTTGATCTCTCGAGTGAATGATTCAATGACTCACTCATAAAGACTTGTTTCAGTACTGGATGAATCAGCGTTTTTGATCTCTTGAGTGAATGATTCAATGACTCACTCTTAAAGACTTGTTTTAGTACTGGATGAATCAGCGTTTTTGATCTCTTGAGTGAATGATTCAATGACTCACTCATAAAGACTTGTTTCAGTACTGGATGAATCAGCGTTTCTGATCTCTTGAGTGAATGATTCAATGACTCACTCTTAAAGACTTGTTTCAGTACTGGATGAATCAGCGTTTTTGATCTCTTGAGTGAATGATTCAATGACTCACTCATAAAGACTTGTTTCAGTACTGGATGAATCAGCGTTTTTGATCTCTTGAGTGAATGATTCAATGACTCACTCATAAAGACTTGTTTCAGTACTGGATGAATCAGCGTTTTTGATCTCTTGAGTGAATGATTCAATGACTCACTCTTAAAGACTTGTTTCAGTACTGGATGAATCAGCGTTTTTGATCTCTTGAGTGAATGATTCAATGACTCACTCATAAAGACTTGTTTCAGTACTGGATGAATCAGCGTTTTTGATCTCTTGAGTGAATGATTCAATGACTCACTCATAAAGACTTGTTTCAGTACTGGATGAATCAGCGTTTTTGATCTCTTGAGTGAATGATTCAATAACTCACTCTTAAAGGCTTGTTTCAGTACTGGTTGAATCAGCGTTTTTGATCTCTTGAATGAATGCTTCAATGACAAATACATTTTTTAACAGTCACTTGTCGCCACCTACTGGTGTAACAATGTAATTGATACAATCTTTATTTGAAGCATTAAGTTACATTTAAAAGGTGATTTACGCTACCGTAGACATCAGTGTTTATATCTGAACTATAAACTTTTATCCCAGTACTTCACTGATAATCTGAATTATTGTACAGTTTATTATATCTGAAAATAAATAGCAGATGAATTTAATAGATTTTGGCTCTGTTGTTAATTTTAACCTCTAATTTTATAGCAAAGTACCAAATGAGAGGGTTCCCTGTATAGTTTATAGCATTATTAGGGAGAGATTTTTTACCTTATGAAAATCAAACCATCGGTATGGGCAGACATCATTCTGAATGATCAGCTATCGGTATCGGCAAATATCATTTTAGATAATCGGCTATCGGTATCGGCAGATATCATTCTGAATGATCGGCTATCGGTATTGGCAAATATCATTCTAGATAATCGGCTATCGGTATCGGCAGACATCATTCTGAATGATCGGCTATCGGTATCGGCAAATATCATTTTAGATAATCGGCTATCGGTATCGGCAGATATCATTCTGAATGATCGGCTATCGGTATTGGCAAATATCATTTTAGATAATCAGCTATTGGTATCGGCAGATATCATTCTGAATGATCGGCTATCGGTATCGGCAAATATCATTTTAGATAATCGGCTATCGGTATCGGCAGATATCATTCTGAATGATCGGCTATCGGTATTGGCAAATATCATTTTAGATAATCAGCTATCAGTATCGGCAGATATCATTCTGAATAATCGGTTATCGTTATCGGCAGACATCTTTCTGAATATTCGGTATCGGCAGATATCATTCTGAATGATCGGCTATCGTTATCAGCAAATATCATTTTAGATAATCGGCTATCAGTATCGGCAGACATCTTTCTGAATATTCGGCTATCGGTATCAGCAGACATCTTTCTGAATAATCGGCTATCGGTATCGGCAGATATCATTCTAGATAATCGGCTATCGGTATCGGCAGATATCATTCTGAATATTCGGTATCGGCAGATATCATTCTGAATAATCGGCTATCGTTATCAGCAGACATCTTTCTGAATATTCGGCTATCGTTATCAGCAGACATCTTTCTGAATAATCGGCTATCGGTATCGGCAGATATCATTCTAGATAATCGGCTATCGGTATCGGCAGATATCATTCTAGATAATCGGCTATCGGTATGGGCAGATATCATTCTGAATATTCGGCTATCGGTATCGGCAGATATCATTCTGAATAATCGGCTATCGGTAGATATCATTCTGAATAATCAGTATCGGCAGATATCAATCTGGATAATCGGCTATCGTTATCGACAGACAGTATTCTGAATAAACGGCTATAGATATCGGTAGATATCATTCTGAATAATCGGCTATCGGTATCGACAGATATCATTCTAGATAATCGGCTATCGGTATCGACAGATATCATTCTAGATAATCGGCTATCGGTATCGGCAGATATCATTCTGAATAATCGGCTATCGGTAGATATCATTCTGAATAATCAGTATCGGCAGATATCATTCTGAATAATCGGCTATCGGTAGATATCATTCTGAATAATCAGTATCGGCAGATATCAATCTGGATAATCGGCTATCGTTATCGACAGACAGTATTCTGAATAAATGGCTATAGATATCGGCAGATATCATTCTGAATAATCGGTAGATATTCTTAATAATAGGCTTTCGGTATCGGCAGAGAAATTTAGTACCGGTGCATCTCTAATAATTACGGTACAGACATGAACGCAGCATTACAACAGCTCTGAGTTTTACATCTTTTCCTAATGGAGAAAGTATTTTGGCAAAAAAAAAAGAGAGAATAATAGGGATAGAGACAGATCTTTCTTTGTTTTAAAGGTTGAGAAAAGGAATATTTTGAGAAGCTTTGCATTATTGAAGAGCAACCGTACATCACATTGCTTGTTTAAATCAGTGCGTTTAAAGGAATCACTTCCCTGGCATTTAAAGAAAACAACAGAAAAAAGAAGAAAAAAACAACAACAAATATACCATAGAAACGTATTACACCAAAAATATATAAAAATCACACGTCACATAAAAAGGACTCAAACACAGGCGATACGGCCACTTTCCCTCCTCAGTTTGTGTCCCGTCCACTTAAACATGGAACACACAAACCGCGTACAAACTATTGCAGGGATTCTGGGTAAGCGGCGCTCGTCGCCTGCGTTGAGCTGAAATCAGAAGATAAGAGCATCACATCCACGTCGTAAACAACACCGCCACCTCACCAGTACAAATCACACCACACGCGCTAGTCCACAGTTTTACGCGCCTAGTCACTAGAAAAAGCTATTGACTTCAATAGTTAAGCCACTTTTGGTACAATTGCAAAAAAGAGAGCTATCAAACAACTTTAGAATTCTTTTTTTAAATGTTTTATAAATAATGCAAGATACTCTGTCATTTTTTTTTTTTTATAAAATTCAAGACTCCACCATATAGACAAAGATTCTTAGAATACGTTACGCAAATGTCACAGCAACAAAGTTATGGTAAAGCTTGTGAGATTTCACCAGTTTATGTCTTTCAGTCAGTCTTTCAATAACAGAAACTTGGTTTTTTTTGTGTGTGTGTGTGTGTTTGTTTTCATCATATCTCATTCTTGGTAAAAAAAAAAAAAAAACTGGCACAGGAAAAAAATTCAATAAATCTCTGGATCTACAGACAACGAGAGACATTTTAACCTTTGCTGAACATGAAATAAGCAGTACACCACAACCAAATGACAAGAGAAGGTTTACACAAAGCAAACAAAACTTCATTAAACGTTGCACAACATAAACATGTTATTGCCTTGCCGATAAAAATGATCTCCTGTCTTGAAACCGACGACTGGAGCACATAAACTGGTGGCAATATTCTGATAGCTACCATATGAACAACATTAGCTGATTTGACTCCGCCTCCACTCCTCCTGCCCATCAGTGATTGGTCAGTGCATAAATTAGGCTCAGGTAAAGGGAGTTCCTCATTGGCTGATACTCTCTCCTTCAGTTCCAGACGGTGGAAGAGTTTGGAAGTCTGAACGGTTTAAAGTGTTTTGTGCCTGCAGTCCGTAAACAAAAGGACGGAAAAATGGCGAAACAGTAGATATCCAAAAAGAGAACGAACAAAAAACACAACGCTGTATAAAAAGTACATTTCCAACAACATAAAACACTGAATGATCACACATCAATAAAACACTTGGACCCCATGTGAAAAACACAATACGAAGTCGCCAATATTTGTACAAAAAATTACAAATCTCACAGCAATATTACACACAATCCACCAGGAAAAATTTGGCTGCATGTTTTTAGACTTAAGTAATTTGGAGATTTTCGTTTTGGAAGCCCAAGTGAATAAACCGTCCTAGATGTGCTTTCACGCTTTTGGTAAGCCACATTATAGAGAGCATTGCAGCAAAAACTGAAACGTTTCTTTTTTCTATCAGTCTGTCTGAAATGGAGAAGAGAACGACGAGTCCCGCACCTAAACCCTCATGCACTGACCAACCCTTCGTCTGCGTGCCGTACTAAGACCTCGCGTCGGTTTTCGATTTGACTATCGTGATAACACTGGTGGCTCCCACCTTTCCGGGAACGAGGGGCCCGATGACGGAGGCCAAGTGCCCGCGGTGGGACACGGGTACGGGCGCGTTAGAAGCGGGCCCTCGGGCCACAGTTCTGGCGAAGCTCTGGAGAGCCTCGTATTTGGAGCGAAGCGCGTCCAGCTCCACTTTCATACTGGCGTTTTCCGAAGCCAGTTTCTCCACCTCCTGCTGAAGCTCCGCCTTCTGCCTCTCGAGCTCCTCCTTCTGAGTGACGCGCTTGACGCGGCAGCTAGCGGCGTAGCCTCGGTTCTTCAGCGTGCGCCGGCGCTGCTTCAGCTGCAGGATCTCCTCTTTGGACAGACCGCGCAGGTGCTGGTTGAGCTCGCGGACCGACATGGACACCAGCTCATCGTCTGTCAGACTCGTCCCGTTTTCGCCGGGCTCCCTCTTCACCTGAGATATGGAAGAACATCAACGGGAAAACGTTAAAGTCAATTTTAGCGGCATCTAGTGGTGAGGTTGCGAACTGCACCCAACAGAAGTTACGGTGGCCGACAGGAAGTGATGTCGTCGTCTGAGACGGCAGAGAGTAGCCAGTTAACCAATGAGGTTTCTTTACAAAGATAAATTAAGAAATTATGTTTACTTAATTATTCAGTTAAACGATGTTATTGTGAATATTATTGTTCATCATTGTGTCAGTGTTTTATTCGCTGATTTTAGCTCGCTTCTTTGCACGAAGAACAACATAGTGACGAAACGTGTTTGTCCGTTTAGTTGTTTTAGTTTAAATCGTCCGTTTGTCATGGTACGTCAGACCCGTCGGGCTCCCTCTTCACCTGAGAGTCGGAGGAACATCAACGGGAAAACGTTAAAGGTGCAGTAGGACATCTGGGAAAATGCTAACTTTAGCCTGATAGCACTACGTCACGCCCTCCCTGCAAATCGCCGTCCAAAGCCACGAACAACAGCGAAGAACACCGGAGACAACGTTCCTGCAATACCAATATCATGTGTCATTCACCGGTGAGAACACTTTATATTATAAAATGGATAGTTCCAGTCCTTGATTCTGATAGGTTGAGCCGCGTTCGAAGCCGTTGTAAATGACTCCACACACACACACACACCTGTGATCGCATTATATTAGTGTTACTGCGCAATGGAACTACATTGCTTGGCGGAGGAATAAATGCTTTTTGTTGCTGGTGTTTATTTTAGGAATAAAATTAATTTGAATATTTATATTTTTATGGAGTAACCCGCTCCGCATCGTGCCTAACAACAACGCCCCTCAGCTGTTCTAAATCCACTGTAAATCACACGGCTTCACACGGCTTACTGCTTTAGTACAGTCAGTAACAGCACTACAATACTCATAATAATACAGTTTATTATAACATTATTTCCAATTATTTATCTATGTTTTAATTTAAACATTAAATGTCTCTTGCACAGCACTTTTTTTGCTGAAAAATAAAAAGAATATTTAAATTATTATTTTTTTAAATATTGATTAAATTGTTTAAGTTTTATGCATTCATACCAGCGTTTTTGATAATACATTTGTGTTAAATAATCAAACACAGAATTTCCTAAAAATAAATAAATAATTCATAGTAAAAATACATTGCTAAAGTTTTTAAAAAAGTTTTATTAAACATGCTTTTAATCAAAATATAATTAAACAATAAAAACGGAATTTAGAAAAACTGAAACAGACAATACAGATTTTCTGGAATTTTATTATTGTTACAATTTTAATAAATTATTAAATTGCTAAAAAAATTCAATTAAATAAAAATTATATAATTATAAAAATGATAAAATAGACAATACAGAATTTCTAAAAATATTTAAACTATTGACTGATATGTAATTTTATTTGTATATTTAAATATATAATCTAATCTAATACAAAAAAAAAAAAAATATATATATATATATATATAATCTTATAAATATATATATAACATTTTAATTAGACATTATTTTTGATTATTAAAATTTAATTAAATCATGAAAACAGAAAATATAGAATTTATAAAAAAAATTATTAAATTGCTAAAGTTGTATTAACTCAATTGATTAGACATGCTTTTTGTTCATTAAAATTTAATTAAACCCTTAAAATGGACTCCATAAAAAATGGAAAATTTGGGGAAAACAAGACTGAATTCATCGGCCGTCATCATTTACTCGCCCCGAGGTAAAGACAGAAAGCGCTCACCTTCAAGGCCTTGTTTCCTTTGCTAGTGGTCGTCATGCCACGAGGAACCCCTGCCAAGCCACGCAGATCTACAAAACAAACATGCATTAGAGCGTGAAACACTGGCAATCTACAACATGTTTAATGATGAAACAGAGCAGCGTGAGACTTATGAGGAGAAACAGAAAGCAAAAGAGTTTTGATCTCTCCTGCCACGTGTGAAAGGAGCGTGGAAAAAAACAAACTGGACTAGTGAAAGTGATCACTCTGAACCCACGACTTCCTGTTTCTGACTTCCTGTGCGGTCGAGGCGGTTGGGAGCGTAACTTTCCACAACACCGTCTCTGCACCCGAGCCAACGAGACGAAGGAGAAGCAGTGATGAAGAAGAAGTGTGTTTCGGGCCGCGGTCCAGAGGGTTTACCAGCGCCGGAGAGAGAGGGAAACGGGAACGCTAATGAACGACAATCAAACCGATCCAACACTAAAAATACTTTTCTTACTTAGCATTTTTGTCTTGCTTCCAGTCCAAATATCTAAAAATTGGGGGAAATGACAAAGGATATATGTCTTGTTTTTGTGGAAATAAATAAAATTAAAAAATTAGCCAAATTATCTGTTTTTTTAAGCAACAACTCACTTAAATTTTGATTTATTTCCCCCAAAAACAAGGCATAATATCTTATGTGATTTTACTCATCTTGATTAAAGTATTTTTAGATATTTGGACTGGAAGCAAGACAAAAATACTAAGAAAGAAAAGCATTGTTTTTTACAATCGTCTGATTAAACGCAGGAGAGACAGAGCTTTAAAAAAATCATGATTTTACAATCCATTTCCAATCCAGTGATGTTTAATTCAACACACATCTCAATATTTACTCAAATACATTTTTACAATCTATTAATGATTCACTGAATCTGATTTGAACGATTCACTGAGAGAGTGATTCACTTGTTTCTCGAAAAATAAAAGGAATTGTTACATTTTCATTTGATTCATTTTTTTAATATTAAGGTTTATGCATTCATACCAGCGTTTTTGATCATATATTTGTTAAATAATCAAACAGAATTTCTCCAAAAAGGAAAAAAAAAAAATCATAATAAAAATACTTTGTTAAAAATTTAATTAAACATGCTTTTTATCAAAATCTATTTTTTTTTAAACTTAATTGAGAAAAATTTAAACGGGCAATACAGATTTCTGAAGAAAAAACAAATATTGTTACAATTTTACTAAATTATTATTGCAATTATTTAAAAATGATATATTTAAAAATTTAATCAGATTATATATTTAAATGTTTACCCTAAAAATGTATTTTATATAATCTAATATATTATATATTTAAAAAGTTTAATATATATTGTGATTTACTTCACAATATGATCCGATTAGTTGATGCATTAGTTAATATGATGAGCAAAATATTTTTTACAGCATTTATTAATCTTTGTTAATGTTCGTTAATAATAATAGTACAATTAGGTAGTACATTCGTAAAAATTAATATTAACAAATGCTGTAGAAGTATCGTTCCGTTCGTTCATGTTCACGTGTTCACGTTCACACTCACTCTCTCATACACACACACTCACTCTCATACACACTCACTCTCTCATACACACACACTCACTCTCATACACACTCACACTCTCTCATACACACACTCTCTCTCATACACACTCACACTCTCTCATACACACACTCTCTCTCATACACACACACTCACTCTCTCATACACACACTCTCTCTCATACACACACTCACACTCTCTAATACACACACTCTCTCTCATACACACACTCACTCTCTCATACACACACTCTCTCTCATACACACACTCACACTCTCTAATACACACACTCTCTCTCATACACACACTCACTCTCTCATACACACACTCTCTCTCATACACACACTCACACTCTCTAATACACACACTCTCTCTCATACACACACTCACTCTCTCATACACACACTCTCTCTCATACACACACTCACTCTCTCATACACACACTCACACTCTCTCATACACACACTCTCTCTCATACACACACTCACTCTCTCATACACACACTCTCTCTCATACACACACTCACACTCTCTAATACACACACTCTCTCTCATACACACACTCACTCTCTCATACACACACTCTCTCTCATACACACACTCACTCTCTCATACACACACTCACACTCTCTAATACACACACTCTCTCTCATACACACACTCACTCTCTCATACACACACTCTCTCTCATACACACACTCACACTCTCTAATACACACACATTCTCACTCTCTCATACACACACACTCTCACTCTCTCATACACACACACTCACACTCTCTCATCCACACACACTCTCACTCTCTCATACACACACACTCTCTCTCATACACACACTCACACACTTTCACTCTCTAATACACACACTCACACACTCTCACTCTCTAAAGGCGGGCGTACACTGTGCGATTTTTGCTGTTTTTACGAGCTCGCAGATGATTTTTTTTCACTCTGGAGAAATCGAGTGGAATCGGTGATGCTCGCATGGTCGCGGCTCGCAGCGTGAGAGAGGAATTACGAGCCGAGCCGAGCATGTTATGAGCACCTCTCGACCT
>CM040838.1:1001342-1006342 GCA_022828995.1 Vimba vimba | reverse complement strand
TCAAATGAGACTGACGGACACCTGTAGACTTGCAGCTACAAACACACACACTAGTTCTTATCAGAGAGAGAACAAAACAAAACAAACCTCAAATGCACAACTCACTCTGAGAACAATGAACCATCGCAAATAAACTATTTTACATTATTTAATTGAAGGATGAATTGAATAGAAAAGTAGTAGTTTTAGAAGATGAATGAGTTGCAGCAGTTAATATAGACGGCTCCTATGAAATTAGTTTTATTTTTGTCCCAAATTCCATTTTTTCCTATTTACATTTTTTCAACTTTACTCATAAAACTTCTAAATTGATTTCATACGGCACAAAGATTGATTCAATTGTTAAAGTTTTGTTAATTAATTTGATTTGATTTTTTTTTTATGACTAAAATGTGATTAAAACTCGAAAATTTTGGAAAAATAAAACTGCTTTCATAGGGCACAAAGATTGATTAAATTGTTATTCAATATTTCCTATTTAAAATGTTCTGGAATGCATTTTGATGAATAGTGAGTGAGCGGCTTCACAGACATTAGTGTGTGTGTGTGTGTGTGTGTGTGTGTGTGTGTGTGTGTGTGTGTGTCTCAGACAGACGAAGGGCGTCTGAAGTTCCTCAGAGGACACACAGGTTAATATAATGACACACACAGTCTGTTTAATATTCATCTGAGAGGAGAGGACACCCGCTGCTGGACGCACAGAACACATTAACTCTGATAAAGGACTTACGCTGTCCTCTGACTGAGTGTGTGTGTGTGTGAGTGTGAGTGTGTTAGAGAGAGAGAGAGAGAGAGAGAGAGAGAGAGAGAGAGAGAGAGAGAGAGAGAGAGAGAGTGTGTGTGAGAGTGTGTGTGTGTGTGTGTGTGTAGGGCTGCTGTTGCCGTGGTAATGAGGGATTCTTCCTCACTGACCCAAAGACATCACAAAAAAGACAGAGAGAAGTTTTCAGGATCAGATCAGCTTCAGCTCGATCACACACACCGTCGCTCATCACAGAACTTTACAAACAAACTGAAGTCCATCATTTTATCACTTAAAACTCGTCTTTGATCACCAAAATTACATATATAAGCATTTTTTTCCTGAAAAAAATGTCTTCATGTCTTAAAATATCTTGAGTGTAACTCGACACCCTTGCCTCATTTAGTATGCGCGGTTCTATGAATATGCAAATGAGCCCCGCCTCCACTCACTCACTCAGCTCAGAGATCCACTGGTTGACGATCACACGTTGATCTGATTGGTTACAAGGTATATAGTAACCAACGAAGGATAGTCGTCACACACTTGTTTTAAACACTTCCACACATATTAGCATGACGAAACTCAGTGTATTTACTAGTTGCCAAATCAACACTATATAGAGAAAAAATTGCACCAAAATTCAGAAATCTTTGGAAGATATCACTGAACATTTATTTAACCAAAGCAAAAGTAAATTTTTTATGTTAATTTTTCATCTCTGTTATTTGTGTTTATTTCAAATTAGACAAATCTGATATTATTTTAATCTTATATCTGTAATTGAACAGTTGAGATAGTTCTTTAATGCTGATGTGACACTCGCCGGGTTTAAACCCCAGGTGTGCAGGCGGGGCATGTTGTCACACTGCGTTACAATGAGCTCCTATTAGAACTATGATATTCTATTCTATACTTTTATGAATTCTATTGAGAAACCATGAGAAAAAGGTGAATAAAGACTGGGAGTCAATGTTATGAATTTATTCATTATTATTATGTTTTGAACTATGCTGTATAGCTGTGTTTTCCGCTGTGTTCGTTGTCAAACTCAAAAAAAAAAATATTTTTAATTATTAAAAATGCCATTATTTTATATGAAAAACTTAATTGAATTTTATTGACAAAATATTTTAGTTTGTCTTGTATATTTTCTTGATTAGATCACATTTTAATCTGTCATATGGTCATGTTATAATGTACTATGGGGCATGTTGTCACGTTTCACTTCCATTATTTCAGGTTAATAAAGAAAAAAAAGTGCACACTGTATTAATGAAACAAAACCACATTATTGTACTAGACGTGTGAAATTAAAGAGGGGAAAAAAAGACTCTGAACCGCTCTCCTCTATACACACAGTGAAGTGTGTTGTCTTTCGCCGCTTACTACAGTTCAACTGATTAAAATCACTCGTTTTTAAACCGCAATGCTTAGAAACGCAAACAAACGCTGAGCAAAACTCTCGGCTGGTTAATCGTACATCGCCCGCCCATAATGCCAGTGCAGATGTTTAATCATCTGCAGTCGAGCAGTTTCAGACAAACTTCAGTCAAAAACACCACAGAAGCAGAACTCGCAGGACTGTGTGAGAGAGAGAATGAAGAGGGGATGAAGAAAGACAGGTGAGAGAGAGAGAGCGCTGGGGTTGTTGAGAAGCTCTCGGTCAAAACTGCTTCCTCGGCACATTTGTGGAGCTTAGAGGAGGACGCTGGGATTGGGGTCGAGCAGAGGGGAAGAAAACAACTGAACTCAGCAGCCGGAGCCAGAAAACCTGCAATTAGAAACAGTTCTGCAGCGACACTCCAGAACCCTGAACATCAAGACTCCAGAACACTGAACATCGAGACTCCAGAACCCTGAACATCAAGACTCCAGAACACTGAACATCGAGACTCCAGAACACTGAACATCGAGACTCCAGAACACTGAACATCGAGACTCCAGAACCCTGAACATCGACATCAGCGAGACTCCAGAACCCTGAACATCGAGACTCCAGAACCCTGAACATCGAGACTCCAGAACCCTGAACATCGAGACTCCAGAACACTGAACATCGAGACTCCAGAACACTGAACATCGAGACTCCAGAACCCTGAACATCAACATCAGCGAGACTCCAGAACCCTGAACATCGAGACTCCAGAACACTGAACATCAAGACTCCAGAACACTGAACATCGAGACTCCAGAACCCTGAACATCGAGACTCCAGAACCCTGAACATCGAGACTCCAGAACACTGAACATCGAGACTCCAGAACACTGAACATCGAGACTCCAGAACCCTGAACATCGACATCAGCGAGACTCCAGAACCCTGAACATCGAGACTCCAGAACCCTGAACATCGAGACTCCAGAACCCTGAACATCGAGACTCCAGAACACTGAACATCGAGACTCCAGAACACTGAACATCGAGACTCCAGAACCCTGAACATCAACATCAGCGAGACTCCAGAACCCTGAACATCGAGACTCCAGAACACTGAACATCAAGACTCCAGAACACTGAACATCGAGACTCCAGAACACTGAACATCGAGACTCCAGAACCCTGAACATCGAGACTCCAGAACCCTGAACATCAAGACTCCAGAACACTGAACATCGAGACTCCAGAACCCTGAACATCGAGACTCCAGAACACTGAACATCGAGACTCCAGAACCCTGAACATCGAGACTCCAGAACACTGAACATCGAGACTCCAGAACCCTGAACATCAAGACTCCAGAACCCTGAACATCGAGACTCCAGAACACTGAACATCGAGACTCCAGAACACTGAACATCAAGACTCCAGAACACTGAACATCGAGACTCCAGAACACTGAACATCGAGACTCCAGAACACTGAACATCGAGACTCCAGAACCCTGAACATCAACATCAGCGAGACTCCAGAACACTGAACATCGAGACTCCAGAACACTGAACATCGAGACTCCAGAACCCTGAACATCGAGACTCCAGAACCCTGAACATCGAGACTCCAGAACACTGAACATCGAGACTCCAGAACACTGAACATCGAGACTCCAGAACCCTGAACATCAACATCAGCGAGACTCCAGAACACTGAACATCGAGACTCCAGAACACTGAACATCGAGACTCCAGAACCCTGAACATCGAGACTCCAGAACCCTGAACATCGAGACTCCAGAACACTGAACATCGAGACTCCAGAACACTGAACATCGAGACTCCAGAACCCTGAACATCGAGACTCCAGAACCCTGAACATCGAGACTCCAGAACACTGAACATCAAGACTCCAGAACACTGAACATCGAGACTCCAGAACACTGAACATCGAGACTCCAGAACACTGAACATCGAGACTCCAGAACCCTGAACATCAACATCAGCGAGACTCCAGAACCCTGAACATCGAGACTCCAGAACACTGAACATCAAGACTCCAGAACACTGAACATCGAGACTCCAGAACCCTGAACATCGAGACTCCAGAACCCTGAACATCGAGACTCCAGAACCCTGAACATCGAGACTCCAGAACCCTGAACATCGAGACTCCAGAACACTGAACATCAAGACTCCAGAACACTGAACATCGAGACTCCAGAACACTGAACATCGAGACTCCAGAACACTGAACATCGAGACTCCAGAACCCTGAACATCAACATCAGCGAGACTCCAGAACCCTGAACATCGAGACTCCAGAACACTGAACATCAAGACTCCAGAACACTGAACATCGAGACTCCAGAACCCTGAACATCGAGACTCCAGAACCCTGAACATCGAGACTCCAGAACCCTGAACATCGAGACTCCAGAACCCTGAACATCGAGACTCCAGAACACTGAACATCGAGACTCCAGAACACTGAACATCGAGACTCCAGAACCCTGAACATCGAGACTCCAGAACCCTGAACATCGAGACTCCAGAACCCTGAACATCGAGACTCCAGAACACTGAACATCGAGACTCCAGAACACTGAACATCGAGACTCCAGAACACTGAACATCGAGACTCCAGAACCCTGAACATCGAGACTCCAGAACCCTGAACATCAAGACTCCAGAACACTGAACATCGAGACTCCAGAACACTGAACATCGAGACTCCAGAACACTGAACATCGAGACTCCAGAACCCTGAACATCGAGACTCCAGAACCCTGAACATCGAGACTCCAGAACACTGAACATCGAGACTCCAGAACACTGAACATCGAGACTCCAGAACCCTGAACATCGAGACTCCAGAACACTGA
>CM040838.1:991342-996342 GCA_022828995.1 Vimba vimba | reverse complement strand
TAAATACCCGTCTAAAGACCCGTCTAAATACCCGTCTAAATACCCGTCTAAATACCCGTCTAAAGACCCGTCTAAATACCCGTCTAAAAACCCGTCTAAAGACCCGTCTAAAGACCCGTCTAAAGACCCGTCTAAATACCCGTCTAAAGACCCGTCTAAAGACCCGTCTAAATACCCGTCTAAAAACCCGTCTAAATACCCGTCTAAAGACCCGTCTAAAGACCCGTCTAAATACCCGTCTAAAAACCCGTCTAAAGACCCGTCTAAATACCCGTCTAAAGACCCGTCTAAATACCCGTCTAAATACCCGTCTAAAAACCCGTCTAAATACCCGTCTAAAGACCCGTCTAAATACCCGTCTAAAAACCCGTCTAAAAACCCGTCTAAATACCCGTCTAAAGACCCGTCTAAATACCCGTCTAAAAACCCGTCTAAATACCCGTCTAAAGACCCGTCTAAATACCCGTCTAAATACCCGTCTAAAGACCCGTCTAAATACCCGTCTAAAAACCCGTCTAAATACCCGTCTAAAAACCCGTCTAAATACCCGTCTAAAGACCCGTCTAAATACCCGTCTAAAAACCCGTCTAAATACCCGTCTAAAGACCCGTCTAAAGACCCGTCTAAATACCCGTCTAAATACCCGTCTAAAAACCCGTCTAAATACCCGTCTAAATACCCGTCTAAATACCCGTCTAAAAACCCGTCTAAAGACCCGTCTAAATACCCGTCTAAATACCCGTCTAAAGACCCGTCTAAATACCCGTCTAAATACCCGTCTAAATACCCGTCTAAAGACCCGTCTAAATACCCGTCTAAAAACCCGTCTAAATACCCGTCTAAATACCCGTCTAAAGACCCGTCTAAATACCCGTCTAAAGACCCGTCTAAAGACCCGTCTAAATACCCGTCTAAATACCCGTCTAAAGACCCGTCTAAATACCCGTCTAAATACCCGTCTAAAGACCCGTCTAAATACCCGTCTAAAAACCCGTCTAAATACCCGTCTAAAAACCCGTCTAAATACCCGTCTAAAGACCCGTCTAAAGACCCGTCTAAAGACCCGTCTAAATACCCGTCTAAAAACCCGTCTAAAGACCCGTCTAAAGACCCGTCTAAATACCCGTCTAAATACCCGTCTAAAAACCCGTCTAAAGACCCGTCTAAATACCCGTCTAAAAACCCGTCTAAAGACCCGTCTAAATACCCGTCTAAAGACCCGTCTAAAGACCCGTCTAAAAACCCGTCTAAAGACCCGTCTAAATACCCGTCTAAATACCCGTCTAAAGACCCGTCTAAATACCCGTCTAAATACCCGTCTAAAGACCCGTCTAAATACCCGTCTAAAGACCCGTCTAAAAACCCGTCTAAATACCCGTCTAAATACCCGTCTAAAGACCCGTCTAAATACCCGTCTAAAGACCCGTCTAAATACCCGTCTAAAAACCCGTCTAAATACCCGTCTAAAAACCCGTCTAAAGACCCGTCTAAAGACCCGTCTAAATACCCGTCTAAATACCCGTCTAAAAACCCGTCTAAAGACCCGTCTAAATACCCGTCTAAATACCCGTCTAAAGACCCGTCTAAATACCCGTCTAAAGACCCGTCTAAATACCCGTCTAAAAACCCGTCTAAATACCCGTCTAAAAACCCGTCTAAATACCCGTCTAAAGACCCGTCTAAATACCCGTCTAAATACCCGTCTAAAGACCCGTCTAAATACCCGTCTAAATACCCGTCTAAAGACCCGTCTAAATACCCGTCTAAATACCCGTCTAAAGACCCGTCTAAATACCCGTCTAAAGACCCGTCTAAAAACCCGTCTAAATACCCGTCTAAATACCCGTCTAAAGACCCGTCTAAATACCCGTCTAAAGACCCGTCTAAATACCCGTCTAAAAACCCGTCTAAATACCCGTCTAAAAACCCGTCTAAAGACCCGTCTAAAGACCCGTCTAAATACCCGTCTAAATACCCGTCTAAAAACCCGTCTAAAGACCCGTCTAAATACCCGTCTAAATACCCGTCTAAAGACCCGTCTAAATACCCGTCTAAAGACCCGTCTAAATACCCGTCTAAAAACCCGTCTAAATACCCGTCTAAAAACCCGTCTAAATACCCGTCTAAAGACCCGTCTAAATACCCGTCTAAAGACCCGTCTAAAGACCCGTCTAAATACCCGTCTAAAAACCCGTCTAAAGACCCGTCTAAATACCCGTCTAAAGACCCGTCTAAATACCCGTCTAAATACCCGTCTAAAGACCCGTCTAAAGACCCGTCTAAATACCCGTCTAAATACCCGTCTAAAGACCCGTCTAAATACCCGTCTAAATACCCGTCTAAAGACCCGTCTAAATACCCGTCTAAAAACCCGTCTAAATACCCGTCTAAAAACCCGTCTAAATACCCGTCTAAAGACCCGTCTAAATACCCGTCTAAAGACCCGTCTAAAGACCCGTCTAAATACCCGTCTAAAAACCCGTCTAAAGACCCGTCTAAATACCCGTCTAAAAACCCGTCTCTGCAACTATTCTCTCGGTTGTCATCAGTGAACCGTTGAGGAAGAAACCTTCGGTCTTAAAGTGACAGCAGCCTAATATTCCCACTGTCTGTGTCATTAATGTTAATAAAACAACACAATACAGCTTTAACAAAGATGAACCTAAAAAATTCCAGTGAACAAATAGTGTTATTTTACATTTAGGCCTAATTATTAATCTCTGTACCTGAATACTACTGTTGGACTTCATAACTTTGTTATCTAGTATTCATTTATGCTTCTAATTTGTGTATTTGTTCTTGTTTTATTACTGACTGTTCACTTGTCTTTAATAATGTTTGAACTTCAGACTAGTATTTTTTGCTGACAAGTTTTTGCTGTGGTCTCGAAGTACTTCAAGTGAGCAAACGTGAAAAAATGAAAAGCAAAGTCAAAAATGATCCGACCCGTGGCTCAAAAACCGTGAATGATCCGAACCGTGAGTTTTGTGATCCGTTGCGCCACGACTCGTTTCACCCTCATTAATGAGCGTCAAGGATTGTTTGTGTAAAGACACATCAGTGTGTGATGATGATGATGATGACGAATGTCATGTTCAAAGACACGGTTCAGAGCAAATGCACAAACATTTAAACACCTAAAACAAGAGATACGCCACGAATAGGTAAATCTCACAAGATCCACGCTTTCCCCGTTCTCCTCTTCTGTCTGGATTTCTCTGGTTTTGGGCGTGTGGAGATTGCAAGAGCGAGCAACACTTCAACACTGCGGGTAAAAACTGCAGCAAAGCGCAGCCGGATGATGCAACTGGAAGACATCGACTCCAGGCAGAGCGGGAACGCCATCAAGTCCACCAGACATTATGAATATCCATACTTCACTGCAGCACCATCGGTTTCCAAGAAAAGTTTCCAGTGAACGTGAAGCTTTGATGATTATCTTTCAAAACTTTATTTGTAAAATCCGTAATTGCATGGAAAACATCCTCACAGCATCTGGGAGAGATCAGATGTGTTTAGTCCTGCTGGATCATCACAGAATCCCACACATCTACAGGCTGACCAGTGGATCAACCACTGTAACAACATCCAGGTTTAGCAGCACAAACACCTCTCATGTGACCCTGGACCACACCAGTCACATGGTATATCTGTGGCAACAGCCAACAATACAGTGTATGGGTCAAAATTATCCATTTTTCTTTTATGCCAAAAATCATGAGGATATTCAGTAAAGATCATGTTCCATGAAGATATTTAGTAAATTTCCTACTGTAAATATATAAAACATGTATTTCTGTGAGTGAATGCAGCACAATCGTGATCATAAATGAACAACTTTAAAGGAGATTTTCTCAATGTTTTGATTTTTTTGCATCCTCAGATTCCAGATTTTCAATAGTTGTGTCTCGACCAAATATTGTCCTATCCTAACAAACCACACATCAGTGGAAAGATTATTTATTCAGCTTTCAGATGATGTATAAATCTCAGTTTTAAAAGGATTGACCCATGTGACTGGTTTTGTGCCTTAGGGTCACATATTTTAATGCATCTAAACTTTTCATTCCAGTCAATCTAATAAAAAAAACATTCCAATCAAAATCCATTATAACACAGGGACAGGATCCCACGCGCGAGGCGAATCTACAGGCCTCTGACCAGCGGATCAACCACTACGCAACTAAATAACAACGTTTAGCAGCAGAACACCTCTCATATTCTCATCTAAACACATCTAATCTAACTAAAAAGAAAACAGCCCAATCAAAATCCATCATAAAACATTAAAGGAGGAATTGAGTCAGGCTTTAAACCAGTAAACAATCAGTTTGCAACTTAATAACAGCAACACAAACGCCTCTGATTATGTGTGTGTGTCGTGCTTGTGTTCCCGATCTCTAATGCCGGACTGCAGTGGTGTGTGTGTGTGTGTGTGTGTGTAATTCCCGTGGTATCTGTCTTTAAAACTATGCCACTGTTCTGAGGCGCTGCGTTACTATACTTGAGCTGTATCTTACAGCGTATTTCATCATCGCTCAAAGAGGCCATGAAAAAACTAGACTCCATTGATCTACACACACACACCCCTCCTTCAAAACACACACTTCTCCCTCTCCTTTTTTTTACATTAACTCAGTAAAAACTTTGTTTTTCCAGTGTGGTGGAGCGTGTGGATTCAGACACAATGACCTCAGGTAACCTTCATCTCTGTCTGTGCATGACCGCTAATACACACACCATAAAGATGAACACACACACACACACACACACACACACAGCAGTGGGTTAATGATCATTGAGTGAGTGTGTGTGTGTTTACTCTTTACAGCACCTGCCGTGCAGCACAGACACACACACACACACACACACACACACACACACACACACACAGCTCAACATCTTTCCTGGAGTTTCATCAACCCTCCACACACACACACACACACACACACACACACACACGTCAAGGCTAATGCGTGTGAATTCATTCAGCAAAAACA
>CM040838.1:983842-986342 GCA_022828995.1 Vimba vimba | reverse complement strand
GTGTATCGATGAGCCCTTTGTCTGGTCGCTGTCATCATGGCTCTGTGAGTGTGTGTGTGTGTGTGTGTGGCGGGTTTTAAGCGGAATGACCCGATCGTGATGATTCAGCACGGCGAGCCCTTTAAAACGCGCGTCCCGCATGCGACGCGCGCACACATGAGCATATGAACACTGATAGTTATGATATAGTAAACAATACACATATTAATAAATTATCGTAATATTAACTCTGTTTTATTATTTACCAATTGCTGGTATAGCTAAATACATGGGGTATTTATATGTAGTTAAATATAACGGGAAATTACATATTCATAAATATAAATAGTTCTCCAGATCACCAGTAACGTTAGTTTAGTAATGTGTGACTTAAAAAAAAAAATTAAAATAAGTTGTTTGGGTGATATCGTTTTTTTAAACGTGTGAACATTTGTGAACAATTTATAGTTATGAATTACATATTCAAATTATTTATGAATTACATATTCATAACTATAAATTGGTACGTAGTAAGATAACAACCACTTAGAATTAATGCATAATACGGTGATGCTGCAAAAAAAAAGAAACTAAAAAGAAAAGCACAGCATATTTGAAACTTTTTAAATACAAAATACATAACTTTTATTCTATTCCCTTGACAATTTAATTTTTCAATTAAATAATTTTAATTAATAATACATAATAATTATTATTATAGAATTAATAATAATACTGCTTCTTTCCTCTTTCTTTTTGTGCCATTATAATGAATGCTATTTATTTAATTCCTTATTGTATTTGCAAATATTAGTAAATGGTTGATGTTCTGCACTAAAAAAAGAAACTGACATACACACTCACACGCACGCGCACACATAAACACACAGTGTCGTGCACACTCAGCAAAACAGGTCTGAGCTGAGCGACTCTCGTCCCCGTTATAAACACATTTAACCTCGACACGCTTACCGAACGCGTCCGGGAACGTCTCGAGCCGCAGATTACGGTGTCCGGTGGAAACGGCGAGAATCCAGCGGGAGTTTCTCGCTGTTGTCGGCGAATTTGTGACCGTGTTGATCCTCTTTCTCTCGCGCTGGAGCCAGACGTCATATGATTCGGCTTGGTCACGTGGTTTCATTCATGAAGGACCTACGCAACGGCAGCGCGACTCTTAAAGGAACACGCGCGTGCTGAGCACTCACAAACAGTAGCATTAAAAGAGCACAAATTCATTTTTAATAAATCATAACAAAATAAAACACAATAAAGGTCAATAAACACATCATCTTTAGAAATAGTACTGAGAATGTTAAGTATTTTGAACACATGAAGCACAACTTAGTACGCTGCACTCCGTCCGAAATCGCGTACAGTCTGAGTAGGAACTACATTTGAATTTTAACTTACTTTGCGACTGTTAAAAAGTATGTTGTGTATAGTATAAATATGTGCAGTATATGAATGAAATTCGAATGTAGTACATCCGCCATTTTGTCACTATCACGTGATCTACCGCATCAGTTGCGTTGCGTTGCTTCACTTGCATTCATAAATACTTTACTGGGCAGCTAATGTTAATGTGATAATGTGAATATGTAAAACCTCATGTTCTCATGGCATTGAATTAATAAAAATAAAAATAAAAACTTCCCGTGGCCTCATGGGATAGTAAATTGTCCATCGAATGAGCACTTCAGAATCTCTCCAGAAGTAGTAGGTTATCGGGGTACTTTTTTTCACCTACTGTTTTTCGCATACCATGTTTAAATGTTAAACTCAGGTGAAGCTGCATTGACTTCCATCAGAATTGCATCATAATTGTTCATATTAGAGGAAGTTGATGTGATGATTCACTGCGGTTTAGAAGATCCACAGAACCAGAGCCCGTCTTCCTCTTTCTCTCTGCATTCGCCAGCTGTACAGCAATGATAAAACATATCTGTTCAAACACACACTTCTCTGTTCACACTCCTTCCCAGCAGCTCTTTTCAGAGAATATCAGTGCTGCGGAAGCTAAAGACAGAAATAAAGAGATGAAATGCATCTGCAACACATAAGGTGGTTTTGAGCGAATATCTGGATGGATTTGTGGTGTCTAATGGACACTCGTACAGCTCTCAGCAAAACCAGCTCAGATGTGATGAGTGCTGATTCTGTGCCAGGTGTGCGTAATCAAACAGCCCAATGACCATATCCCAAAATATGCCACTGCCATACTTAAAATATATATTTTATGTAGTAGCGCACGGTTCAACATGATGGTTTTGAATTGCTTGAAATATGATTGGAATCCCTTAAAAAAAGGAAAATACAGTAAAGTGCAGCGCAAATCTGTCATATAGGCTACATAAAATTATAATTTGAACATTATAATTGTCTGCTTGGGACATGGCTTTTAATGATGAGACTTTTGTTTTTGTAATCAGGCTCTCAAAAAGGATGTAAAAATTTGGATTTAGATTTGTCAGCTAATTTATCGATTATCTGCTTTCAAACATAAAGATACACACACATATAT
>CM040838.1:976342-981342 GCA_022828995.1 Vimba vimba | reverse complement strand
TATTCCAAAAACACACAATCCTGGAGCTCTTCAATCCCAGCTGTCACTATATTCCTGACCATAAAGAACGAAAAACTTTCCTTTAATAATGTTCTCATAATGTTGTTAGCACAAAAACATTTCAACGTTTTTTAAAGGAGAACTTGGTAACTTTTTTAACTAAATAAAACTGTCTAGAAATCATTTGGATGGTTAAACAACCTGTTCTGGTGATATTGGTGACTTTCCCCGCTCCCCCCAGCGTTCCCAGGCGGAAAACCAACCTTGCAACTTCGGGACTACCGTCCCGGCAAGATAGAAATTGGAAGTCTCGTGAGAAGCGAGAACGAGAACGAGAACGAGCGCGAAACACGAATTGCTTTACGGCAATTCGACATAAACACAAACGCATGTATGATATATTACCAGATTACCCACCTCGGTAGACATAGCTCCACACGATACAGTTGGCTTGCTCCGATCAAAACAAACGCACATGAGCAGCGGTAGAGAGGGGGAGGAGGCCGCCGCAAGTGAGTTTTTTACGACCGTGTTGTGAAATATACGCCCCACCACAGCTGTAGGGGGAGCTCGTGGGGAAAACATGCGACAACAAAAGGAAAAATCAGCGAAGAAGTGACTAGAGTTCGCTAGAGTTGCCGAGTTCTCCTTTAAATGTTACTACTTGTTTTAGAATGTTCAGAAAACGTAAGTAAGTAACGTTCCATAATGTTTGCAGAATTATACAATGGAATGTTCCCTTCATGTTCGTAAAACCAATGTTTTGTTCAGAGAACATTCAGAAATGTTTCCATAACATTAGCAAAACATATATAAATGTTCTGGTCGGCCAGATCTTCGTACGTTTGCTCTGCTCCTGTCCTTCTCTGATCTGGTGAACTTTGACCTGGAGGTCAGAGCGATCAGCAGTGACCCTGGCGGCTCTAAAACAGGCGTGTGTCTTCACACACTCATCTACACACACTCGTCTACACACACTCATCTACACACACTCGTCTACACACAGCTGAGCAGAGAAACATCTACAACATTCAGATCTAGAAATAGCTGAGCCTCCAGCGGAGTCTGGAAACATTCCCTCACATCAGCCCGATGTAGCAGAACACACACACACACACACACACACACACACACACACACACACACACACACACACACAACTCTCTCACACACACACACACACACACACACTCTCACACACACTCTCACACACACTCTCACACACACTCTCACACACACTCTCACACACACTCTCACACACACTCTCACACACACTCTCACACACACTCTCACACACACACTCTCACACACACACTCTCACACACACTCTCACACACACTCTCACACACACTCTCACACACACTCTCACACACACTCTCACACACACACACACACACACTCTCTCACACACTCTCACACACACTCTCACACACACTCTCACACACACACACACACTCACACACACACACACTCTCACACACACACACTAACACACTCACTCACACACTCTCACACACACACTCACACACTCTCACACACTCTCACACACACTCTCACACACACTCTCACACACACTCTCACACACACTCTCACACACTCTCACACACACTCTCACACACACACTCACACACTCACACACTCACTCACACACTCTCACACACACTCTCACACACACACACACACACACACACACACACTCTCACACACACTCTCACACACACTCTCACACACACTCTCACACACACTCTCACACACACTCTCACACACACTCTCACACACACTCTCACACACACACTCTCACACACACTCTCACACACACTCTCACACACACTCTCACACACACTCTCACACACTCTCTCACACACTCTCACACACACTCTCACACACACACTCACACACACACACTCGAGTGAAGCGAACAGAACTCATTCTGGTCAACAGTGATTGTCAGTTCAGTGATTCAAGTGTGACTAAACTGACCAATAACTGAAATGTTCAATGAATGAGAAAAGCTTGTGCAATCACAGAGAAGCGGTTTCCTGTAACGCTCGAGGAAGAAGCGAGATCTTGCACAATAAACAACAAACATAAGCGATTCTTTTTTAACTTTAAGCACCATTTATGTGGTTTTCTGCAATAGAAATACACACAACGGACAGACCGAGAGACGGTTCACGCATGACAACCGGCGCACAAAACACTTTGGTTTGATATCCATTATTTTCACCACCGTTTTAAAAAGTATATTCGGGCATCGAGATCTATAATAAATCCCCATGAAGTGTTCCAGAAAGAGGTAACAAAGTAAAGAAATTAAATTTAAAGAGTCATTCTGTGACATCACTTCCTGTAACAGTCTGAAGGTTTGTTTGTGTGTGTGTGTGTGTGTGTGTGTGTGTGTGTGTGTGTGTGTGTGTGTGTGTGTGTGTGTGTGTGTGTGTGTGTGTGTGTGTGTGTGTGTGTGTGTGTGTGTGTGTGTGTGTGTACGGACGGACACCACTGCCGCTCTCTCGTTCAGTTCTTCTTCCCGCTCCGGCTGTTGAACAGGTTTACTCTGCTCTTGGTTCCCACAGATGTGGACGAGACGCCCGGCTGCTGCAGAACTTTATCCAGCGTCGTCTTCTTGATGGCAGCCGGCGAGATCTTCTCCTGATCCGCCAGAAACTGCAGCTCCCTGCCCACAGGAACATGTTATCATTATTGATGATGTTTCAGGCTCTACTAGAACTTGAATGTTGATTATTCTCCTCATATTCTCCATTGTTGCGGCTCCTCTCTTCCCAGTCTGTCAGTAACGCTCTGTTTACTTCCTGTCTCTATGAAGCCCCTCCTTCTAAAAAGCACACTGTGCTCTGATTAGTCGGCTGGAGCAGTGTGTTGTGATTGGTCGAGCGCTTCGAGTGTGTTTGGGAAATGTCCCGCCCCTTTCCATAACCGCCAATTTCAACCAATCTAACAAAATATGGACGTAGTGTGTGTGACGTCACCCGTAGTGTTTCTGAAGAGCGTTTCTGAAGCCCAAAGTGGGCGGAGCCGGCCGTCGCCATCTTGGCAGCGTCACTCCCGGATAAACGGAAATGTGCAGCGAGGCGGATTAGCTGAGGTGACGTGACGCTAGCAGACAGCAGACAAACGGCTAGTAGTGACATCAGCGGCAATCCACCTGTCACTCAAGTGGCCACGCCCTTAATTATGCAGAACTTTAAGGCTTAATATAATTTAAACGGATGAGTTATAAAAATATTCACCCGCCTCACAGTCGTCATGAAGGACAACATTAGCTATATAGACTAAAACCACTTTTTGCACCAGACTGTAAACATGTGTTTTTCTGCTGTAAAGTTGGGCTTTTTAACATGGGGGTTTATGGGATTGACTCTCTTCTGCAGCCGGCCTCTAGTGGCCAGTCGATGAACTGCAGTTTAATCACTTCAGTGTTGGCTGAGAGAGAGAGAACGGATATTTGCCGCTTGGTTTCAACAGTGTTCAATCGGGCTTGTACTAATGCGAAGCGTGTGTAAGCTCTCACCGGGTTCGGATGCAGGACGCCTCTACGGCGTTGATGAGGAGACTCCGGAAGCCTCCGCTCTCCAGGAAGTGCAGTGCGTGGATGGTGGCGCCCCCTGGTGAGCACACGTTATCCTTCAGTTGCCCCGGGTGCTGCTCCGAGTCCAGCAGCATTTTAGCAGCACCCTGTAAATCACAACACCAGAAAACATTCAACGAAATTCAACCATACCGGTCAACCCTCCGTTTTTTCCCGGGATTCTCCCATATTTTACCTTGCTATCCCGCTATCATCCCGTTTAAATATTTTCCCGTATTTCTCCCGTATTTTAATCTTTCTATAAATGTTTTTTTTTTTTAATTGCCCTGAAAATTTCCCTTATTTTCAAATCCCAATGTTGACAGGTATGAATTCAACCCAGAATTTGGGGGAAAATTTAATGGATTCTAAATAAAATTTTAGTTTTTGTTAAAATATTAGATTAGATACATTGTTGTTAAATTGAATAAGTTTCATGATTTCACTTCATTAGACATGATTTTTTATTTTTATTTAAATGTTAATTTAGGTTAACATTTAAAACAGAATCCAGAGAAGAAATACATTCATGAACTAATTTCATAGGGGTTAAAATTTAATAAATGGTTGTTAAATTGAATTTCTTTTTGATTACTAGAATTTTAATTAACATTTAAAACAGAATCTAGAAAAAAAACTGAATTTGGTTTTTAAAAAATCATATGGCCCTAAAAATTTTATGAATTTAATTATTAGAATTTAGATAAAACAAAATAATAAAAAAAAACAACTTGGGAAAAATATAACTGGTTCCATAGCGCCCTAAAACTTTATTTTTAGTTAAAACTGTATAAATCGTTGTTAAGTTGTATTGCTTTTTGGTTACTAGAATTGAATTCAACTTTTATAACAGAATCCAGAGAAGAAGAGAAAAGACGCCTGCATCACAATTCACACTAACCACAAACACTTCATGGTGACGGTCAAGTACACACTTAAGAATTAAACACTACAGCAGTACGAGCATGCAAAAATCACTAAATAAAGCATACATTTGCATAATATTAGTGATGCCATCAAGCTAAACTCATCTTAATTTTTTTTAGGTTCATACATATAAAATCTGTTGTAGCTTCAGCCTCACATTTAACAACACATGTTCAAAAAAAAGGGGTGAAAAAAGGTCATCAACTAAAATAGGCCTTGATTGTGTGTATATCTAGCTTGGGTCATGTGACGTGACGTACCAGTAAAGCTTGTGCTCCCAGTCGCACCGCCAGTCTCCGTGGCAACCCCATCTTCACCCCCCCATCAGCCAGAGCGTCCAGAGCCGTGAACGCCTGAGAGCAAACGCAAACACACACACACACACACACACACACACGAGACATATGATAAAAGAGCATGTCATGAGCATGTTTATTCCTGTGATCAAAGCTGAATTTTCAGCATCATTACTCCAGTCTTCAGTGTC
>CM040838.1:946342-968842 GCA_022828995.1 Vimba vimba | reverse complement strand
GTGTGTTTGTGTTTACAGACATATGGAGGTAGATTTGTGTCTTTATTATTCAATCAAAAAAAAGGTTGCTTCAATCAAAAAATATATTTTCAATCAAAAAAACCCGTTTCAATCAAAGAAAAAAAGTGTTTGAATGCAAAAATATATTTGAGACTCAAAAAAATGCATTTGAACACTATTTTTTTTTGCTTGAAAATGTTTTTTTTGATAGAAGTGAAGGTTTTTTTGTTTGAAGCAACTTTTTTGATTGAAGTATTGTTGTTTTGTGTTTGGGCCATATTATGGGTAGGACATTTGTGTCTTTATAATTCAATCAAAAAAGAAGTTGCTTCAAACAAACAAAAAATATTTTCAATAAAAAAATCACTTCAATCAAAAAATAAACCTTTTCAATCATAGAAAAAATGTTTTTGAATGCAAAAAAATATTTGAGACTCAAAAAATTGCACTTGAACACTTTTTTTTTGATTGAAAATGTTTTCTTTGATTGAAGTAATCTTTTTTGTGTTTGGACCATGTTATGGGTAGGACATTTGTGTCTTAATTATTCAATCCCAAAAAAGTTGCTTCAATCAAAAAAAAACATTTTCAATAAAAAAAATAATAATTTCAATCAAAGAAAAAACTGTTTAAATGCAAAAAAAAAAAAAATCATTTGAAGTGTTTTTTTTTATTGAACTTTCTTTTTTTTTGAATGAAGTGAAAAAAGTTTTGAAGTCGTTTTTTTTTAAAATCATTTTGACACAAACGTACCGCAGTGGGGGCGGGTGCTTCCCCATTGGTCAGACATGTTTGAGTGACAAGTGTCTACACCAACGACGTCTTTCTGACAAGCAAGTCATGGTCGCCACTCGCCAGCGAGCCAGGAAGCAGTGGTGGAGTTGTTGGTAAGTAGATAAAACCGTATTAAAATGATTGGTGTCACGTTATTAGCCTACTCTGTTTGATATTTCGATTAAACATACAGCTTGCTAACTTAGCTCACGTTGACTAATTTGTGTGATGGTGTTAGATATCTGACGCCTCATATTGTCAGGCAGGCTAGCAGGGTGCGCTAACGGCTAATTGAATTGTTTATTTCACTTAAGTAACGTTACAGAGGCTTGCTATGTGCTTGTGCTATATTGTGTTATAATACGTAACGTCATTAGTGGTCAAACAACAGTCCACAGGCCAACTGTTGCCCACAGCGCTGCCTGTTTAGCAGCAACAGGTCATGCAGAGCCTGAGTCTATCTTCTCACACAGCCCACAGGATTACAGCTATTTGACCGTCCCGCTCTCTCTCTCGCTCACGGGTAGTGGTCTCCCCACCATCACAGTCAAATGCTCGCAGACACAGAGGCAGATGCTGTTATTTTGAGAGCGGGGCTTACATATGCCGTCCCGTACGGAAAATAATGTTGCATACCACCGGTAACATGAATATATATTCCGTTGCTCGGTGCGCAAACTAGCTGTGTCAGGCATTATTTATAAGTAGCCTAATGTCCTGCACAACTCCACATGGAAAACTGGCAGTTCAATGAAGTGATGCTTATTGTCTGACATAGTGTACAAGTAGTTACTAGCTTAAAGTATTGTGCCAATAATGATCCTTCTGGTAAATTTGGCATTCAGTTGAGACACAAAAGCTCTTAGTTTAATGAAAATCCTTGGAAAAGAAGACAAGATGGTTTGTTTAATTAGTATTCATTTATTTAGATTTCTAATATCATATAGTATTGTCCTGTCAACCCATTACAAGTCTTGCCTTATTCAGTGTTGATTTATTGACATGTTTATGTAAGATGTTTTATTAGAAGGTGTGTGAGTGAAAGTTGTCTGAAGTTGTATTTTTCTATTTTATTGCAATGCTGATTGATAATGTAGGACTCTGGTCCTGGCTTGGCCTAAGTTTTGGTGTCTCTAAATGCTGTGCTCTGTAGGCATGACACATTAATTTCTTTATGTGATACTTTATTTTTTGCATCAAATTATTTGAAGTATTGATAAGCAGTATTGATATCGATACAGGTATTGCTGCACTCTCAATTATAACTGCTCAATAGTGTCGTATGGTTACTTTTATTATACAAGCCATCAATTTTGATGGCTTGTTAGTGTAACCGTTAAGCATAATGGCATTAATGCTATATATAGCGTACATTTAGCCAGATATTTTTTTTTTTTTTTTTTAAAGTAGCTAACTAGCTAAAGCCTTAAGTAGCTGAAATTAAGTTGTCTCATGTCTCTGTCTGCAGCAACACACACACACACACACACACACACACACACACACACACACACACACACACAGACAACGATAGCTACCTACATTAACTGCAACATCTTTCCAGGCAGCAGATGGACTAATTGTTTTTCCTGTTGATCAAATTATGTTTTTTTAGGCCAAGAACTCCACTAAAACTTTTTGGAACAGGATTGCTTAATAAAGGTAAGAATGGATGGGTAGATTTTATTTATGGTTTTGCTCTTTTTATGTGTCCGGTGTATTGTAGGTCATAACCATTTTCACAACAGCCATATTTTCTCCCTCCCATTTAGAAAGACCAATACTACACATCACCTCTTGTGCATGTCTTCATGGCAAGGCGATTATCACATACTCAGGTTACACTCCACTTGCTGTTAACTGGATTCACACTTTTTAATCTTTTTAAAAATATATATATATATATATTAGTCTTTTTAGACTCTACCTGCTTCATCTAAAGTGATTGATGGTGTTATTGTTGATAACAGTGGTTAACTTAGGATCTAATCTCTCATCCCAGTATGGCGAGCAGGCAGCCACTGCCGCTGCGCAGACTTTTCTGTCAGTGCTTAATCGCACCATAGAAGAACCCAGGCAGAGGAGTCAGGACATGCCTACTCCTTCAACTGTACAAAACGAGATGTCCAGGTAGTGTAGCCAGCCAGCAGTAGTGCATTTATTTTTCAAGTCAGCCATGCGGTATCAGAGCTGAGGGTGTAGCAACAATAGTCTTGACTCAAATGCACGACTCAAACACAGCGTTAGGCAGGGTAACAGTCTTTACTGGAAAAACAGGTTCGGTACACAAGTAATCCATCAGCGGGGGCAAACAAACCAGACAGGGATCAGGCAAAGGCGAGGTCAACCAGAACACAGGCAGGGGTCAATACCAAGGAACTAGAAAATACTACAGAGCAATAAAGGCTATGAAGTAACGCACGGGGACAAAAAGACGAACTGGCAACGGACAGGGGAAACACAGGGACTATATATACACACACACAGAACAGGTGAAAGTATTGAGGGTGGGGACAGACAATCAAGGAGGAGGACGAAACCACACGAGGAGGGAAGGGGAATCTGAAACGAGAGGAGAAGTCAATACAACAAGATGACACAGGAAACAGAACTATAACATGGACCGAGTCATGACATGCAGGTTGTAGGGGATTTGTGAAATGTTATTCCACATACACAGCCATCCCATGCAAATTTAATTTTTTACTGACCCCTTTTTGTAAAATATTACAAATCTATTTTACAAACAAGGGTCTCACATTTTTTTACTTTTTTGCAGATCATTCCCTGGATTTTTCAAAAGAAAATCTGCAGACAAACACAGAGACAAGAAACATAAACCATGGAAAGGATTTGACATGGCTTTTTTCTTATTGAGTGACAAAGCAGAAACAACCCCGACCACACAAGATGAACTGGAGCTACTACAGGCAGGGCTGGGAAAGAGGACTCTCTCGATCACTAAAGACTTAAGCCATGAAGAGGTGAGGAGCAGCATCTTTCTTTATCTCCCCCTACCTCCTCTATCATTGCCTTCTCCACAATCGATTTTTACAGATATACCTTCCTGAAATGTTCTGTCTTTATTACTGTAGTTGTCCACTTTACTGGAGAGCACCTACCCGAAAATGGCAAGTCTTGAAGGAGGATGGCTTCTATACAAAGCAGCTGGTATGTTAAACAAGACATTAGATTAACATAAGGCTATTTGAATAGAATCTTTAAATAGTGTGGAGCCCTGCACTACACAAGGCTTTTCCGAGTTCAAAAGGAGTTTCCAGAGTTTCCCTAAATAAGCTGTTCGAAAATACTGACTTGACAGTTTTTTTGTTTTTTTTTTAAGTGGGCACATCCATGTGTACAGTGATCATAATGTGATAACCAAACTTGCCGCAAGGAGATATGGGAAATTTAGTGAATAATGTTAGAGCTTAACTCAAGAAGAGATGTCATAGAGGCTCGTATCTAAACATAAAAACATCTAATATATTTTTCTGAAACATGACATTGTAGATTATTATAATGCAGAACACCTGATTGTGCACGTTTTAACTTTTTGTCCTCGATTTCATTATCATTACAGTCGATAATACTTTTCCTCATGTCATTATTTTTCACTTACAAGTATGCCATGAATGGGTCAACTTACACTGGCTGAATGCCATGCTCAGCACACTGATGTTAATATACTTGGTTGGCACTACTTTTAATTCCCATAAAACTTGAATTTGCAGGTGGACATGGAAGGAGGAGAATGACCGCTGTCGCCTTAGAGTCAGAGGGATACACTGGCTCTGTTCTTAGAAGCGCCTCCGCAGGAGGGAAGTTTATGTTATATATTGCTCCTCTCCAAGAGAAGATTGATCTGACACCACTGCCAGTGGATGCTCCAGAGTTCAGTCTCATGCCAAAGGCTACATGCACACAGTGCAAAATGGTCATGCCATTGCAAATGCTTGCCCTTCATGTGCAAGGTGATTGTGAAGGGACGTCTTGGACAGCTCTTTGTGATTCAGAGGTGAGACGCCTTTCTTGTCACATTTTTCCACTTAATGCAAGTGAAAGGTGAATGTTGCCACCAGGCCTCCAGACTAACTTTTTTTAAAACTGTCCCTGGACATTCCTGAAAAACGGTCTCAACCATCCCGAAGTGAATGTAAACTGTCCCAAAATCGAAATGGTGTTTTTTTTAGTGTTTTTTTTCTTCTCTAATTGTTATCATCTATGTCTGTTATTGGCATAAGATAAACAGAAACATCATTATGAGAAAATAAAGTGTAGTCATAATAAATTAAAAAAGCCCCTGGAAACATGAATTTGAATATTAAAAATACATATATTATATCAAAGCCGAGTGTCTGATTAAGCATCCACAAAAGTCTGAGTGAAAATAACCATAACTATAAGAAAACCTGGTTTAAAAAAATGAATTTTGCTGTTTAGATTAAAAAAATCTTGGCCTGTTTAAATGTTAAATGACTGACAACTGTCAATCAGTGTTATCTAGTTATCTGACACATTGTTTGGCTGCATTTTCAGCAAGAAGATGAGGAGCTTGATTCTTCTGTTCCTGCGACTTTAGATGTGCCACCATCGAACAAGGTATGGTTATATGTAGGACAGAATAATATTTATTGCAATAATAATATAATCTTTTATATTTTTATTACTCCTGATTTTGAGTGAAACCATAAATGATCAAATGAACATTTACTATTTACCATTTATGCTGAGAGGGTTGCTATAAAAATTGGAACTAATCCTGTCCATACATCTTCCCATTTAGCAAAGTAAGACAAAATGCCCGATATGCAACAAATACTTCCCAAGCCAGGACATTGAGTTCCACGCCAGTATCTGTGGAACAAGGTAAGTCAAGTCACATTTATTTATATAGCACATTTCGTGCGACAGGTGCAGACTCAATGTGCTTAAGAGTAAAAAAATAAATAAATAAATAAAACAGACAAGTGGTGTATGTCCTTTGCATATAATAACATCACATTTTTTAGTTTGCTGTGATTAGATGGAATTCATTGTAACTTCCATTCTTAGTTGTAGTCCTGTATGGAGCCCAGATGCTGGACCTGAAAGTCCCCATGATCTGCAAGAACCAACACAAGATCCAATAGATGACATCTCATGGTAAAAAAAAAGAAAAGGGATCTTGAAACTTTGATTTTGCTGCCAAAATATCTTTAGATTTTTAAGATGTAATAATTTATTTTAACAGTGAAGAAGATGTTCTGCGTTGGGTTGACTCAAAAGTTGAGACGGGGAAGACCTTCAACATTTGTGTCTCGAGGGACAACATGCTGGAGAGAGGTCTAAAGCTTTGGCAGCGCCAGAAGACTGGAGGCCCAGCGAACAAACTGAAAATTACCTTCATAGGAGAAGCTGGCATCGACACTGGGGCATTAAGGAAGGAGTTCCTGTCTGGTAAGTAGTAAGCCAGTCACAAGTGTGTAATACTTCCAAATCAACAATAAAACCCTGTGACTGAGGCTGTTCTCTGGTTTGTTTATGTCCACAGAGATGGTTGCTGGGATAGAGACGCGCCTCTTTGAAGGGGGGAAGAAGGGGAAGATCCCAAAATACTCCATCACTGACCTGGACAAAAACTATTTTAAGTTTGTTACTCTTATTCATATTCTCATATTAATCAACAGTATTACTTATTTACTTGCATTTACACAATGGTGTATACTATAATGGTGTGTACAACTACTCACTGCTAGAGGAATAGACTACATTAAAAAGATATTGCTCGTGGTACACCTCTACATATCTTGTCTTAAGACACTTTGACTCTGTGACTTTGGGTACATAGTAAGTAACCATTCCAAATATTGGCTCCTGGCCATTCCAGCCAGGAACTTATCTCCTGATTCTGTAACGTGAGGCACCTTGGTGTACAAGTGCACCCCCCTGACATGATGCTGGTATGTCACAGGGACTTGGGTACATAGGAATGAATTTATATTTTCACCTCGTGCATTGTATTTGTCTTATCCGGCTTAGTACAATGTTACGATGTCATTTAGCAGACGCTTTTATCCAAAGCGACGTACATTGAGAGTTCCTACAACACAAGCAAGGACTTGTGTAGTACTTCCTACTCTTTGTAACTGGATATCTCAGGACAAACAGCTTGGCAGAATTTGATTATATGTGACCAGAAGGTCCAGTTGGACTCTGAACTAATTAGATTTTGGAGTTCAAAGGTTAAGGTCACTGTGATCTCACAAGGTGGTTTTAGTCTGAAGAATGTGATCTTTGGGATGGATTGATAAATTAGTCAAAATTAACCTAAATATTCACTTTCATATTTAAATTATATTCCTTCAGCCTTCACCACATGGGGTAAACAGAGGATGTTGGCCTAAATGGCAAACTGACTCTTGTTGCTGGAGGAATATACGTACATGGAAGTATTTTCAACAATCAACTTTCTCTAGCATAGTTTTTAGATAATAGAGGAAAAAAATATATCCATGGTAATGGTGTGAATGAACAGGGAGGTCAATACATAATTTTGTCATAGCATCACTTTTTTATTTCCCCCTCTTATATCCAGAGTTGCTGGTGAAATATTTGCAGTGAGCCTTGGCCAAGGTGGACCGCCTCCAAGCTTTCTTCAAGAGTGGTGTTACCAGTATCTGGTGACCGGGACACTGAAGGACATCACAAAAGAAAATGTGCATGATGCAGAGTTGTCCACATTAATCGAAATGGTGTGTTGAAATCTCAAGCGCATATCCTTCCCATTATGAAAGTCTTGTGTGAAAAATATTTTTTCTGGAAGTTATGTTTGGAAAATATGCTTTCAGATTGAAAATGCAACTGACGTGACACAGTACACAGAGGAAATTCTTAACTGTGGATATACGGGCCCCATCACCTTGGAGCACAAAGACAGCATAGTAAGGTATGCATTGTTTTTTCTATAGCTCACCAAACGTTTCATGGATTTTTACCAAGGTGCAGTGAGCCAACCATGGTCTACAGATGACAAGTTAAAGTCATTGGGCCTCATTCACCGCCAGTGCATACGCACAAATCTGTGCTTAAACCTTGCGTACAATCGTTTGACACACAAATCTGGGATTCAGCAATATTTTCAAAAGGTCTGCAGTAAGATAGGCACTAAAGTTAATGTCCAATGTCTATCTTTTTGTTAGAGCTGTTTTGCTACATGCCACCACGAAGCGTACACCAATGCTTCAACAACTGCAAGAAGGCCTTGAACTCTACCAACTACTGTCAGTCATGCAAAGGAAACCCAAGGAATGTCGGAATCTTTTCGTGATTGGGGATGATGACAAGGTAAAATAAACAAGACGGGTGCTCATAAAACACAGTCTTGCTAACGAGCCTAAGGCAAGGCAACTGTATTGAAATAGCAAATTTTAAGCACAAAGTGATTAAAAGTGCTTTACACAGTAAAATAAAAATCTGCATATAGAATCCACATTTATAAAATAGTAACATGAATGCCTAAGTCCAAAACCAGTCCAAAACCTGTCTCACACCCCACACTTGGAGATGGCTTTCTGTGTTACCTTCAGTTGAGAGACAGCCATTTTAGTCCCCCTCTTAGACAATTTATGGAGTGGGATTTTGATTTGATTGGTGGTTCCGACCTATAATAACTCTACTGTTCAATTTAAAGTGGTTCATTATTTCCTCGCCCCACTATTTTACTCGTGATCTAACGGCAAGTGACTTTCCGTTTGTCTGAAATGCATGAAATTTTAGAATTAGACTCCCACTTAAATATCACGTCTCATACTGTTTGTTGTGCTAAATATAATTGGTTTTAGCTATGCTCTTGTCTGTCTTGACTTCTAAGATGCAATCCAAACTAACCAGCCCAATGTACTTTATGTTTCAAGGTTGATTCACATTACATCATCTCCAGCCTGGCTCCAGTGATGAGCGAGACAGGTTCAGTAAAACAAAGGACAGAGACGCAGATACTGAACTTCTTTCAAGATTTCCTTCTCGAGCTGGAGGGTATGTATTGGCATTACATTTTTACATGTTGGTAGCAGAGCTACTCCATGTCTACAGCAGCTGGTTTAAGGTCATATGCAAGTAAATCACAGACATTGTGGGGAGTCTGGGTACGCTACATGAGCGACCTACAATCTGTGCAATTTATGCTTGTTCTACTAGTGCAGCTTACTCCCCCCCGCTTTTGGTAATTTTTCTAAAATCACGTTTTGCTTTCAAATCAACTGAGCTGCACCAATGTCAATGTCATCCATCAAACTGAATATGAAACTTTTTCACCATTTTCTTGCATTTGACTATGCTTAACTAAAGATGGGGACACCAGTCAGCCTGATGAAGAAGACAATGGAGCACCGCTCTCGGTTCCTCGAGTGATGCAGTGGCTCACGGGGCAGGCTCACAGACACATGCTGGTCTCAGAAAGGGAGAATTTCAAAATCACAGTCCTGTTCGATCACACTTGTCTTGAACGCATGCCAAAGCACACAGTGTGCTACCCTGTTGTGAGTGCATGCAGCACCACTATAACATTCCCCACAGCACATCTGAAAGATAGTGATGCATTTAAGTCCAACCTTGAAATTGCAATCCGATATGGTTCCAGGTTTGATAGAGTTTAACTTTTTGTTTTACTAAACCTGATGTGTTTAGTCAGTTAATTTTAGTTCAACCCTGATCCTCTCAGACTACTAGTAATCACCACTCCTGCAAAATGTCTCCTGTTGTCTGCTGGGTGTTCTGTTATTTTCTTGCAATCAGTCTTGCATATAGAAACGTTCTGAAATATACTGTACAATTAATGGTATACCAGCATTGACACCCCCTCCTTCTCTGGGAAACAAGCAGAAACTGATAACATGACAGCAGAATTTCAATTGGCAACACACTCAAAAGCTCTGAATGTTTGGACAGTTGCTATTGCTCTCATGTGTCTGATACACTGTGCTCAAAATTATACAAAGCAAAATTTAAAGAGGGATGTATTTCTTTGCATTTCTGCTTGTTTCCCAGAGAAGGGTGGGTATAAGTCTGACATTTGACATTAGGTGTTGACCACTGAAGAGACCAGAAAGTGCCATAGAGGTGTTAAAAATCTTGTTAAAGTTATAGTCTTTTGTTACTATAATAAGAATTGTTGTTAATAATAAGAATAATAATTATTATTATTTGAGCCGATAATGTAATTCATTGTCATATGATAATTTTCATTTTAAATATTTTTGTTATATTGAATATACTGTATTTTTCACCGATCGTTTTTACACACAACAAGCAGGCAGCAAACTTAATTGATTAGGCTATTCAAATCTTCCTATGTGGCGGCAGGACAATTCAGGATCTACTGTAAGGTCATTAATGTTCTGTATTTTGTTCCAGCAATAAAATAATTTGAATTAAAGTGGTTCTCGTCAGGATGCGAGGGTCTGATGCTCCTTCTGTTTATGCATTTTTCATGTTTAGAGATGTGTGTACATACGGATATGATTACCCAGCAAACATTTTGATGTCTTTCTCACGTCTGATTAATGTTGTACATTACGAACCGAATCGGGTTGAATCGGAAGCTGACGAATCGGAACCTAACTTCAGCGTCGCTTGGAGTTAGGTTCATCCTGTCGTCTATTTGAGGCAATAGAGGGGCTGAAATGAAAGTTTTTCTTAGGTCGTTTTTCAGATGATTAAACGCCGGCAAATCGACGTGGAAGCGACAGAAGGAAAATGCAAAGATTGAGACTTGAACTCACATGTCCCAGCTGAGAGACGTGTGCTACCAATGCACCACTGAATTGAAGAGCCCCTTACGTGTCAGGTTGATCTGTATCATCATGTGTACACAGCTGATCAGAGAGGGATTTTGTTTCGACCTACATATTGTTATGATTCTACTTACCGAAAACAGATAATTAAAAATCTTTATATAAAACAAATGTTCAGTAAAACCAGCTGTTTGTGCTGTCACCTTACGTTTATTCCCCTGCTGTATAATTACATATTTATATGGGAATTTTATATGAAACAATTTTACATTTTATATGAAACATATTCTGTTACATCATTGCAAGTTTTCCTCAAAATCACCATTTCCTGAAGATTATGTTTTAATGCTCTAATTATCATTTAATCATAATTTATGAATGTTTTTCTCATATGGACAGCTAGCAGCAGCAGGATCAGCAGCTTTGAGAGCTCCACAACACACATTCCATACATTATCTTTCTGATTTATGGCAAATAAAATATGGTTTGGGGAAACATCACAATGTGGAAATCAAAGACCAACACTAGTTATCATTTTAGGGTTTAAAGATCCTTGGACGTATTCATTTTTGATCAAAAATGACCACTTCCAAATACTGTGCTATTATGAACAACAAAAATAAAACTACTAGCAATAACATAAACAATTTTTAAAAACATGTTTTCCAACTGCTTCACATTTCAAAAATTCACGTATAAATCAATATAACAGACATGCAATAACATTTCATATTTAAAATGTATTTTCAAACTTATTATACGGGGTATATGCAGGAATGCAAAAGTTTATTTCAATACCTTTTATAAGACTTTTTATAGACCTCAAAATACTTTTAAGACCTCATTCGGTCGGTGGAGGAAGTGGTCTAGGACTTCTTTAACAGGAACAGGAAGCCAGGGAGGCAGAAGAGGACATTGATGAACTTGTGGAGGTGATCTGTAAGGTGGTGTAGTGATCCATCATGAAGCCCCAGGCGTGTTAGGGCTGCAGTGGGTTATACTGTTGCTCTTTATGCTGTTGAAAGGGGGAGGGGTCTAGCAGAACAAATAGTTTTATATGTTATAGTAATCAGGTTTTAGATTATTATATATAGGTTAAATTTTGGACATTGACAGAAAATACTTAAATGCCTGTAGTGTAGAATGTGAGTAACCATGTGTTAGTTACCTTCATTCAAAGCTGAGTGGTGTCTGTCCATTTACGCATGGGCTGTGGGTTTCAACATACAAAGGTTGGGTTGGTTTTTGGAACGCATTTAGAAAAATATGTTTAAAATTTATTTCTAGGAATTTGTAAAAAGTAAAGACATTTTCTTAGTGCCCCTTTTTTAATCATAACATTGAAATGATTAGCTGTGTATTTGTATTGTTTCAAAACATGTTTGCTATAATCATTAAGCATTTAATAGTGTGGAGCGTCACTCACTCATTACAAATTGAAGAGCACGCAGGTATATATCCTGACCAAAGGATAAGGAGTCAGAGTTAGGATTAACTTCATGTTGCAGCAGAGCAAGATTCTCTGCAGACAGGGGGGATGGAATGTAAGGAACAACAATCCCATGGTCAGTGTCTTCAGATACCTCCTCCTGATGGTCTATGTGCTGCAGCTGCATGGCCCAACAAACAAATTAATGATAATAGACAAAGTGCTTAAGGGAAAAACTGCCATGCCAATCAAGTATTACATGCCCACCTCTGCATAATTTGGCTCAGGCACAGGTGCTTGGAGCATTCCAATGTTCCACATCTGTTGAGGTGTAAGGTTTGCCTCTGTGCGGATCGGGTGGTTGTTCCAACTGTCTGTGAAATGCTGTAGATCTGACCGCAGACGAGGTACGAACACATATTGCACACAGAAGAGGTGGATCGCATTAGACAGATCAATGAAGCCCTCTTCTTCCAAGCTGTGTAGTGCGTTGTAGTACTTTGATGTTACAGAATTCCAAACATCTCTCCATAAGCGTTCCACCCTGAAAAAAGGCAGACAGACAATGGTTAGAATAAGAAACACTGGTGCTGTCTGTTCATAAGTAAATGGCATTTATGGCTTTTAAGTGGTGCAGCCACTTTTATGCCGGTGTGTGTGTGTCCGCCAGTTCACACCAGGAAATTTCAATCAGGAATGGAGAGTATAGGAGAGAGCAAGCTGAAATCTGTGCCAAGGTTTGTGACCACTGTTCAATGTAAAAGATGACTGCCAACTATAACCAGCATACCATGGAGCTTGTTGAAAGCAGCCATCTTGACAGAAGAGGGTAAACCAACATCCGGTCAGACTGACACATGATTGACACAAATTGATAATGTAATTAATGCTTCCTGTTAGTCACATTAATACAATACAAGTTTACCTTCAGTTCTCTCAAAGGAGCTGCTATAAAAAATGGTCTATTGTTGCTAAGCAGCAGAGCACTGCTTACTCCTCCACTCTGAGAAGGATTATCAAAAAAGCAGATGTCAAGTGTAGATGCGACAAGTTCATTTAATTACCTCTGGTTATGGACACTTTTGCCTGCAATAAAGCTTCCACGGCCTGTTCCTCGGACAGTAAACATGCACCTGGCTATGTCGACATTTTCCACCCCTTGATCAGCTCTCACTCTGAAAGAAAAGCAAATGCTTTTCCCCCCCATATATGACATAACTTCATAATGTACAGCAGCACGTCGTTCTTTTATTTCTCCTGCAATTTGAATATATACCTTGAGGGCCATCCATTTCTCTGAACACCCTCCATGAAGAAGCCAAAAGCAGTTGCTGCTTTGTTGTTAGCTGCTGCATCCAGATACAAAATCTATGAAAGAGGTAGACGCATACCATGTATGTTTTGGAGTTGTTCATAAATAAACAACGTTTAACGTATGTTGTGAATGAATAGAAAATAAAATATCTACCTTCCTGGAAAATCCATCTATTCCTCCAAAGATGACGATGTTATACCTTTAAAAAATGCATTTGAAAAAATATATAATTCATTGTGTATTACATGTATGTAAAACTCCCACATCATACAACACAGTAAATTGGTCAACAAGCAACGTCATACAAACGTAATATAAGTTCTGCCAGACAAGACATTAATTTACCTTATCAGTTTATGATTTGTATCAACATGGACGAGAGACAGGGGAGCAGGGACAGAGTAGCTTCGTCGAGCAATGCAACGAAGCTGGATCATCCTGGCAATGATACCTGCACCATCTACACGCTGCAAAGACAGCCTCACTCTTTTCCATTGAAGACGAAGGCCCATTGCTTGGAGACTTCCTTTGACCATTCTGTAGCCTGCATGCGGCATCCTTGCCTTAATAGCCCTGACTTTCTGGTCTAATTCTTCATCAGAAATTACAGAATAGCATGCCCTCACTGACATGTTGTGGTCCTTCATTCTTCTGTAAAGGGTTGACCGTGAAATGCCATGCATTTCTACTAAATGAACTAGAGGTAAAGAGGTATCCAGCAACGTCTGTAGTGTGTCACGACTCATTTGTAGTTCTGGCCGTCCTACATTCCCACTCCAACAAGTGGTGGCTACATCATTAAATAGTGGAGGAACAGGATTCTGTGACAGATGTGAACTGAGCACTAAAGTCAACTGTTGCAGACCATCAGCCAGCTCTGCGGGAATATCCATGTATTGTGTGCCAGCTTGAATAAACTGCAACTCTTGAGTGCACACAAACAGGAGGTACTCAAAATCAATGGGTACTCTATTGATGACAGAAACCAACCTATCCCTTAACCTCAGTAAGAGCTGTTGTGCCATCGGATGCCTGCAAATTAACATTTAGCATTATAAGAGGAGCAATTTTGAAATTCATGTATAAGTGTACTTGTATGAGATAGTCAGTGCATTACCTGCAATAGATAATGGGGAGCACAACCCCAAAATGGAGAATCAGCAGCAGAGGTGATGTGTAGTATTGGTCTTTCTAAATGGGAGGGAGAAAATATGGCTGTTGTGAAAATGGTTATGACCTACAATACACCGGACACATAAAAAGAGCAAAACCATAAATAAAATCTACCCATCCATTCTTACCTTTATTAAGCAATCCTGTTCCAAAAAGTTTTAGTGGAGTTCTTGGCCTAAAAAAACATAATTTGATCAACAGGAAAAACAATTAGTCCATCTGCTGCCTGGAAAGATGTTGCAGTTAATGTAGGTAGCTATCGTTGTCTGTGTGTGTGTGTGTGTGTGTGTGTGTGTGTGTGTGTGTGTGTGTGTGTGTGTGTGTGTTGCTGCAGACAGAGACATGAGACAACTTAATTTCAGCTACTTAAGGCTTTAGCTAGTTAGCTACTTTAAAAAAAAAAAAAAAAAATATCTGGCTAAATGTACGCTATATATAGCATTAATGCCATTATGCTTAACGGTTACACTAACAAGCCATCAAAATTGATGGCTTGTATAATAAAAGTAACCATACGACACTATTGAGCAGTTATAATTGAGAGTGCAGCAATACCTGTATCGATATCAATACTGCTTATCAATACTTCAAATAATTTGATGCAAAAAATAAAGTATCACATAAAGAAATTAATGTGTCATGCCTACAGAGCACAGCATTTAGAGACACCAAAACTTAGGCCAAGCCAGGACCAGAGTCCTACATTATCAATCAGCATTGCAATAAAATAGAAAAATACAACTTCAGACAACTTTCACTCACACACCTTCTAATAAAACATCTTACATAAACATGTCAATAAATCAACACTGAATAAGGCAAGACTTGTAATGGGTTGACAGGACAATACTATATGATATTAGAAATCTAAATAAATGAATACTAATTAAACAAACCATCTTGTCTTCTTTTCCAAGGATTTTCATTAAACTAAGAGCTTTTGTGTCTCAACTGAATGCCAAATTTACCAGAAGGATCATTATTGGCACAATACTTTAAGCTAGTAACTACTTGTACACTATGTCAGACAATAAGCATCACTTCATTGAACTGCCAGTTTTCCATGTGGAGTTGTGCAGGACATTAGGCTACTTATAAATAATGCCTGACACAGCTAGTTTGCGCACCGAGCAACGGAATATATATTCATGTTACCGGTGGTATGCAACATTATTTTCCGTACGGGACGGCATATGTAAGCCCCGCTCTCAAAATAACAGCATCTGCCTCTGTGTCTGCGAGCATTTGACTGTGATGGTGGGGAGACCACTACCCGTGAGCGAGAGAGAGAGCGGGACGGTCAAATAGCTGTAATCCTGTGGGCTGTGTGAGAAGATAGACTCAGGCTCTGCATGACCTGTTGCTGCTAAACAGGCAGCGCTGTGGGCAACAGTTGGCCTGTGGACTGTTGTTTGACCACTAATGACGTTACGTATTATAACACAATATAGCACAAGCACATAGCAAGCCTCTGTAACGTTACTTAAGTGAAATAAACAATTCAATTAGCCGTTAGCGCACCCTGCTAGCCTGCCTGACAATATGAGGCGTCAGATATCTAACACCATCACACAAATTAGTCAACGTGAGCTAAGTTAGCAAGCTGTATGTTTAATCGAAATATCAAACAGAGTAGGCTAATAACGTGACACCAATCATTTTAATACGGTTTTATCTACTTACCAACAACTCCACCACTGCTTCCTGGCTCGCTGGCGAGTGGCGACCATGACTTGCTTGTCAGAAAGACGTCGTTGGTGTAGACACTTGTCACTCAAACATGTCTGACCAATGGGGAAGCACCCGCCCCCACTGCGGTACGTTTGTGTCAAAATGATTTTAAAAAAAAACGACTTCAAAACTTTTTTCACTTCATTCAAAAAAAAAGAAAGTTCAATAAAAAAAAACACTTCAAATGATTTTTTTTTTTTTTGCATTTAAACAGTTTTTTCTTTGATTGAAATTATTTTTTTTTTTATTGAAAATGTTTTTTTTTGATTGAAGCAACTTTTTTGGGATTGAATAATTAAGACACAAATGTCCTACCCATAACATGGTCCAAACACAAAAAAGATTACTTCAATCAAAGAAAACATTTTCAATCAAAAAAAAAGTGTTCAAGTGCAATTTTTTGAGTCTCAAATATTTTTTTGCATTCAAAAACATTTTTTCTATGATTGAAAAGGTTTATTTTTTGATTGAAGTGATTTTTTTATTGAAAATATTTTTTGTTTGTTTGAAGCAACTTCTTTTTTGATTGAATTATAAAGACACAAATGTCCTACCCATAATATGGCCCAAACACAAAACAACAATACTTCAATCAAAAAAGTTGCTTCAAACAAAAAAACCTTCACTTCTATCAAAAAAAACATTTTCAAGCAAAAAAAAATAGTGTTCAAATGCATTTTTTTGAGTCTCAAATATATTTTTGCATTCAAACACTTTTTTTCTTTGATTGAAACGGGTTTTTTTGATTGAAAATATATTTTTTGATTGAAGCAACCTTTTTTTTGATTGAATAATAAAGACACAAATCTACCTCCATACAGACACACGTCACACAACACTTCATACTTTATACTTACATATGTGTAAATGCTAAATACACTGCACGAAATACGATTTGCATTTTGCATGCTTTTTTTTGTGAAGCTGTTTTGTTAGCCTACGTCAAATTAAATTAATTTTTAGAATTAAAAACATTATATCCTAAATTATAGCCTATATTTTAGAAATAATGACGTGTCTGAGTTCAACATTGTAAAAAATTGTTTTAGCGTCGTTTGATATAATTTTTACTAATATATTAAATCCTTTTCTCAGACTTTCCCAATGGAGAGTGTATTTGAGTTTTAAGATACAAAAAAAATAAACTTTTCATTATTTGAACAACTTGTCAAAATCGCAATGCTACAAAATTTCGATACAAATTTGAAGACTCCTACATAAAATTCCTGAACCTAAAATAATGGGTTTTATTTTTGTTAACTAAAACGTTAACTATTAAAAACATGTTTGTTAATTTAAGTAAAATAAAATATTAAATATTATACGGAAAACTTAAACTAAAATTAAAAAATTTGACTTGGCAATAACCTGAAATAAGTTTGAGCTGAAGCACTTAAAACTGGAAAAAAATAAAACCAAAACTGAACTAAAACTAAAATTTAAATAAATCAAACATAAATGGTAATATTTGAAAACAGCAACAAATCAAAACAACTAACACAATTTCTAAAAATTAAACTTGAATAAAAATTTAATTAAAAAAGCTAATACAAATTATAAATGAAAACTAGACTATATGAATAATGCTAAAAAATAACTAGTGCTGTCAAATCGATTAATCGCATAATATATGTTTATAATTGTGTGTATATAAACTTTTATAGATGCAATTAATCACGATTAAACTATTTGAAAGCACTAAAAATAACACTTAGACTGGAACTGAAGTTTATATTTACATTTGAGCAATAAAACAGGATTCTTGTTTTAATCATATTAGGACTAAATTATGATTGGAATTCCATGAGCATTCCTTTAGGATTCTTTGACACTCCGGTTACATGTGAAAGATAAAGTCCACTGAGTGTATTTCTGTCAGACGAATCCCTCATATGAGAATCCGCCATCGGCTTAAGATGGATTATCAAGAATGTTTGTCTTCAGATACTTGAAATTCTCTCTTTCTCATGAATTATATATCAAAGGAATTCAGGGTTTTGTTCCCACCACCATTGCATACAACGATTTCAGTTGAAGCACATGTTAACCCTGTTAAGCCTGACTTATGAAATAATAGTCAGAAAAAAAATGGAAGAGTTTAATGAACCTTTAGAGAAAATATGACAAGAGTTTGCATATGTGTTTACTTCAGGCTTTTATGGCTCATATAGTCTGAATTTTATTCAGAGAGTTGAGGAGAAAGAGAGAGAATCTCATAGGAATAGTTGACCAATTGTAAACTAAGGTTCACTGCATTGGCCAATCAGAAGACAGCTATATCATAGTTTTGGTTGTTGATGTTATAAATTTTTAATAACCGGCCCGTACGGTATACCGGGTTCATTTGTATTCGCGTGACCGACATCAGAGACCGACATCTTTTCTTCTGTGTTGCTCATGAACACAAGCAAGTTATGATTATAACTTATAGCTTAATCATAACTTGCTTGTGTTTATGAGCAGCTGAGAGAGGAATGTGTGTGAATAGTGTTCGTGTCTGTGTGCTAAATACAGATGCTGTCGACAGCTGCTGTCTCACTCATGAGAGCAGCGAGACAGGCTTTCATTGCACACTTCTGCTGTCTGTCTGCCCGTGACGTCACAGAAACACACTCGTGTTTCTTCCCGACAGAAAGTTCGAGCCAAACTTCGCCCGTCTGCCTCTTTAAGTGAGTTAATTAAAGTCCCGCGGCGTCGGGCACAATATTCCTCTCTGTGCCCGCCGGAGCGTACCGACACTCATTGGCTTTCTCCCTCAAATCCCCTCAGATTTATTAAAAATACCCAAATATATGAATCAGTTCTGTCTGAAAAGGAATCCAGGCGAAGCGTGCACGACGATTTCTGTCACCGTGATTAGACGGAGGAACGGATGCCAAATCCACAGATTGACGGTTTTTCTTAAGGGGCTCATTTGGCCTGGAGAAAACCAGAGAGAGAGAGACAATCACACACACACACACAGAGAGAGAGAGAGAAAGAGAGAGAGAGAGGCGCGCACACGAGGAGTTCCGTCGAGTTTTGTATTCAGCTCGTGTCGCGCGCTCTGACTGGAATTACCGCGCGTCACCGGATTAAACGCTTCCACACAAAAGACGCGTCAGGAGCGATAAAGCCGTGAAGCTCTTGACATTCAGAGCAGCTCGTATAGGTAATGTGAGGGTCTTGTGTGCGTGTCAGGAGGTGAGGGTCTCTCTGATGTCGGTCACACGAATACAAATGAACCCGGTATACCGTACGGGCCGGTTATTAAAAATCCTCCGCATTCATCAACAGCGTCTCTAATTCATTAAAAGATGAGCACTTAATGACTTTTTAATTAGGCTAGTATTGATTAATTCTGCTTGACTGTGACATGTCAAAAAATATGCATGAGGGAGTCATCACAGCAAAGCTCATGGTGCATTTACGAAAATTAATTTAGTGTTTAAAGTCGCAATGAAACGGAAGTAGCAACAAATCTTTTCTTCTGTGTTGTAATGTGTAAACCTGGAACATTTAAAAGGAACATTTCCATTATTAAAGTCTCCTTGTAGTCAAAATTGTTATCCCTTAAAACTCATCTTTGATCACCGAAATTACATATTTAATCTTTTTTTCCTTGAAAAATAATTCTTCATGTCTTAAAATATCTTGAATGTAACTCGACACCCTTGCCTTATTTAGTATGTGCGGTTCTATGAATATGCAAATGAGCCCCGCCTCCACTCACTCACTCACTCAGCTCAGAGATCCACTCGTTGACGATCACACGTTGATCTGATACGGTAGTTTGTGACGTCAGAAACACCAGCGATTTCAAAGCGTGTTTTTGAGACTGTCTTTGGTTCACTGCAGTTTTAAGGAGAAAATACTCAGCAATGGAGTCGACTTATGAATTTACACATGGTTTGTCTTAAAGCATATTAAAAACACCACATAGACACATAAACAACATTAAAAGCTGGACTTTCACCACAGGGGGACTTTGAACGTTTTCCCAAGTATTCACTGACAGCTCTCCTGTGTGAGTTGGTTATTGGTTATTGTAAATATGAACATGAATTTCATAAAAACAGATTATATTCTTCAAAATTAATAAAAACAGTGAAATGCAAACTCAAACAGTGAATATGCATACCTGCAATTATGTTAAATTATACAAATATACTTTATGCATTTAATCTCACTTTATTAAGCAATGCCTTTGATGATCCAATTCAACCATACTAATTAGAAAGAATGACTTTTTTATTTATTACACTACATTTTTATGTTTTCTTGACGTTAATAGCGTATAAACATTGTTTACAACAATATAAATACAACATTCTAATTTTTACTCAAAATATTACATTCTTTGAATGTATTTTTAATATCCCAATATAAGGTTAATGTTAATCAGCAAATATCATTAACATTATCGTCATAAGGACTTACTTCCTGGTGACATATGCAGGATCCTCCAATCATTTAGTGCACTTATTAAGCCCCGCCCCTCAAGCTCACGCTCATCTGCATACACTGAGAGCCACGCCCACATCTCAACAACTGTTTCACTCACTCAACATTTTTATTTTTCCATAATCCGGATGCATGTCACAATACGGAAGAGCCGCCGCTACTTCCATTACATCACGACTTTAATCATTAGTATATGGTTTCAATGCAGATACTATAGTAAAAGCGTGGTGATGGAAGTATGTTGATATTATCAGCTGTCACTGACAGGGTTGTTGGCTTCATCTCGGCACAGCATCCACTGATCTCGAATGACAGGAAGGTTCTTTGTGCAGTAAAGCGCAGCAGCCCGCAGACGCATCATCTGATTGACAGCTGTCACTCCTGATCTCACTCAAACACTGATGAAGACGCACCGACCATAACGAGATCTAATGCTGGTCAGAGGAAGAGGAGGAGGAGGAGGAGGAGGAAACCCCAGCGGCGTCTGGCTCCACTGATTCTGTAGACACATGAGAGGCCCTGAGTGCACACACACACACACACACACACACACACACACACACACACACACAAACTTTAGCACTGGCATTTCAGTCAGTTTAACTCCCTGTAGTTCGAACACAAACCCTGTTTTAGAACATTCCACATAATCAGCATCACATCAGAAAGACCAGCAGAAGTCAATGTAAAGTGACCTCATGATGATAGAAACACACAGATATCTGGACCATCATCTGAGCCGCACACACACACACACACACACACACACACACACACACACGGGCCGCACCATCTGTCTGTGACGGCCTCACCGAGAACAAACTGAGAAGAGAGAGAGAGGGAGAGAGAGAGGGAGAGAGAGAGAGAGGGAGAAAGAGAGGGAGAGAGAGAGGGAGAGAGAGAGAGAGAGAGAGAGAGAGAGAGAGAGAGAGAGAGAGAGAGAGAGAGAGAGAGAGAGAGAGAGAGAGAGAGCGCATAGCCAAGCAGAAAAATCAACGACAGCCTTAAAAAAATGAGTGTGATTATCTACATCACAGAGTCAGCAGTCTCTGTGTGTGTTATCAGTGAGCAGCTTTAGAAGGGGATGTTCTTCAGGACGACCAGACCACACACACACACACACACAGTCTCTGCCTTTATCAGGAGAAACACATCATCATATTTCACCCCAAAATCAAAAGAAAGAAATAAGAAACTACATTTTGCATGGAGAAAATGAAACATATTTTTGGATTTTTTTTTTTTTTTTTATTGCATTGTGAAATTATTTTAATGACAATTACCTACATTTTTCTTCTTTGAAACATTAGGGATTCTCATTAGATTCTCATTACTAAAAGCAATTATAGTTTGATGAGAATTTGGGGGGGAAATGTGTTCAATTACACGAAAATAATATTCTTATCACCATAATGAAATCTCAATCTCAGGACTGTACAATAATGACATATTATTTAATTTCTGAAGTGTTTATACATCGTGCTGTAATAGTGCTGCTTTAAATAAAGTATTACTGTGTTTTCTGTAGTGTAATACAGTAAAAATATTACAGTTATTAAAATCACAAATTGAGAACATAGATAAAAAATATTTAAAACAAAGATAAAAATAAGATATTAAAAATCTAATATAACAAATATCTAATATAACAAAATAAAAACATAAAATATAAAAATCTACATAAGATAAAATAATAATTAAAAATATATAAAAAAAAAAAAAAAAACTTTAAAGAATGTCACAATGCAAAACTTAACAATGACCGTAAAACAGGCATTTGTTTTATTTATGCATAATAATTGTTTTCTTTTTATTTTGTGGTAAAAAATGAGCAAACGCGGATCCCGCCAAACGACTCCCT
>CM040838.1:931342-941342 GCA_022828995.1 Vimba vimba | reverse complement strand
GGTAGTTCCGTATGTCGCAGTTGTTGTAAGGACAGTCGTCCGCACGCACAAAGTACACGGGATACATGACAGACGCGGTGAGCGTGAGCAACACGGCTAGAGACGCGAACGTCACGGTTAGATTCTCCCACGACACGGGGAGACACGCGTGAAGGCGGGTCACGTCCAGCACGAACACACACGCTGTGATGGAGAAGCACGACGTCCAAACCGCCATACAGAACGTCCCGTAGGTGGCGCTGTAGCCGGCGGCGTGGATCACCAGAGAGACGACAGCGCAGCACAGCGTTAGCTGACACACACGCGCGGCTCCGATCGGGGAGAACACGCCCGCACCGTTTAAATAATGTCCAGAGGAGGCGCTCATGACGTGACGTTCGGTTACACTAGAGCTCAGAAGTCTGGGCTCGGTCAAGAGTCTCACCGAGACAGCATCTATTTAATCAGAAATACAAATAGTAATATTGCGATTTAAACTGTTTTCTATTGTGATATATTTTAAAGTGTCATTTACTCCAGCTCCGTTAAATGTCTTATTATCAATGTTAAAAACAGTTGTGCTTCTTCATGTGTTAATCAAAATTAAACTTACTAAAAATGTAGAAAATTATAAAAATGTAAACTTAAAAATAATTAAAATAATTTCTAAATGAAATCAAACACTAAAAATGAATATAAAATTAAAAAATAAATGCTTATTTATGAAAACAAATCAAAACAAAACTATCAAATTTAAATGAAATCCAACACTAATTATTAACAATGTAAAATTAAAAAATATTTAAAAAATAAACACTTATTAAAAATATATTAAATCATAAACAAATACTACATACTACAAAATTAAACACAAAAATGTAAAATTAAAATAATTTTAAAATGAAATCAAACACTAAAAATTAATAATCATACAAATCATACACATTTTTAAATAGAAATAAAAAAAACACTTAAAATGTATTTAATCATAAACATGTAAAATGAAAACAAATAAAAATAAAACTTAAATTAATCATCATTTTTAAATTAAAATAAAATAATTTTTAAATTAAAATAAAATAATTTTTAAATTAAAATAATTTTAAAATGAAATCAAACACTAAAATGTATAATCATAAAAAATGTAAATAAAAAAAATAAGAATAAAATAAGCACTTCTTAAAAATGTATTAAATCATAAACATGTAAAACGAAAACAAATCAAAATAAGACTTAAAAATGAACTAAATCATAAAAATGTAAAATACAAATACTTGTACCATGAACACATCAAAATAAAACATACTAAACAAATTGTAAAATTTAAATAAATAATGTTAAAAATAGAAATGAAACACTAAAAGTGTGGAATTCGTTATACTTTTTTCAAGATTCTTTAAATAAAGAAAGTTCAAAAGAACAGCATTTATTTGAAATAATCTTTTGCAACAACGTAAAATTCTTTAATGTTACTTTTGATCGATTTATTGTGTCCTTTGCTGAATAAAAGAATTCAAAATTCTTACTGACCCCAAACTTTTGACCAGTGGTCTATTCTATAGCTTTTACTGAAGGAATCTCTCCAGATCAGCAGATCCAGCGCAGGAAGATCTCCAGCGGTTGTGAAGACAGACTCTGTTGATCTGCTGAGACTGCAGCTCATCTCATGCTGAAGCGATTCGGTTTCCACAGAAGCAGATTCGTGGCTGTTTCTTCTCCTCGGGGTATTTCTGACTCTATTTTGGAGCGCGTGACTCACTATCTGTCAAAAAACAAAACCGTCAAAAGAGCCAGAGTCTCACAGAGATCATTAACATCAGATCCACCAGTACCTTCTAGTCCGATTCCTTCACGGATCCAGCACTCTGACCGGATCCAGTCCAGAGAGATCAGATCGGCCCGTCCACTTTCTCCAGACTGAGGAGGTTATTTCTGCTCGACGAGGGTGAGGCTGGAATGTGTGTCCAGAAGCACCTGTGAAGGAATCGCGCAGTTATTCTATAAATAAACACATTTAGACACAGACACAAGAGAGTCACTCAGGGTTTCCAAGCATGCAGTTGAAGAATGAAGGGGTAAATATCCAGGATTGCTGATGACTATCGAGTTGCACTGAGCGTTTGTCGTAGTTCTGAGAGGAATCTTCCAGGTTCAGTGCAAGGCCCGAGATGATCATTCATGTGGTTCCAAACCTGTGAAACAAGAAAAGGAGATGTTCTGGAAGCTCTGTGTGTTTGTCCATGCAATGAACTTCAAATGTCATTTTGAACCTCATTTATTTCTATGCATTAAAGAGGCTATATGTACGAATCTTCTAATCACTTTTATTGCCGATGTGTGAACAACTTGTAACAAAACTTAAATTATGAGATCCTCCCCGACTCCTTATGTAATCTATGAAAGCCTGTAGACTGATGTTTATGTGAAGGACTCGGGTCGTTTTTGCCGGGAAAATGAAAAGCACGTGACGTTTACGCCTGAGAGCCTCTTATCAGTTCAATGACACATGAAACGAACGAATGCTTATACAATGTTCAGGATAATATTCTGAAAGAGCCGTTCTGTACTGTAATGTTAATGTCTGTCATGGATTAATTCAAACTATAGTCTCATAGTCAGATCTATATAGTCTACAGTCTCAAATATACTTCATAATCAGACTATCATAACAGTGTGATTTTAATGAGCTCATCTGTCCATATCATGAATCTCAGATCTGATGTAAACACACACATCACTATGATCAGATGCTTCTGAACTGATGCTTTCTCATTTCTGTGTTTATTCTGGTACTGAGAGGAAAGATCAGCACAAATGTACATATTCATCTAACGGTCTCTCTCAGCGTCGGGATGTTTGTTAACAGTAAATCACTGCAAATGTATTTCTAACTTCTTTTTACCTCTAATTGAAGAATGAAAAAGATCTTCTCCGTGACTCGTGAGTATATCGGGTCTTGATTCACTTTCAGTCTCTTGTGTGTTACTGTTCACGAGCACGAGCAGTCAGAGCTGCAGTTTCACTGAACGGCCACCGGTATCGCTATAACACGGGTTTCTCAATTCTACAGACCATTTAATAATAACTAGATTAAAAAGTTCGTTGAGACAAACTTTAAGTTGGCTTGAGAAAGCTGGACCAGAAAGTTTGAAGAAGTTTAAAGTAGTTTGGAGTTTAAAGTAGTTTGAAGTTTAAATTAGTTTAAAGTTTAAATTAGCTAGAAGTTTAAAATAGTTTAAAGTTTAAATAAGTTTGAAGCTTAAATTAGTTTAAAGTTTAAATTAGTCTAAAGTTTAAATTAGTCTAAAGTTTAAATTAGTTTGAAGGTTAAATTAGTTTAAAGTTTAAATTAGCTAGAAGTTTAAAATAGTTTAAAGTTTAAATTAGTTTGAAGCTTAAATTAGTTTAAAGTTTAAATTAGTCTAAAGTTTAAATTAGTCTAAAGTTTAAATTAGTTTGAAGGTTAAATTAGTTTAAAGTTTAAATTAGTTTCAAGTTTAAAGTAGTTTAAAGTTAAAAAGTTGTTGGGGGTTTTCTGGGTGGTTGCTAAGGTGTTCTGGGTGGTTGCTAGGGTGTTCTGGGTGGTTGTTATGGTGTTGCTAGGCGGTTACTAAGGTATTCTGGGCGGTTGCTATGGTGTTACTAGGTGGTTGATAGTTGTTACAGATGGTTACTATGGAGTTTTTATAGAGTTCTTAGCATGATCTTGGCATGATTTAGCACTTAACTAATTGCTATTAGCATATAGCTATGTACGATGTTCTGATGCAGAGATATAGGTCTTGTAAAACGGTTGCTAGGGTACTCAAGTTTGGTTGCTATGGAGTTGCTTGGGAGCTGGGAGCTTTAAACTTAAGAAGTTTAAAGTGGTTTGAAGTTTAAAGTAGTTTACGAGTTTTTGAGTTTTGCGTTTATAAGTTTAAATGAGTTTAGAGTTTGTTTAAATGAGTTTAGAGTGTGTGTGTGTGTGTGTGTGTTCACACACACACACACACACACACACTCAGAGTTTATGAGTTTAGAGTTTATAAGTGTACAAGTTTTTGAGTTTAGTTTATAAGTTTAAATGAGTTTTGAGTTTATAAGTTTAAATTAGTTTACAGTTTATAAGTTTAAATGAGTTAAAGCTTAAGTTTGAAGTTTAAAGTAGTTTAAAGTTTATATTAGTTTGAAGTTTAATTTAGTTTGAAGTTTAAAGTAGTTTAAAGTTTAAAATAGTTTGAAGTAGATAGATGAGTTTATTAGTTTAATTGTTTAATTAGTCTCAATGGCTTATATAGTATATAGAACGGCAGTTTGAATAAGTCTTCAAGGTGTTTAGATTTAAATTTTTGTCGGTTGGTCAGTTTGAATCTAGATTTGAATTTTTTAGAACTCCCCAATGCAAGTCAATGGGAGTTTTTCCGAGTTTTGATCGGCATTTTTAGGAAAACCGTAAGTCCGATCAGTCTGAAAAGATAAAGCAACTCGAGTCAGAATAGTCTGAAGGTCTGAGCCGAGTTTGGAGTATGTAGAGTTAAAGCTCTAGGAGGAGATAGGGGATAAATTTTTAGTAAGAATAATAATAATAATAATAATAAGTTTAAGTACAATATCACTAAGTTGGCTCTCTCAAGCCAACTTAATAATACATTTATTTTATATAGCGCCTTTAAAAGTTGCTTTCTCGAAGCGCTTTACAGGCAAACATAACAATAGAGAAACTACACACTTTACATACAAAAATAAACACAAACAATGAAAATCAAGTAAAAGCAATCCTAAAATAAAATGTTTCAAGAAGAGATTTAATGCATTAACTATTAGGCCTATGCATTAATGCAAATGCATGATGCATAGGCCTAATAGTTAATGCATTAAATCTCTTCTTTGCATCAAATCACTGCATTGAGACAAACATTAAAACAAAAGTGCTACAAGACTTACTAACCTTTAAATCCATTCATGAACAGCTTTTGCATGAAGAACATCTATTAGAAGGTTTATTTATAACGGGATAATCATCTATGATGCTCACATTGCAAAATCATTATTGTTATACAAAGTCCTATACACACACATTGTAATTTGACTAAATAATACATTAATATGGGAGGGACAATGACATATTTAGCTGAACTTTAGCTTCGGTTGAAGTTGACTTGCTTTTATATTTTTATTAAAATATTTGTTATTGGATTTTACGGTCCTTTAAAGTTCAATGTTCCAGCTGCAACTGTGACTCATTTACTGAATTAAAAACGTAACAGCTGTAAATATTTCTGACAATTAAATGCTTGACCGAACATGACGATATAAACTGAAAGTGAATTTTAATATGTTTCCAGCATATTTGTTTCTGGTGTGATGATCAGTGTTTTTATCTTCCTCCTTCTCAACAGCAGCGACTGATACTGAGATCGTTTTTTTTTGCGTTTTATTTTTTAATTATTTTTATATATATTTTCAGTTAGTAATTTTCTTTTAAAAATGTGTTTAAAATAAAAATTATTAGTTTAAGTTATTATTAAGTGTTCATTTTTATATCAGTTCCAGTTTTGGTTATTTTTTAGTACAAGTTAAACTAAATAAAAATGAATAGCTAATGTTTCTAAGCAGCTTGCTGAGAGCAAATAGGCCTACGTTATTATATTTAATACCATTTTTATATATATTATTTAAATTAATGTTTACTTCATTTCAAGTAACGTTTTTTAGTTGTAGTTAACGATAATAACCCTGGTCCTGGTAGTAGGCTAGTTTGACTCCTGTCTAAAGATATATTTGACAACAGCGCCACCTGCTGTTCACTCGCTGTACTGCCATCTGGGGTCCGTTGAGATGATTGACAGATGCCAGATATTCTAATCATGATCACTGATCTCTGGCTAATTTGGTTCTTCAAACGAATTTGCGGATTTGATTCAAATGTCTAGATTAAGTTGTCTGATATACTGCGTGTTCTTGTGTGCATTGGAAAGGACAGATCCATCTGCAACTTCAGGATGAGCTTTGAAGAACCTAACGATCCTGAATGATGTCAAATCATCAACAGTAGGAATCCACGTGCGAAGAAAACACTAGTGAAAACACGTGACCAAAACTACAGCACGCGCATTGTGAACGAGCTCATGAAGACCGTCCACTAGAGGGACCCGAACAACCTCTTCTGGACCAGCACAGAAACACAGTTTATTGAAGTGTGCTATTTGTTGTCTTGTAAGATATGTTTGTTTTGCACTGTGGCGCTACTGAGACAACAAAAATACTTGAACTTGAATTAGAAACATTATGACTTCGTGTTGACTTGAAGGTCTTTAATCAAGTGTTTAAGTTAATTCAAATGTGATGCAGATCATAAACTCTTAAAGTCCCCCTCTAGTCAATAATTGTATCCCTTAAAACAAATCACCAAAATGACAAAAAAAATTCCATGAAAAAAAAATGTCCTAAAATATCTTGAGTGTAACTCGACACCCTTGCCTCATTTGGTATTCGCGGTTCTGCAGTGAATATGCAAATGAGCCCCGCCTCCACTAACTCACTCAGCTCAGAGATCCACTCGTTGACGATCACACGTTGATCTGATTGGTTACACGGTAGTTTGTGACGTCAGAAACACCAGCGATTTCAAAGCGTGTTTTTGAGACTGTCTTTGGTTCACTGCAGTTTTAAGGAGGAAATACTAAGCAATGGAGTCGACTTATGAATTTACACATGGTTTGTCTTAAAGCATATTAAAAACACCACATAGACACATAAACAACATTAAACACTGGATTTTCACCACAAGGGGGACTTTTTGAAGTCTTCTTCAAATGTAGTGCAGACTTTTACCTTTGAATGGGATGAGGGAGAACAAGGCGGTGTTTTGCGAGTTAAACTGTAGACACGCGCGTGAGCATTAGTTCACCTGAGCGGCTCCGCTAACCCTCAGCAGGTCCTTCATCAAAGAGCCGCCGCAGCTGGAGCTCATTAACCGAGTCGATGGGGCCGCGGCTCGTGGAGAGATGACGAGTGCCAGAGCCTCCGGACACTTTGAAGTTCCTCCAGACGGGCAGCGAGGCGGCAGGACCGTTTACATCAAAGCATCGCTTACCCACTACCAGCTTCGCAAAATGCCTGAAATCTTCGTTTGGAAACTACACAACACTGTTTTCAACCAGAAACAGAAAACCTTTTATGCGTTTTGGCCGTTCATTTACACAAACTTTTGAAAACGGGTTTCAAAGTGCAAGTTTTTGAAAACGATACCGTTATTGACACGACGGCATTAATCATTCAGTCTATAGTCTATAAAGTGTTTTTTAACAAAGACCATCGCCCTCTACTGGCCTGGCAGCAGAATACAGCGCTTTTAGTCGTTTCGCGGATCCGTGTGAACGGGATCATTTTGATAATGTTGATACGTGAAAAACGCAAAGGAAAAACATTTCTGTTTTTAGTACGTCGTGTAAACAAACCCAAAGTGGAAGTTTTTTAAGAACGATACCGCTATCATCTCCGTGTAAACTACAAAAATGTGAATTTGTGAAAACGGTGACATCATGCGCACACGTGTTACGTGTTCAGTCTATAGTTGCGTGTTTATTTACAAAGAACATCGCCATCTACTGGCCTGACAGCAGAATACAGCACTAGTCATTAGTTAGTCATTTTCATGGATCCATAAACGGGGATCATTTTGACAACGTTGTGGTCTGTACATGAAAAACGTAAAGTACGCAGTTTTTAGTACGTTGCTAACGAACCCAAAGTGGAAGTTTTTGAAACTATATTATTATCGTCTCCATGTAAGCTACAAAAACGCGGCTTTGTGAAAACTGTGACATCATACGTGTTACGTGTTCAATCAATAGGCGCATGTTTTTCTTTACAAAGAGCATCGCCATCTACTGGCCTGACAGCAGAATACAGCGCTTTTAGTCGTTTTCGTGGATCCGTGTGAACGGGGATCATTTTGATAACGTTGATCGTGAAAAATGCAAAGGAAAAACTTTTCCGTTCTTTGGTACGTCGTGTAAACGAACCCAAAGTGGAAGTTTTTGAAAACAATACCGTTATCGTCTCCACGTAAACTACAAAAACGAGAACTTGTGAAAACTGTGATGTCATGCGTGTTACGTGTTCAGTCTATAGTCTATAAAGCGTTTCTTTACAAAGAATATCGCCATCTACTGGCCTGACAGCAGAATACAGCGCTTTTAGTCGTTTTCATGGATCCGAAGGGAAAAACGCAAAGGAAAAATGTTCCCGTTTTTAGTACAGCGTTGTTGTGTAAATGCGACCCAGAGTTGTCAACATAAACAGTTGATGTCTGATAAAAGAATATAAATAAAATATAAATATTAGTTAACTTGAACTTAAAAAAACGTTTTTTGGGTGGGGGGAGGTGAAAATTACAAATTTTGCAAATAAATTAGAAATTACAAAAGATAAATAAGTTTAAGTAGGCTATTAAAATGACTAAAACAAAAATAAATTGCATATATATATATATATATATATATATATATATATATATATATACACACACATATTAAAAACTTAAAATGTCAAAAGCACATACAATTACTAAAATGGACATAAAAAAGAAAACTGAAAATATAAAAAGGAAAGCTAATTCACAATATTAATAAATACTATAGTATAGAAAATAATACTAAAATAACTGAGTGTGACAGCATTGCAATAACAGTATTCAATTCCAGACGCAGACATGGACTGCTTAGAAACAGTTGATGCCAGAAACAAAGAGAAAAACTCAACTGGCAATTGACTTTGTTTAATTGATGAAGTTTTGCATGAAGTATTGATAAACTATTGAACTACTGCAGCCGGAGAATCCAAACGCTCTCGCCCTCCTGCGATGATCAAACGTCACTTCTTTCCTGAAAACATACAGTGTGAAAGTGCAATATAGAGTTTAATATATATTTCCTATATAACAGTTTTATAAATCTAAAAAACCTATTTAATATAAGAAAAGGGCCACATGGATGTTGAAGTATGTGATCATGTTAAGCATCCTCGGTAAATACTTAGTCAAGTACAGAACTCTCTATTCGTCAAAGAATCTTGAAACATATCAGTTTCCACAAACATATGAAACTGTTTTCAACACTGATAATAATCATAAATGTTTCTTGAGCATCAAATCATCATATTAGAATGATTTCTGAAGGATCATGTGCCACTGAAGACTGGAGTAATGATTAAAGGGGTGGTTGATTATGATTTGACTTTTCTAACGTTGCTGTTTGAGCATAAACAACATCTGCAAAGTTACGACGCTCAAAGTTCAAAGCAAAGGGAGAGATTTACTTTTAAAGAAATCGCTTTTTAAGGACTACAACAAACGGCTGGTAGAGACTACACCACATTCCTCCCGGGTTAGTGACATCACCAACCCTAGAATTTACATAAACCCCGCCCCCTGAACACGATTTATAGATTATCAAGACAGAATATGCTAATCAGTGACTAGAAGATAACTACACATCAGCTTCATAAATTCATCAACTAACCATTCAGAAATGTCCTGTTGCTTCTACATGTTGTCTCTTCTTCTAGAGTCTCTCCATCATTGTCTGACTCCGGTTTGAACATAAAAGGCTAAAAGTTTTTGAAATTTTCAGTGTGTGTGTGTGTGTGTGTTTGTGTGTGAGGTAAAAGGACACTAGCTCTTGAAGCTCCGCCCCCTGTGCCGGGAGCAGCAGCTCATTTGCATTTAAAGGGACAGACACAAAAACAGTGTTTTTGCTCACCCTCAAAAAGTGACAATTTTAACATGTTATATAAAAATATGGGTGGGGTATTTTGAGCTAAAACTTCACACACACACTCTGGGGACATCAGAGATTTAATTTACATCTTGTGAAAAGGGCATTACACCACCCCTTTAAAAACATTTCTGTTAATTGAATTAAAGCTGAAATAAAATAAAAGTTGAACAACTAAAACTAAACAAAAATTAGAAATGTGAAAATAAACTGAAATAAGTTTAAGTTGAAGCACTAAAATTATTAACTGGAAATACTAA
>CM040838.1:911342-923842 GCA_022828995.1 Vimba vimba | reverse complement strand
AACCAAACAAAGCCAAAGTCGGATCTGACCTGTTTCTAGCGGCCTGAAGAAGCCCTGCAGAACCTGGCGGTCTGGAAACTGGACCCTCAGCGCCACCTGAGAACGAGAGAACCGTACCAATCCAGTCACATGACTGATCACATGATCAGCGCTGGGCAGACGACACACACACACACACACACACACACACACACACACGCACACGCACACGCACACACACACGCACACGCACACACGCACACACACACACACACACCTTAGGGTACCGGTCCAGCTTCTCCTTCATCTGAGACTCTCTGAGAGATTTCGTCATGAGAGGAGCTTCTTCAAACGCCCTCCTGAAACAGACAGAAGATCCATCCAGAAACACAATATAATATACAATATTTATAATATAATGCTTTTTATCTAATATTTATACTTTATTTTAATTAACAATAGAGCTTTACAATAGAGCAGAACATTCTGGTTCTGGAAGTAAAACTGCCATTTGTCTGCATTAATTCAGCTTATTTTGTAAAATACCACCAATCAGAGAGTCAAACAAAGCAACAGTGCCAAAAGATCTCTTTAGCTCCGCCTACTCCCATGATGCACTGCAAATGACGTAATCGAGTCTATCTCCCTACACTCTCAAAATACTGAAATGTTTGTTTATATATTGCAATAAGCTTTAAATATGTTGTTTTTATACATATAATCAACATTTGTAAATGAGTAGTTTTATATTTGTCCATTGCAGTGCTTCATAGGATTGTAGTTTTATCCGTCACTAAAGCTGTTCACAGTCTTGTTTTTTTTCTGATTTTAAAAACCTTTTTTGCTTCAAATCAAAGTTTGTAGTGTTGTGATTGGCTTGGTTCATGTATTATAACTCGTTAGTTAACCTCATTTTAAAATCCCTAAGGGAAAAAATACTTCCGGAAATAGTTATCCACTCTACAGCAACTCTACTACAACTCTACAGCAACTCTACTCTACAGCAACTCTACTCTACAGCAACTCTACTCTACAGCAACTCTACTCTACAGCAACTCTACTCTACAGCAACTCTACTCTACAGCAACTCTACTCTACAACAACTCTACAACAACTCTACTCTACAGCAACTCTACTCTACAGCAACTCTACAACAACTCTACTCTACAGCAACTCTACAACAACTCTACAACAACTCTACTCTACTCTACAGCAACTCTACAGCAACTCTACTCTACAACAACTCTACAGCAAATCTACAGCAACTCTACTCTACAACTCTACTCTACAGCAACTCTACTCTACAGCAACTCTACTCTACAGCAACTCTACAATAACTCTACAGCAACTCTACTCTACAGCAACTCTACTCTACAGCAACTCTACAATAACTCTACAGCAACTCTACTCTACAGCAACTCTACTCTACAGCAACTCTACAACAACTCTACTCTACAGCAACTCTACAACAACTCTACAACAACTCTACTCTACTCTACAACTCTACAGCAAATCTACAGCAACTCTACTCTACAGCAACTCTACTCTACAACTCTACAGCAAATCTACAGCAACTCTACTCTACAACAACTCTACTCTACAGCAACTCTACTCTACAGCAACTCTACTCTACAGCAACTCTACAATAACTCTACAGCAACTCTACTCTACAGCAACTCTACTCTACAGCAACTCTACTCTACAGCAACTCTACGACAACTACTCTACTCTACAACAACCATATGACTACTCTACAACTACTCTACTCTACAACAACTCTACAACAAAGGAAGTGAACTGTGTTTGGTCACTACACGTCAATCACACGGCCTCTTCGTGTCTAACTGAGAGTCAGAAGTGTGTCGTTCTCACCTCTCGCTCTTCAGCTGGGCGAATCTCTTCCGAATGTCGTCCACGGTGACCTCAAAAAACTCGTCGGGAAGTTCTCTGTCATCATGGCGACGGGCTCCTGAGTCCAGATGGAAGACCAGCGGCTCCCTGTCGATCGGCTGGACGTAGACACAATCAATGAGCATGCTAACCCTAACATGTGACAACTAACTCAACACACACTCACGGTTATTGACACGTTACTGCGATAAAGAAATATGCATTAATGAGAAACATGCAATAAGCATAGAAAACAGCCCCGCCTACTGATTTACATAGAATCTGCATACAAGTTGACTTTAAAAATAAAATAAAAGAGAAAATAAAATGGAAAAAGGAAAATATAATAAATGCATGTTTAAAAATATATAAATATAAGAACATTTAATTTATTTTATTTGAATCGTGTCACTATTATTGCGTGTGCATTGATAAAAAGCTGTATGTATTTGCAATTTCTTGCATCGAAGTTGAATTTCAAATCATCAAATGCTTTTTATTTTTAGATCTAACGGAGATGATGCATGAAATAAAAATTCTAATTTTGGCACCTATTTTGCAAACAATTTCCATAATGAATTGTTTAATCTGGTTTTAATTGTTTATTTGTGTGATTTAATGAATTTATTTAAATTGGCTGAAAATGCCTTCCATTGAACGTTACTGTTAAATAGGCCGACGTGTGTTTGAGGCGTGTGTGTTTTTACCTCCAGATATTCATCAGGTTCCTCTTCATCCCTCGACGCTTGTTTGGCGCTGACTGATCTCTAAAAGACACGAGAAACACATTCAAAAACTCTTCAGCTTGAGAGAGAGATGTGTGTGTGTGTGTGTGTGTGTGTGTGTGTGTGTGTGTGTGTGTGTGTGTGTGTGTGTGTGTGTGTCTACCAGCTATGAAGAAAAACACTCGTGTTGTTGTTTGTGAGATGGGATCTAAATGTGGTGATGCGTGATTGAATTCAGACTTGAGAAAAACACACCGCCCGTCTCTCAAATAAATACAACACTACAGAGAACCAAAAAACACATGAAAGAGCAAGAGATGTGTGAGAAGATTCAGATTTTTTTCATGAAAAAGCCATTCAAAAGATTGGAATTATTAAGATTTTTTGAATGTTACTAAAAGAGTCTCAGCAAGGCTGCATTTATCTGATCAAAAATACAGTAAAAATTGTGAAATATTATTAGAATTTCAAATAACTGTTTTTTATTGTAATACATTTTAGAATGTAATTTAAACGTTTGGGATCTGTAAGGTTTTTTGTTTCTGAAAGAGTCTCTTCTGCTCACCAAGGCTGCATTTATTTAATCAAAAATACAACAACAAAACATTAATATTGTTTAATATTATTACAATTTAAAATAACTGTTTTCTATTTTAATATATTTTAAAGTGTAATTTATTCCTGTGATCAAAGCTGAATTTTCAGCATCATTACTCCAGTCTTCAGTGTCACATGATCCTTCAGAAATCACTCTAATATGATGATTTGATGATCAAGAAACATTTATGATTATTATCAGTGTTTAATATTTGTTATAATACCTTGATTTCATGGCTGGGTTTGGGTTTTTTGGCTTTGGGAGGGCTGCCGGACACACATGGGGACCACGAGGTCGAGCTCTTCAGTCCCGCAGGTCCTCCCAGACGCTGTCCGCTTCCCGAAAATGGCACGAAGTCAGTGGGCGTGGCCGAGGGGGCGGAGCCACGGGACTGAGGGGGCGTGGCTGAGTGGGCAGAGTCACGGGACTGTTGGGACGTCCCCGGCCTCTCGTCGTCCTCCGTTATCTGGGACACCTGATGTTCACTAGTTTTGGGCCGCACTGTTCGCTCTCGGCTCGTGTTTGGCGCCTCCTCTTCCTGTTTGACAGGGTGATGGTTCAATGGGGCGGCATCCTCAGTGGGCGGAGCCGGGGTTTTCACGGGAACAGAGGCTGATGGTTCTGGAGGAGGCGGCTGTGATACGGTCATCTTGGCAACAGCATCCGTTGGCGTGGCAACAGCATCCGTTGGCGTGGCAACAACATCCGTTGGCGTGGCAACAGCATCCGTTGGCGTGGCGACCGCATCCATTGTCGCACCAGGACATGAGGAGCTAGAGCCTTTCAGCACATATCTAACAGACATTCAATATCATCATATATCAAAGTATTTCATTCTTTGTAACGCTTGGGTTATATTCCAGACAATCTGTTTGTTATGGCAATAAATAAATAAATAAATAAAATTAAATCAGACAGGGATGTGACATCAGCACTGAGAGCTCACCGTATGATGGCACTTCCTCCCGTGAGGCCCAGAGACTTTAGAGTCGTCGTCTTCAGTGCTTCCTCACCGCTGACCTAAACAAGGACAGAAAGACGTGAAACGCTGTTTACTACTTTCTATTTAATTACACAATGGAATATATTCAGTCTTTCTGGTGTGTTTTAATGATCCACAAAAAGACCTGCCGGATTCACCAAACATTCGTCTCATTTTCTGACCTTTTAAGAATCCTAAAAATATTTTGTATTCCCAGAAGTAAAAATCTTAAGAAAAAAAAGATAATAACATTCTTAAGACAAAACTTAATTCTAAATCTAACTCATCAAAAATCTGATACTTTTTACATAGTATTGAGAACTTTTATTAATTATTTTAAGAAATCAGCAATTACTGAACCCTTATTTGTGTTAAATTTTTTATGTTAAAGTACAAAAGCATCTTGGAAAACCAGATAAAGAGAATGTTCAAAAAAACATTGTAAATAAGTCCGAATAACCTCCGACTTGACTTAAACCCCCAAAGGTAAGACGGACCTCCTAAAACTCAGAAAAAAAGTGTGTCATTTTTTTTCCTTACATCATTACTGGTACATTGTTTGGAGCAACAAAGGGCAGAATTTTTTATTTTTTTTTTCTTAAATTAATATTTTAGGATTTGTCCCATGCATGTAGAGGACACCAGGAAAACAAGACTCTATAACCAAAACAATGTTTTTTATATAAATCTTTTATAGTCAATATACAATTTTTAGGTTTCAGACTATTTTATTTTCTACAACTTGTCCTATAATGCTGGAAAAAGATTTTTAGAAAATGTTTATATTTTGCATTTTTGTCTGATACTAGTGCCTGCAAAGATATTTGAGAACTTTTCAAGAATTGCACAACCCTCTGCATTGCGCGTAAATCATTCACATATGTATGTATGTATGTATGTGTGTATCACCCAAAAGTCTGGCAGGTCTTCATAATTCAAAATCATAATTTTCCTTCTTTTTAAATACAATTATTTTTGCATGCATAAGAAAATTTACCAACAAAATTCAGTCTTAATAGTGTGTGCGAGATGCAGCAAAGAGGATAAATATATTTTACAGAAGTAATTTGAGACAAATCTAACTAATATTTTCAATTAGACTAAAAGCCACAGTTCACTTCTGGATCAAAACTGACCCTAATGCAATACATGCGATCGTAAAGGCACGTTCACATCAAGAACGATAACTATAAAGATGACGATAACTATATAAGAGTCCAAACCAGCACACAATATTGTTCTATATATAAGCAATTTTATCATATGTCGCTGGATTCTGATTGGCTGTCAATATTTTTTATCGTTCATCAGCAGGAAAAAATCTTAAATGAAGTGATTTTGATTTGATGTTGACTTTAATACCGAAGCGCAGAGATCAAGCGGTCGGTCTCACCTCGTCTCTCATGTAAACACACACTGGTGTGTGTCCAGACGGCTCCAGAGCAGACGTCCTGCGGGAAGGAAACAGATCAAAATATCTGTCAGGAGGAGAATAAACAAAAACACACACTGGACTCTGATCTGTGCGTCTGCTGGATGACATGTGAGCAACATAAAACACATGTGTTGCATTTACTGTATATATATTAGATTCCTGCAGTGAGAACAGCAGCCAGTTTTTACTGACCCATATTCACTTCCCATGCAGTTGTTTTGTGAAAGAGAGCAGAGAGAAAAACATGGAACCAAATGGAATCTCAGTGTACTTGTATCAGTGGTTGAGTGAGAGCAGGGGGAGTGGTCAGTGAGGGGAAGGGGAGTGGTCAGTGAGGGGGAGGGGCCTGTTGTATCAGTGATTGAGTGAGAGCAGGTGGAGTGGTCAGTGAGGGGAATGGGAGTGGTCAGTGAGGGGGAGGGGCCTGCTGTATCAGTGATTGAGTGAGAGCAGGTGGAGTGGTCAGTGAGGGGAATGGGAGTGGTCAGTGAGGGGGAGGGGCCTGCTGTATCAGTGATTGAGTGAGAGCAGGGGGAGTGGTCAGTGTGGGAAGGGGGAGGGGCCTGCTGTATAAGTGATTGAGTGAGAGCAGGGGGAGTGGTCAGTGAGGGGAAAGGGAGTGGTCAGTGAGGGGGAGGGGCCTGCTGTATCAGTGATTGAGTGAGAGCAGGGGGAGTGGTCAGTGTGGGAAGGGGGAGGGGCCTGCTGTATCAGTGGTTGAGTGAGAGCAGGGGGAGTGGTCAGTGAGGGGGAGGGGCCTGCTGTATCAGTGATTGAGTGAGAGCAGGGGGAGTGGTCAGTGTGGGAAGGGGGAGGGGCCTGCTGTATCAGTGATTGAGTGAGAGCAGGGGGAGTGGTCAGTGAGGGGAAAGGGAGTGGTCAGTGATGGGGAGGGGCCTGCTGTATCAGTGATTGAGTGAGAGCAGGGGGAGTGGTCAGTGTGGGAAGGGGGAGGGGCCTGCTGTATCAGTGGTTGAGTGAGAGCAGGGGGAGTGGTCAGTGAGGGAAGGGGGAGGGGCCTGCTGTATCATTAGGCTTGTTCAACTTCATGCAGGTCTGCGCAGACCGATCGGCGGCTGACTTGAAGCAGTGCATGCCGGTTAGAAATTTTGTCCGACTTGATCCAGCGCCGACGCCGCGTGACTGTGACGTGTGCCATCAAAGCACCGCGAGAGCGACTCGAGAGTAGCCGGAGAACTCAGCCAGCGCAGCTTCTCAAGAGTGGCTGCATGAGGGCTGATGACGACACAGCTGTTCCACGATTGGCTGATGACGACACAGCTGTTCCACGATTGGCCGGATTCACCGCATGACAACGATCACATGTGTTTCGTGTTTATTCGAACACCTTTAGTTCCTCTAAAGCTCACAAATCAGTTTTTTATATGTTATATTGTGTCATGTTTATCAAATTAAAACTGATTAAAAAACGTAGACTCCACTTCATTGATAGTAGCTTATGTTGAACTCTATTCTTGTCCAAACAGACGCTGTATGAAGCTGTACATAAAGTATTGAATGAAAATGTCTCTGAAATATCTGTGTATTATTTGGCAAATATTGCATTTATTTCACTTCAGCTGTGGTAAAGTATGCAAACACCACGTGAGCGGTCACTACGGGAACCAGAAAGTGTCCGACTTCACGTCTCCGTTTGCAGCTCCTCCCGCCAGCACGCGGCTACTCTCGCCGATCGGTTACATCCAGCCGCAGCTGATGTCCAACACACCTTGAGTGAGAGCAGGGGGAGTGGTCAGTGAGGGAAGGGGGAGGGACCTGCTATATCAGTGATTGAGTGAGAGCAGGGGGAGTGGTCAGTGAGGGAAGGGGGAGGGGCCTGCTGTATCAGTGATTGAGTGAGAGCAGGGGGAGTGGTCAGTGAGGGAAGGGGGAGGGACCTGCTATATCAGTGATTGAGTGAGAGCAGGGGGAGTGGTCAGTGAGGGAAGGGGGAGGGACCTGCTATATCAGTGATTGAGTGAGAGCAGGGGGAGTGGTCAGTGTGGGGAGGGGGAGTGGTCAGTGAGGGGAGGGGGCTGCTGTATCAGTGGGAGGAGACTGTGAGAACAGTTTAAAGAGTTTGGCAGCGGCACTGAAAGCTCATAAAACACAGTGTTCACGGTTCACACGATCTGGCTGCATTTAAAAACCTCAGCAGGAGGAATGTGTTTCACTTCAATCGATACAAACATCCACAGAAAGAACACACACACGCACATAAATTCCCTCATAAATTACGCATTAAAAAAATGAAACAACTGCAGCCCTCGCAGACAGAACGACACACACCTGGTTTGAGGAAAGTGGGTCAGTAGATCCCATAACGTCTGTCCACTGGAGAAAGAGCCCTGAAGACGAGAGCCGTCCTCCATCTGCAGGGCGATCCGCACCTGAACACCAGAAAACACACAGCAGAAAACATCAGAACTGGTGGAAAATATGTTATAAAAAATATATTGACATTTTAAAAACTGATTAATCAGAATTACTGCCTAGTTAGACTACAAATAAATTCAATACAGGTCAAAAGTTTGAAATAATTCAGTTTTTTGACAGGTCTCTTCTGCTCACCAAGGCTGCATTTATTTAATCAAAACTACAGTAAAAACAGTGTAATATTATTCCAATGTAAAACAGCTTGTTTTCTATGTGAATATATAGTAAAGTGTAATTTATTCATTTATTCAACATAACTCCAGTCTTCAGTGTCACATGATCCTTCAGAAATCACTCTAATATGATGATTTGATGATCAAGAAACATTTATGATTATTATCAGTGTTGAAAACAGTTTCATATTTTTGTGGAAACCGTGATGCATTTTATTTTTCAGGATTCTTTGATGAATAGAAAGTTCAACAGAACATAATTTATTTGAAATAAAATCTTTTATAACATTGATTGTTATAAAAGATCAATTTAATGAGTCCTTGATGATTAAAAGTATCAATTTCTTTAAAAAAATAATTCTTAACTGATTCTTAGTTTTTAGTTTTTGTATTTTCAATCAATGCTGAATGATCTGAATTGTATTAAAACAAATCTTTGGCTGTTTTATTCAGTAAAAAATAAAGTTAGACCGCAACTTGTGTAAAACTTTTTGCACATTTATGGAAATCAGAAGTCAACGACACCACAATAATAAACCTTCAGCAGGGAAAATTGTTACAGCAAATAACGGTGCATTTAGCTCCATGAAACACTGAAAAGACAACAAAGAAATCTCGTTGAGCTGATCCAAACAGTCTTAAAACTCTTGAATGCATTTCAAAGAAAGTGTGGAAAATAAAAACCCTGAAATCTCGTCTAGAGCCAGAGTCATTTCATAAAAGCCTCCACTGATAGATAAACCCTGAGAAGCGTGCAGGACATGCTGTAATTGAGCAGAAGTGTGTGAGACGGAGCCGGGCAGCTCATCAAGGCGTGTGTGTGTGTGTATACGATCTGAACCGCAAACACACACTTGGACAGGCCGAGCATTTTTTCTCCCTCCACATGCCTGAAGTGTGAGGCAGAACAGCCGTCAAACGCTGGCGGGAAGACCCATTTACCCATAATGCTTTACGACCAACCCGCTCATTAATCATCTTTCAATTAAACGAGAGCGTGATGTTCGTTTTCCCTTTCATCCATTCGGCGTTATAAACACATTCCCATAAAACAGCAGATGGGATCAGTGCCCGGGGGGGGGGGGGGGGGGGACTGATGATGTCATCGATCCGGAGCGCTGATGTCATAACCTAACGAGCTCCTCGTACAATCACAGCCTGACAGGAAGAAGGAAACATAACAAGCTCGGGAAGTGTTTATGCATTTACACTCACTGTAAACAATACGAATGAATGATTCATGCTTATTTTTCTGATATATTATAAGTGAGGATGTTCAAAACTCATTTTTCATGTGCTCAGGCCAGAACGACGCGCGGATGTTTACTGACAAACACGGCATGAACGTGCAAACATATAATCAACAGGCCTAATTACACCGGAGTGGAAACGAAGCACGTTCCCAGGAGGCTATTATAAACTATTACATACAGTGAGGAAAATAAGTATTTGAACACCCTGCTATTTTGCAAGTTCTCCCACTTGGAAATCATGGAGGGGTCTGAAATTGTCATCGTAGGTGCATGTCCACTGTGAGAGACATAATCTAAAAAAAAAATCCAGAAATCACAATGTATGATTTTTTAACTATTTATTTGTATGATACAGCTGCAAATAAGTATTTGAACACCTGTCTATCAGATAGAATTCTGACCCTTAAAAGACCTGTTAGTCTGCCTTTAAAATGTCCACCTCCACTCCATTTATTATCCTAAATTAGATGCACCTGTTTGAGGTCGTTAGCTGCATAAAGACACCTGTCCACCCCATACAATCAGTAAGAATCCAACTACTAACATGGCCAAGACCGAAGAGCTGTCCAAAGACACTAGAGACAAAATTGTACACCTCCACAAGGCTGGAAAGGGCTACGGGGAAATTGCCAAGCAGCTTGGTGAAAAAAGGTCCACTGTTGGAGCAATCATTAGAAAATGAAAGAAGCTAAACATGACTGTCAATCTCCCTCGGACTGGGGCTCCATGCAAGATCTCACCTCGTGGGGTCTCAATGATCCTAAGAAAGGTGAGAAATCAGCCCAGAACTACACGGGAGGAGCTGGTCAATGACCTGAAAAGAGCTGGGACCACCGTTTCCAAGGTTACTGTTGGTAATACACTAAGACGTCATGGTTTGAAATCATGCATGGCACGGAAGGCTCCCCTGCTTAAACCAGCACATGTCAAGGCCCGTCTTAAGTTTGCCAATGACCATTTGGATGATCCAGAGGAGTCATGGGAGAAAGTAATGTGGTCAGATGAGACCAAAATAGAACTTTTTGGTCATAATTCCACTAAACGTGTTTGGAGGAAGAAGAATGATGAGTACCATCCCAAGAACACCATCCCTACTGTGAAGCATGGGGGTGGTAGCATCATGCTTTGGGGGTGTTTTTCTGCACATGGGACAGGGCGACTGCACTGTATTAAGGAGAGGATGACCAGGGCCATGTATTGCGAGATTTTGGGGAACAACCTCCTTCCCTCAGTTAGAGCATTGAAGATGGGTCGAGGCTGGGTCTTCCAACATGACAATGACCCGAAGCACACAGCCAGGATAACCAAGGAGTGGCTCTGTAAGAAGCATATCAAGGTTCTGGCGTGGCCTAGCCAGTCTCCAGACCTAAACCCAATAGAGAATCTTTGGAGGGAGCTCAAACTCCGTGTTTCTCAGCGACAGCCCAGAAACCTGACTGATTTAGAGAAGATCTGTGTGGAGGAGTGGGCCAAAATCCCTCCTGCAGTGTGTGCAAACCTGGTGGAAAACTACAGGAAACGTTTGACCTCTGTAATTGCAAACAAAGGCTACTGTACCAAATATTAACATTGATTTTCTCAGGTGTTCAAATACTTATTTGCAGCTGTATCATACAAATAAATAGTTAAAAAATCATACATTGTGATTTCTGGCTTTTTTTTTTTTAGATTATGTCTCTCACAGTGGACATGCACCTACGATGACAATTTCAGACCCCTCCATGATTTCTAAGTGGGAGAACTTGCAAAATAGCAGGGTGTTCAAATACTTATTTTCCTCACTGTAACTGCATGAAAAAATAGGTCATTTTAAACACATCAAATGTTTGTCCTAGTAAAAATATAAAACTACAACCAATTACAACTACTATCAACATTTGTTTCAAACGAACTCCCACTACTGAGGGACAGATTCATTTCGGCTTAATCTGCAACACTGTTACCCACATTCCCATGTGTTTTTATTTGATTTGTTTCACTAATTGTATACATTTCAATGATTTAATATTTATAGCTCTAAGTATTTAGCCTTACATAAAATCATTGTAAAATAAAAATGTTGTGTCGTCTCGTGATGTGTGATGTGATGCGATGTGTTGTGTAATATATTATAATAAAATGCAGTCTGATGAAACCCACAAATTAAACTTGTATAAACTGATTAAACATGTATAAATTTCTAGTATAGTTTCTATAAATATTATCTATATAGTTTTATATATTGTGTTGAATGCGTGTGTTGAATGCGTGTGAATGCGTGTGTTGAATGTGTGTGTTGAATGTGTGTGTTGAATGCGTGTGTTGAATGCACGTGTTGAATGCGTGTGTTGAATGCGTGAATGCGTGTGTTGAATGCGTGTGTTGAATGGGTGTGAATGCGTGTGTTGAATGCGTGTGAATGTGTGTGTTGAATGCGTGTGTTGAATGCGTGTGTTGAATGCGTGTGTTGAATGCGTGTGAATGTGTGTGTTGAATGCGTGTGTTGAATGCGTGTGTTGAATGCGTGTGAATGCGTGTGTTGAATGCGTGTGAATGTGTGTGTTGAATGCGTGTGTTGAATGCGTGTGTTGAATGCGTGTGAATGTGTGTGTTGAATGCGTGTGAATGTGTGTGTTGAATGCGTGTGTTGAATGCGTGTGTTGAATGCGTGTGTTGAATGCGTGTGTTGAATGCGTGTGAATGTGTGTGTTGAATGCGTGTGTTGAATGCGTGTGTTGAATGCGTGTGAATGTGTGTGTTGAATGCGCGTGTTGAATGCGTGTGTTGAATGCGTGTGTTGAATGCGTGTGAATGCGTGTGTTGAATGCGTGTGAATGTGTGTGTTGAATGCGTGTGTTGAATGCGTGTGTTGAATGCGTGTGTTGAATGCGTGTGAATGTGTGTGTTGAATGCGTGTTGAATGCGTGTGTTGAATGCGTGTGAATGTGTGTGTTGAATGTGTGTGAATGCGTGTGTTGAATGCGTGTGAATGTGTGTGTTGAATGCGTGAATGCGTGTGTTGAATGTGTGTGTTGAATGCGTGTGAATGC
>CM040838.1:903842-906342 GCA_022828995.1 Vimba vimba | reverse complement strand
TTTGATGTAAGAAGTTCAAAAGGATCCAAATAAGTGAAGTGGAAAGGGGCGAAGGGACGGGTTCTTCTGAGTGTTGAATTCCAGTGGACAAACAAGAAGATCCAGTGAAATCATCCCGTATTTTCCATGAACAACTACACAAACATCAACAGACAGACAGTGTGAAGTGTGTGAAGTGTGACTGCATGAACACACACACATCTCTGAACTGAAGACAGAACCTGAAGCTCTGAAGTTCTTTTGGATCTTTCCAGCAGTGTTGTGTGTTACTCATTACAAGTAACTTGAGTTACGCAATCAGATTACTTTTTCAAGTAACAAGTAAAGTAACGCATTACTTTTTCAATTGATAAAAACATGCATTTCCTTCAGCCTGAGGCTTATTCATTTCACTTTTGGTGTGAAAGGGCCTTAACATTTGCCAAAAATATAACTTTTGTTGTTGTTATTTAAAATCAAACAAGCAAGCCCAGCCCAGGTGAGAAAAAGTAACGCAAAAGTAACGTAACGCATTACTTTTATAAAAAGTAACACAATTCTTTTGGGAAGTAACGCAATATCGTAATGCATTACTTTTCAGAGTAACTTTTCCCAACACTGCTTTCCAGTCTTTCCTCTGATGTTTCTGGCCCTCATGCCTCGGGTTCGTGAGCACCTCCATCTGACAGTGATTTAAGCCCATGTTGTTCCTGTTAACGGGATGGGTTGTGATGAACAGGAGGTGTGTTTCAGGAGGAGTGTGTGTCAGGAGGAGTGTGTGTCAAGAGGTGTGTGTGTCAGGAGGAGTGTGTGTCAAGAGGTGTGTGTGTCAGGAGGTGTGTGTGTCAGGAGGAGTGAGTGTCAGGAGGAGTGTGCGTCAGGAGGTGTGTGTTTCAGGAGGCGTGTGTGTCAGGAGGAGTGTGTGTCAGGAGGTGTGTGCATCAGGAGGAGTGTGTCAGGAGTGTGTCAGGAGGAGTGTGTGTCAGGAGGTGTGTGTGTCAGGAGGAGTGTGCGTCAGGAGGAGTGTGCGTCAGGAGGAGTGTGTGTCAGGAGGAGTGTGTGTCAGGAGGTGTGTGCGTCAGGAGGAGTGTGCGTCAGGAGGAGTGTGTGTCAGGAGGAGTGTGTGTCAGGAGGAGTGTGTGTCAGGAGGTGTGTGCGTCAGGAGGAGTGTGCGTCAGGAGGAGTGTGTGTCAGGAGGAGTGTGTGTGTCAGGAGGAGTGTGCGTCAGGAGGAGTGTGTGTCAGGAGGAGTGTGTGTGTCAGGAGGAGTGTCTGTCAGGAGGTGTGTGTGTCAGGAGGAGTGTGTGTCAGGAGGAGTGTGTCAGGAGGAGTGAGTGTCAGGAGGAGTGTGTGTGTCAGGAGGAGTGTGTGTCAGGAGGAGTGTGTCAGGAAGAGTGTGTGTCAGGAGGAGTGAGTGTCAGGAGGAGTGTGTGTGTCAGGAGGAGTGTGTGTGTCAGGAGGAGTGTGTGTCAGGAGGAGTGTGTGTGTCAGGAGGAGTGTGTGTCAGGAGGAGTGAGTGTCAGGAGGAGTGTGTGTGTCAGGAGGAGTGTGTGTCAGGAGGAGTGTGTGTGTCAGGAGGAGTGTGTGTCAGGAGGAGTGAGTGTCAGGAGGAGTGTGTGTGTCAGGAGGAGTGTGTGTCAGGAGGAGTGTGTGTCAGGAGGAGTGAGTGTCAGGAGGAGTGTGTGTCAGGAGGAGTGTGTGTGTCAGGAGGAGTGTATGTAAGGAGGAGTGATTGTCAGGAGGAGTGTGTGTGTCAGGAGGAGTGTGTGTCAGGAGGAGTGTGTCAGGAGGAGTGAGTGTCAGGAGGAGTGAGTGTCAGGAGGAGTGTGTCAGGAGGAGTGAGTGTCAGGAGGAGTGAGTGTCAGGAGGAGTGTGTGTCAGGAGGAGTGAGTGTCAGGAGGAGTGTGTGTCAGGAGGAGTGAGTGTCAGGAGGAGTGTGTGTGTCAGGAGGAGTGTGTGTCAGGAGGAGTGTGTGTCAGAAGGAGTGAGTGTCAGGAGGAGTGTGTGTGTCAGGAGGAGTGAGTGTCAGGAGGAGTGTGTGTCAGAAGGAGTGAGTGTCAGGAGGAGTGTGTGTGTCAGGAGGAGTGTGTGTCAGGAGGAGTGTGTGTCAGAAGGAGTGAGTGTCAGGAGGAGTGTGTGTGTCAGGAGGAGTGTGTGTCAGGAGGAGTGTGTGTCAGAAGGAGTGAGTGTCAGAAGGAGTGAGTGTCAGGAGGAGTGTGTGTGTCAGGAGGAGTGAGTGTCAGGAGGAGTGTGTGTCAGAAGGAGTGAGTGTCAGGAGGAGTGTGTGTGTCAGGAGGAGTGTGTGTCAGGAGGAGTGTGTGTCAGGAGGAGTGTGTGTCAGAAGGAGTGAGTGTCAGGAGGAGTGTGTGTGTCAGGAGGAGTGAGTGTCAGGAGGAGTGTGTGTCAGAAGGAGTGAGTGTCAGGAGGAGTGTGTGTGTCAGGAGGAGTGTGTGTCAGGAGGAGTGTGTGTCAGAAGGAGTGAGTGTCAGAAGGAGTGAGTGTCAGGAGGAGTGTGTGTGTCA
>CM040838.1:898842-901342 GCA_022828995.1 Vimba vimba | reverse complement strand
AACTGTTTAAAGTGTTTTAATGGGTGAATTTACAACATATAGTTTGTGTGTGTGAGAGAGAGTGTGTGAGTGTGAGAGTGTGTGTGAGTGAGTGAGAGTGTGTGTGAGTGAGTGTGTTTGAGAGTGTATGTTTGTGAGAGTATATGTGTGTGTGGGTGTGACTGAGTGAGTGAGTGAGTGTGTGTGTGTGCGTGCGTGTACATGTGAGAGAGAGCATGTGTGCGTGTACATGTGAGAGAGAGAGTGTGTGTGTGTGTAAACATGAACCAACATATTCCACCAATGCAAAACATAAACTTTTTTATCAAATGTTTTGTGTGTCTTACTTTACAGTAAATGACACTTGCATTGATTTTGTGTTATCTTTTTTAAAGAGCACAAGTACTTTCAAAAAGGGGTCATGTGTGTATATATAGTATATGCAATTCATATAGAAGTACAAAAGATAACATAATACTGAAAAATACAGTAGTAAATAACTACAAAATCACATATTTAAATAAGAGCATTATAAAGTCTTCACACTCTGGAGATCAAAGGGACATGCATGTCACTGGGCCACACCCCCTTTGACCAGCCCTCCCTTCTGATTGGCAGTCATGACATGACCACGCCCCCGTATCCAGCCCTCTCTCCTGATTGGTTGGCATGTCAGCAATATAAACCCCACATAATGGGGCCACAGACACTCGCCGTGATCTGAACACAGGAGACAGACGTTTCTTCAGGAGCTGATGATCCAGTAAGTGTTCATGACTCTCATCTGGAGGAAAAACCCAGCGGGATCGAGATGATCCAAGTTGTGCTGGTTCTGCTGGTTCTGCTGGGGCCCGTGGAGGGCAGGAGGGCCCGGGGCCAGCGGGCACACACACAGGAGAGTTTCCCTCTGGATTTCACAGCTGTGGAGGGAAACATGGACAGTTTCATGACTCAGGTGAAGAGCTTGGCTCAATCCCTGTATCCCTGCTCGACTCAGAACCTGGACCCGGAGATGAAGCTTCGGTTCCTGAGGAACGCTTCGGCCTCCTGTAACGACGGCTCACCTGCGGGGTGAGTGACGGCTTCTTCTCATCTGTGTGTGTGTAAACGTGTGGCGTAGTGGTGAAACTCCTGCTGACTGAAGGGTTGCAGGTTCAAACCTCAGGGATTGATTCACTGTCCATCACTGACGTGTTCTTAATACACACACTGAATCTCAGATCAATGCAGAAGATCCGAATGTGATTAATGACTGTAAGATATCAGCTCCATCTACATATTTGTGTTTGTATGTATATGTGTGTGTATATATATATATACGTATAGTCAAACCAAAAATAATCCAGACACCAGATATAATTTTTGCTTTTTTTTTTTTACTAGTGTGTGCAGGACACTATAGTTAATTTATGTAAGTGAGGAGACCAAAATAAAGTAAACTGTGACATATTACACCCAGAAACTCTTCAAACAGTGACTACCAGTGACATTTATAACAATTTGGGAGCAAAAATGATTCGGACACTTTGACCTGATCATGTTTTGCTGAAGTGTTTCTTCTTTAATTGCTAATTCTCTTTTTACACACAGACTGAACAAAATGAAGCATTGCTTGGTGATTGGTTGAGCTAAACTGGTATTATCTAATTGTGTAGTTAAATTTAACAGCTGACAGATATTCAACATAATTCATGTGTGAGACAGTCTAACAGAAGGACGGACAAAACCAGTCAAATATCAACTGAGTTCTGCTCATATTTTATTACCATTTTATAAACTATAGCGAATGAACTGTGATAATGCGAGACATGTTGAAGGTGTCTGAGTAAATTTTGGCATGACTGTATGTGTATGTCGGATAATTATAGTGAGATATTAATTCCTCACATTCCCAGACAGCAGAGAAGATCCGGGGATAATCGCTGCGGTTCGGTTCGTCTTGGAATCTTCGGGGCGGTTTGAGTAAAATAAGCGAATAACTGAGTGTGTGTGTGTGTGTGTGTCGCGCGCACGCTCATTGTCCTCGCGCACGCGCGCAGGTGAGAAGAGTGAGGTGAGACGCGCACGTGGTTCTGCGTCGCTAAACCATAAAAACTTCTATATGAACATTTATTTGAAAAAAAAAAAAAAACTTCTTTAAGATCTTAAAAATCCATAAATTCTATCTAAAAAAATAATAATCTTACCATGCCTTTTCAAATCTACCTGTGTTAATCAGTTGCTTTACATTGTCTGCTTAAAATGCGTTTTAAAGGCTCCTGGTGTAGTCTTGTCGTCTCCTGCAACAGGTTCACATGCATCGAAGGTCAAAAACACTTTAATTTTCTCATAACAAACACTGCACATCAGCTCTTTTCTCACAGTGTCTGAAACGATTCGGTCTCTCTAAACCCCGCCTCTCTGAGAGCTGCTCTGCTCTGATTGGTCAGATGGCCCAATCTAGAGTGTTTGAGGGGCAGCCAATGAAGCCCATAGGCTGGCATTATGCAAATTTATTACATTGTTCAAGTGAGACTGGAAT
>CM040838.1:866342-893842 GCA_022828995.1 Vimba vimba | reverse complement strand
TGTCATCATTTTATATCCTGAGTTAGTATGTCATACTTTCTAATGAATCATTTCTACTTTTTAAGTCTTATGATCATCTCAATTTTGACTTTTTGTCATAATTACAACTTTTTATCTCACAATTGACTGTATTTGACTGTATTTCAATTGCAAATTTATCTCTTATTTTTTTCTTTTTATGTCATAACTGTCAATGTTTTATGTCATAATTTACTTTTTAGTCTCATGATTTACTGTTATAATTATGACTGTCATCATTTTAACTTTTTGTCAATTACGACTTCATTAAAATATTTTTTTATAAATATTTTTTAAATAATTTTTATAAATAATTCTCATAATTATGACTTATTAGGCTATGTCATAACTGCCTTAAGTCATGATTTTGACTTTTTATATCATAATTATTACTTAGAATGTTAAAATTATGATTTAGTATGTCATAACTTTGGTTCTCATAATTTAGCATTTTAAGTCTCATATCATTTAGTATTTTATAATTAAGACAATTTAGTAATGTCATTATTACAATTTTTGTCATATATATATATAATTTTTAAATTTTTTTAAATCTCATACTTATAACTTTGTCATAAGTTGACTTGTGTCAATTCCATCTTTTTGTCATAATTAGTATGTCATAATAGTATGTTATAATTATGACTCAGCATGTCATAATTTTGACTTTTTACGTCATAATTATGACAGTATGATTGTTTGGATTTTTTAGAATCTCATAATTATGACTTAGTACAATGTTTTTTTTTTTCATGATGTTTTTGTTCTGATGTGTCAGAAACGGGCTCCTGTGGTTGTTGTGTGACGTGTGTGTGTGTGTGTGTGTGTGTGTGTGTGTGTGTGCAGGCTCTGGCACAGTGTGGTCCCGGATCTCTGCAGTCGAGCGCATCACGGCGAGGACTGGAACTGCTTCTTCGGCTATAAGGTTCATCCAACACTGAAGAGTACGTGAGTCCACACTGCCCTCTAGTGCCTGAAACACACACACACACACACACACACACACACACACACACACACACACACACACACACACACACACACACACACACACACACACACACCAGTGCAAAACCAGTGTTTCAATATGCAAATGAGCCATCATCTAATTAAATATGCACTCATTTACATACATTTCCAGCACAGAAATCTGAACATTGGATAAAGCCAGTTTCCAAATTTTTGATTTTGTGGACATATTACAGGTTTTTACTGAGGGGATTTGGGATTTCTCTTTTTATCACTAAATAATTCAGAAAATTCAGTCAAAATTAACAAAAATTAATTTTCACCTTCTGCTTGTAAAATGTCCTATAAATCAGGTGAATAATATATGATCAAACCTCCAGAATATTTTAGATATGAATAAAACTGTAAAGTTTGGTGTGTGTGAAGAGATTTCCGACTTTAAGGATCGACAGACACAGAGATCGAGTGCGATAGAAGAAACACTTCTGGATGTTTCTCTCAGTCTGACTGACATTATGAAACGCCAGATAGCCCAACATCTCTAAATGACCAGTGATGAAAACACTGTGGTTTTACTTGTAGTGTCGTTTTTGGCAATTTAAATAAAGCTGAAATAAAATCTAAATATTAGATGAAAAATTTACATTATAAATACTATAATCAAAATGTAATAATGTAATAATAAAAAATAATTCAAAATATCAATTAGTAAATGACTTAAAAATAGGCTGTTCCTATTTTTTTTTTTTTTTTTAATAGGATGTTTATACCTCGAGATTCTGACTTTATAACACGCAATTGGGAGATAAAAAGTCGCAATTATCTTTTAAAATGTTTAATTCTGTGGCGGAAACAAGCTTCAATAACAATCACATGACAACTAATTGAAATAAAATGAGTCCTAGTAAAATGACTAAAACTGAAATAAAAATGAATAAAAGCTATATAGAAATGTTTAAAAATAAAATAAAACAGCTGACAAAAGCATGTAACAAACTGACAAAAACTTAAGCTAAAATTACAATGAAAACTAAAAATATACAAACTGCTTGAACTCACACTCTCTGTGTCTCTCTCGACCCGCTCTCTCTCTCTCTGTGTCTGTCTCTCACGCCGCTCTCTCTCTCTGTGTCTGTCTCTCGACCCGCTCTCTCTCTCTGTGTCTGTCTCTCACCCCGCTCTCTCTCTCTGTGTCTGTCTCTCGACCCGCTCTCTCTCTCTGTGTCTGTCTCTCGCCCCGCTCTCTCTCTCTGTGTCTGTCTCTCACCCCGTCTGTGTCTGTCTCTCGCCCCGCTCTCTCTCTCTGCGTCTGTCTCTCGCCCCGCTCTCTCTCTCTCTCTCTCTGCGTCTGTGTCTCTCGCCCCGCTCTCTCTATCTCTCTCTCTGCGTCTGTCTCTCGCCCCGCTCTCTCTATCTCTCTCTGTGTCTGTCTCTCGACCCGCTCTCTCTCTCTGTGTCTGTCTCTCGCCCCGTTCTCTCTCTCTCTCTCTCTCTCTCACTGTGCGTCTGTCTCTCGCCCCGCTCTCTCTCTCTGTGTCTGTCTCTCGCCCCGCTCTCTCTCTCTGTGTCTGTCTCTCACCCCGTCTGTGTCTGTCTCTCGCCCCGCTCTCTCTCTCTCTGCGTCTGTCTCTCACCCCGTCTGTGTCTGTCTCTCGCCCCGCTCTCTCTCTCTCTCTCTCTCTCTGCGTCTGTGTCTCTCACCCCGCTATCTCTCTCTCTCTCTCTCTCTCTCTCTCTGCGTCTGTGTCTCTCGCCCCGCTCTCTCTCTCTCTCGCCCCGCTCCGCTCTCTCTCTCTCTCTCTGCGTCTGTGTCTCTCGCCCCGCTCTCTCTCAGGCCCGGTGTTTGTGGTCCAGTGGCTGTTCGATGAAGCTCAGCTGATGGTTGATAATGTTCATCTGACGGGTCAGCCGGTCCAGGAGAACCAGTGGCGATACATCCAGAACCTGGGCAGCGAACTCAGAAACACACTCAAAAACCTCCCGTAAGGGTTCATCCTGTTTCTCTCCAACACTGTACAATAAGGTTCATTAATGTACTTACTAACATGAACTAACAATGAGCAATACATTTGTTACAGTATTTATTAATCTTTGTTAATGTTAGTTAATAATAATCCAGCTGTTCATTGTTTGTTCATGTTAGTTCACAGTGCATTAACTAATGTTAACAAATACAACCTTTGATTTTAATAACGTATTAGTGAATGCTGAAATTAATACTAAGTATTGTTCATTAGTTAGTGTTAGCGTTTCTCCTGTGTTTGAACCGTGTCACGCTGCTCTCTGATTGGCTCCTGATTGTTTGATTGACAGGGCCCTGTTTGCTCCAGCCTGTTTGTCCCATGAGATCATCACCAGGAAGTGAGTAACTATGCAGATCATAATGAACAATCATCATACGCTAACACTTAACTAATGTTAACTAATGAACCTTATTGTAAAGTGTTACTCATCATATTTACACACTGCATTATGCACATCAACTCTTGTGTCTTCAGTTACTGGATGGACATCCATGTGAAAGGTACTTCGCTTCCCCGAGCGCTTCAGTGCTGGGACCGCAGCCTCCGTAACCACGGCAACGGGAGCATCACTCAGGCTCCACCCAGGGGTTGTCCCGTGCACTTGATTGACAGCTGTCCGTGGCCCCACTGCAACCCCTCGTGTCCCAGGGTCAGAGAGCATCTGACGGGTCAGGAGATGAGCGTGGTCCAGTTCCTCACACACCTGGGCTTCGACGTCCAGCGCATGGCTCATCAGCAGGGCATGGAGCCCGACACACTCCTGGGCATGCTCAGTAACGGCACCTGACACGCGGACCGACCAATCGGAGAGCTTCGAAACATTCGAGGGCGGGTCCAGCCCTGTCTGAGTCCCTTGTGTCATGTAATGGTGTTTGTGATCAGTTAGCGTGTGCTTTACTATAGGCTGAAAAACAAGCAGTGGCAGAAATGAAGTTCTCCACTAAGAGGCGATGTTTGCCCCTGAAATTGATTTCTTGGGGCATTTTGACCTTTATAAAGGCAGCTTTTCTAACCTTTTTAAATGTATTGGGGAAAATTAAATTATACTTTAAACATGAAACTGAAACCACCTGTAGGTTTCTTAATCAGTGAGTCATTGATTCGTTCACTCAACTGATTCATTCACTCAACTGATTCATTCGAAGCGGCTGATTCATTCGGGAACGAACCAAGTAACTTTCTTTATGAACGAGTCATTGAATCACTGACTCAACCGATTCAATGAAAACCGCAGGATCATTCAGGAACAGCCTATTTTGAAGTAATTTATTAATTATATACCTTTGGATAAAGTATAAAATTGTAACAATCTTAAAAAGAGGACAAATGAGTGTAGATGCACTGATGGTGTTTCATATGAAGCCTTTTTCCACCACATAAAAAAATAAAATAAAAACATGCTTTGGTAAATCATAGTTATGACATACTGATAATTATGAGACAAAAGTCAAACAAAATTATGGCATACTAAATCGAAATTATGACTTAAAAAGTTTAAATAATGAGATGAAAAGTCAAAATTATGACTTAAAAAGTTGAATTGCAATTGACAAGCCAATCATGACATAAAAAGACAAAATTATGGCATACTAAATTGAAATTATGACTTAAGGCAAAATTATGAGATGAAGTCAAAATTATGATTTAAAAAGTTGAATCGAAATTGACTTAAGCCAATCTTGACAAAAAAACTAAATTATGGTATACTAAATCAAAATTATGACTTAAAAAGATGAAATTATGACATATTATGTAATAATCATAACAAAAAGTAAAAAAAAAATATAAAATCTTATTTTCTCAGAATTATGATTTACCAGAGCATGATTTTTTCCTTATGCGGTGTAAATGGGCTTCAGTAATTTCTAAATGAAGATCAGCTGTGATCCTGAACTGCAGAATCTGAAGGCTGTGTTCGGGACGGAGACGGTGTGTGTGATAGAACCATAACCTCCAGAATCAGCCGATGGCGATGAACTCTTCCTCAGAGGAGGATGATGATGATGATGATGATGATGAGGAGGAGGAGAAGGATGAACGCTCAGAATCTCTCGCTTCAGTTCTTCTTTAACAACTTCACAAACGAAAACTGGAAATCTGGAAATCTGGACACCAAAATCAACAGAGACAGATGGACACACACACACACACACACACCTCATATACACACACACACGTTTCATATGAACATCTATAACATCTCTATGAACATCTCTACAAACTAAAGCTGACTGGATGTATTTATTATCCAGAGAATCTCACAAAAGCTGTCAAGAACATGTGCTTCAAATGTCAAAAAAAGAAACTAATTGTTGTGCAAAAAACATCACAATAATAATAAACATAATGGTCCAAAAAAATAAGCTTTTAAGTATAAATAAAATATTACTTATATTTTTCTCTTTTGATTTGGGGTGAAATATGTTCTTGACGTGTTTCTTGACGTTCACCCTTTATATTGTGATCTGCAGAATATGTTCAAACAGAAAACAAACTTAAGCTACATTGTTATTTATTTTATGTAAAACTTATTTATGAGTGATTCTGAAAAGTATTTTGTGTTAAGTGTACATACCTGTTGAATGTTGCCGTTTCATTTGCATGATTTCATAAAAAATATTAACAGTTATTATTGTGGCCAAAATGTTTTGTTAATATTTACTTATAGTTATTTGTCTTAGATGCAGATTGATATCTATATATAAGAGAAATATTAATATACACACACATATATAAATGTATATATATATATATATATATATATATATGTATATTCATATATATTTATAAATATACATATATATATAAATACACATACATTAATAAATATACATTTTATATATATAAAGAAATACACATACATTATATATATATATATATATATATATATATATATATATATATATACACACACACACATAAAAATGTACTAGTTGTTTCAGACTTGCATAACAGAATCAAAACAATTAAGAAAGCAAAGTTTAATAATAATAAAAAAAATGTTTATTTAAAATATTTTCACTAATATCACAGTACATAAAACGTAAGGTCCAGTTTCCGAGAGCGGCAGGGAAGAGGAAGTGAATATTAATTATTTCCATGTTTCACAGTAAAAAGTGTCTCGATACTAAATACGGCAAGACACACCATCACCATATAAAGGGTCGTTTCCACAGATTCACTGGAAACCAGCAAACCCAGCAGTGTGAGCCTCTGACCATCAGCTTTACTGGTGCTGCTCTTCATCCTCATCTTCATCACGGTGTGTGTGAGAGACGAGCGTTCGGTCAGTTCCTCCTTCATCACGAGTGTCAGGAGTAACTGGAGTCCTGAAAGCAGACACACACCAGCTCTGAAACACTCATGAACAACACGAGAGCGAACACTGACGTCTTTCACTCGCTGTCATCACATTATAGATCATCAGCTTCTACATATTCTGTTTTTAGTTTCATTCCGGCTACATTTTTTGTCAGTTTGTCACATGCTTTAGTCATTCTGAATATTTTTTTTTTTACAGGTTTAATGTATTTCAGTTTTAGTTATTATTTGCAGCTGGTTGGTTATTATCTTGCTTGTTTGCTTACATTTAATTAATTTTTATTTATTTATTGCAACATTCCATGATGCGTTTCAAATATTCATTATGTATTAACTTTTTTTATTTATTTAATTAAAAATCCCTCCATACTTTAGAAGACACTATTTTACTTTTTTTATTTTACTTTATTTTATTTTTTACTTATATATATATATATATTTTTTTTTATATTTCTTTTACTCTCTCTCTCTCTCTCTCTCTCTCTCTCTATATATATATATATAGTATTTTTATTATTCATTATTATTTATATATATATATGCATTTAGCAGATGCTAAACAAAAAAAAACTTATTTCAGTGTGTCATGTTTAGTTTTACGATTTTCATCTTATTCCTTTTATATCATGATTTTATTATATTTAATTAATGTTAAATCCCCCCATATTTTAGAAGACACTATTTTAGTTTTTATTTTATAATTTTTTTACATTTTATTTTTACATATAGTTTTATATATATATATATATATATATATATATATATATATATTTTTTTTTTTATGTATTATTATTATTATTATTTATATATTTATACATTTAGCAGATGCTTTTGTCCAAACTATGTACAAAATCTAAACAAAAGTAGAAACAAATATATTAAAAAAAAAAGATAACTTATTTCTGTTTGCGATTTTAATCTATCATCATTTCATTTTATTTCATCTTATTTCTTAAAAAAAAAATGTTAGTTTTAGTTTTGGTAAAGGATAATAAACCGGGCAGATTCATCACACAGTATTTAGCACTGAATCACTTTCACTTTAACTAAGGATTCATATTTCAGCACATGATTCTGACTCGAATCATTTCAGTGATTCAGTGATTCAGTACCTCGCTGGCTCCTCGTACGCCGCGCGGTGAGACGACACGCTTGCGCTCATGGATGTCCTGCAGTCGCGTGATCAGAAACTTCTTATCCCCGCCCTCCTGAATAAACAAGAACAGGAAGTGATGTCATGCTACTCCGCTGCATGCAGATGATTCAATCATTACATAATCATTTGATTCTTTTGTCTCACATTCTCAATCTGTTCCTGAAGGAGTTCGATGATCTTCCGCTGACCGTCGACCACCTGACTGTGGAAGTAAATCACTATCCTACACAAATACACAAAACAATGGAGATCACCAGAGATCACTTTAAAGCAGTGGTTGATTATGATTTCACTTTTCTAACTTCAGTTAGTGTGTAATGTTGCTGTTTGAGCATAAACAACATCTGCAAAGTTACAACTCAATATTCAAAGCAAAGGGAGAGATTTTCTTTTACAGAAATCGCTTTTTAAGAACTACAAATGAAATCCAAATTATACATAAGCTGTGACGTAGTTAATCTGGTTCATTTCTTTAATTTTTTTGGCTAGTAGAAGTTCTGAACTGACCGGTAACTTAGAGGGGTCGTCGGATGCCCATTTTCCACAAGTTGGTATGATTCTTTAGGGTCTTCATGTAAAGTTTGTAACATACTTTTGTTAAAAATCCCTCAATAGTTGTATAAAACAACACCCTTTTACTTCCTCAAGAACAGCTCTGTTCACAGCGACCCGTTTCAGTGCATGTCTCTTTAAATGATAATGAGGTGCATGTCTCTTTAAATTATGAGGTGCATGTCTCTTTAAATGATAATGAGGTGCATGTCTCTTTAAATGATAATGAGGTGCATGTCTCTTTAAATGATAATGAGGTGCATGTCTCTTTAAATGATAAGGTGCATGTCTCTTTAAATGATAATGAGGTGCATGTCTCTTTAAATGATAATGAGGTGCATGTCTCTTTAAATGATAATGAGGTGCATGTCTCTTTAAATGATAAGGTGCATGTCTCTTTAAATGATAATGAGGTGCATGTCTCTTTAAATGATAATGAGGTGCATGTCTCTTTAAATGATAATGAGGTGCATGTCTCTTTAAATGATAAGGTGCATGTCTCTTTAAATGATAATGAGGTGCATGTCTCTTTAAATGACGAGGCGCATGTCTCTTTAAATGATAAGGTGCATGTCTCTTTAAATGATAATGAGGTGCATGTCTCTTTAAATGATAATGAGGTGCATGTCTCTTTAAATGATAATGAGGTGCATGTCTCTTTAAATGATAATGAGGTGCATGTCTCTTTAAATGATAATGAGGTGCATGTCTCTTTAAATGATAATGAGCAACTGCTCAAGACACTTAAAGTGATGCCTTGGTGGACAGTATCCAAATGGCTGAGGGTGGAAATATGCTAATACGGGAAATATGCTAATACGGGACAGTCGCAGTTGTGGGCGGAGCATGAGCATTATGACATCATATTGCTCAGAAAATCCAAACGGCTTGATTTATTGAGAGTGTTTAGACTTTTTGAGGATAAAAAAGAAAGAGTGAATGGATTTTCTTCATTGTATGGTGGTTGTGTCATCATACTGCAACATTTATATGCAAGCACCATATAAAAGTGAATTTTGCAACCGATGACCCCTTTAAAAATTTAGTAGCTAAATTGTCCGGTGAGTGAAAAAGTTGATTTGAAACGCAGACTCACAGGAAGATGGCGGCGCACAGGAACAGGAAGAGTGGGTTTTCCACCAGGTACGAGTGAGCCGAGGCCAGCCAGGACAGATTGGGATTGTCCGCCGCCAGCTTCTGGACCCACAGCTTCCCGGCCTGGAACATGGTCTTCAGACCCCGAAACGGGCCGCACCCGGCCGACGGCTTCATCCTGGGACAGAAGCAGCGTGTGTGAATACAGCACTATGGGTCTGGACGGAAAACTCTCATTTTAGTGCTGATTTATGAGCAAAAGTCCATATCATGGTGCTTTTCAAAATTAAACTGGTTCCACAGTATTTGTCAAGTCAAGCCTCCATTTATACAGCGCTTTTAACAATATAGATTGTCACACACACACACACACACTCTTATACCATGATGAATCACCATGCAAATCAGTTTCCCCATGAGAAGCAGTACGTGATGGTGAACACACTCACGTCCACATAGTGTAGGTCTCACACACACTTACGTCCACATGGTGTAGGTCACACACACTGAGGCGCCCAGGAACGACGGGAAGCACAGGAGTGTGATGAAGATGGTGGTCATCTGAGAGGCGCGCCACGGCTTCCCCGACGCCTGACAGTTCATCATCAGACTGACCTGCGACACACACACCACAATCACAGACGAGTCCGAATCATTCTTGTGAATCGGTTCGCAGATTATTCATCCGAATCATTCTAGTGAATTGGTTCGCAAATGATTCATCCGATTCATTCTAGTGAATCGGTTCGAAAATGATTCCTCAGAATCATTCTTGAGAATCGATTAGCAAATGATTCCTCCAAATCATTCTAGTGAATTGGTTCGCAAATGATTCACCCGAATCATTCTAGTGAATCGGTTCACAAATGATTCCTCCAAATCATTCTAGTGAATCAATTCGCAAATTATTCATCAAATTCATTCTAGTGAATCGGTTCGTAAATGAGTCATCCTATTCATTCTAGTGAATCGGCTGGCAAATGATTCATCAGAATCATTCTAGTGAATCGGATCGCAAATGATTCCTTAGAATCATTCTAGTGAATCGGTTCACAAATGATTCCTCTGAGTCATTGTTAAAAAAAAGTTCCTGCAGGTTATTTGTCTAAACAAACACAATAAATGATGTTGATGATTGTGAGCAGACAAACAAACCTTCTTCATGTAGAAGAGAAACAGCAGTTTAATAATCTGAACCACTGGCAGGAGAGGAGAGAACAACACGCCCAACCTACGCACACACACACACACACACACACACACACACACACACACAGGTCCTGTTATATCACATCACTGACCAACAATCATGTCACAGTCAGGTAAAGATGGATGTTTACCAGGCCAGAGTTTGTCCATAGATGAGCTCCAGAACGTTCCTGGCGATATCAAACACGGGTTTCCTCTTCCTCTTCAGAGCTTTCTGAGAAAACAACCTGACGGAGAGAAACACAACAAAAATGATTTCAGTCCAAGTACATTTTTTAATTATTAGCAACAACAATCCTGAGCTCATACTGTATATCATCAGCTGCTCACCTCCACAGAAACTCTCCAAAGAAAGTGTCCAGCAACATGAAGATGAAGTCCATCAGGAGGAAACGGTACAGTTCCTGACCGACGAAACTCTCCCAGCACTGCAACAGCAAAACCACCATCAAAACCACCATCCAAACCACCATCAAAACCACCATCAAAACTATCATCAAAACCATCAATCAAAACCACCATCAAAACCACCATCAAAACTATCATCAAAACCATCAATCAAAACCACCATCAAAACCACCATCAAAACCATCATCAAAACCACCATCAAAACTATCATCAAAACCACCATCAAAACTATCATCAAAACCATCAATCAAAACCACCATCAAAACCACCATCAAAACCATCATCAAAAGCATCATCAAAACCACCATCACCATCAAAACCATCATCAAAACCACCATCAAAACTATCATCAAAACCACCATTCAACATCAAAATCACCATCAAAACTATCATCAAAACCACCATCAAAACCATCATTAAAACCATCATCAAAACCATCATCAAAACCATCATCAAAACCACCATCAAAACCACCATCAAAACCACATCTGAGCATCACCAGTGAACAGTGAATAGACCCTCTCACACAGTGTCGCATTCCCATCGTTGTTAAAGCGACATACACCGGTATATTAAAAATTCATATTATAACAAAAATAAACACCAGTATTCGGTATGAACCGGCATACCGCCCAGCACTCAGGGTACGTTTACACGGCAACGATACGCTTAAAACAGAGACATTTCTCTCTAGACGACATCACTGTCAAAACGATCCCCATTCACACGGATCCGCGAAAACGACTAAAAACGCTGTATTCTGCTGCCAGGCCAGTAGATGGCGATGAAACACTATAGACTGAACACGTAATGCTAATGTGCATAAAATCATTGTCTTCAGAGAGTCACGTTTTTGTTGTTTACACGGAGACCGTTCTCAAAAACTTGCACTTTGAAACCCGTTTTCAAAACTTCAGGCAGCAAAAACATCATTGTCGTGTAAATGAACAGTCAAAAGTTTAACGTTTTTAGTTGAAACCTCACCTGTAAGCCCAGCTTCTCGGGGTCTGATGCCACGCGACCCAGCCAATGATGGCACAGCACTCCCAACACACTCACTTTCAACAACAGGTTCCTGCGACACACACCACACACAGGGAAATATAAGAAAAGCATTTAACAACACATGAAGTGAATCAGTGCAACAGAAGCTTCCTGCTGAAAGCCCTTTCAAATCTCCATGTAGAAACTGTTTTATATGATAACATGTAACAGACACACAGTAAGATTTGAGATTGTTAGTTTCCCTTTTTATAGAGTTAAAAGCTTTTATGTCATCGCACTGAAGAAACTTACTTGACTCCTCAATGTAAGTATTTTGAATACATAATCTCTAAATTAATACAGGAGAGGAAGGCACAGGGAAGGGAGGAGGGAGAAAGAAAGAAAGAAAGAAAGAAAGAAAGAAAGAAAGAAAGAAAGAAAGAAAGAAAGAAAGAAAGAAAGAAAGAAAGAAAGAAAGAAAGAAAGAAAGAAAGAAAGAAAGAAAGAAATGTCAGCTACTTCCTTCATGACCATATGCTGTTTGGTAAATAATTTAATTTAATTTAATTTAATACAAAATGAAAAAAAAAAACCTTTTTTTAATGAAAACAATTATTTAGTTAGGAAACGCTCAGGAAACGCAACAGAAAACGCACAGAAAACGCAACAGAAAACGCAACAGAAAATGCTCAGAAAGCGCTCCGAAAACGCAACAGAAAACGCAACAGAAAACGCTCAGAAAACGCAACAGAAAACGCTCAGGAAACGCAACAGAAAACGCACAGAAAACGCAACAGAAAACGCTCAGAAAGCGCTCAGAAAACGCAACACAAAACGCTCAGGAAAGGCAACAGAAAACGCACCAGAAAACGCACCAGAAAACGCAACAGAAAACGCAACAGAAAACGCACAGAAAACGCAACAGAAAACGCAACAGAAAATGCTCAGAAAGCGCTCCGAAAACGCAACAGAAAACGCAACAGAAAACGCAACCGAAAACGCTCAGGAAACGCAACAGAAAACGCAACAGAAAACGCAACAGAAAACGCACAGAAAACGCAACAGAAAACGCTCAGGAAAGGCAACAGAAAACGCAACAGAAAACGCACAGAAAACGCAACAGAAAACGCTCAGGAAACGCTCAGGAAACGCTCAGGAAACGTCCAGGAAACGCTCAGAAAACGCTCAGAAAACGCTCAGGAAACGCAACAGAAAACGCACAGAAAACGCACAGAAAACGCAACAGAAAATGCTCAGGAAACGCAACAGAAAACGCAACAGAAAACGCAACAGAAAACGCAACAGAAAACGCTCAGGAAACGCTCAGAAAACGCTCAGAAAACGCTCAGAAAACGCTCAGAAAACGCAACAGAAAACGCACAGAAAACGCACAGAAAACGCAACAGAAAATGCTCAGGAAACGCTCAGGAAACGCAACAGAAAACGCAACAGAAAACGCAACAGAAAACGCACAGAAAACGCAACAGAAAACGCTCAGGAAACGCAACAGAAAACGCAACAGAAAACGCTCAGGAAACGCTCAGGAAACGCTCAGGAAACGCTCAGGAAACGCAACAGAAAACGCACAGAAAACGCACAGAAAACGCAACAGAAAATGCTCAGAAAAATATACATATTTAAAACTTTATAAAATAAAATAACTGGCTTCCGGTGGCGGTCGGTGCGCGTTCACAGAGATGAATGTGTCGTGACGTAGAGCGAACGTGACAGCGCAGCCAGAGAGCAGAGCAAAACAAAACTCAACGTTCGTTCTACGTCACGACGCTTCCTACGTCTTACGTCATACGCCAGCATCCATCTCTGTGAACGCGCACCGACCGCCACCGGAAGCCAGTTATTTTAGTTTATAAAGTTTTAAATATGTATATTTTTACGACAAAACCGCACGGATTACCCTCAGAAGGCCTTCGTTTATCCCCCTGGAGCCGGATGGATTATTTTTGAGAAGGATGCATGCACATTTTCCGACTTGAATCAGCTGGACCCCATTGCCTCACATTATAACCACTGAAAGATCTAAGACATTTTCTAAAATAACTGAAAATGTGTTCGTCTGAAAAAAGATTGACATATGCATCTCGAACGGCTTGAGGGTGAGTAAATCATGGCTTAAATATCATTTTTGGGCGAACTATCCCTTTAAGCTTCTGGAAGGAATGCTTTGGGAAGGTCCGAGTGAAAGTGTGTGTTGAAGTGTGTGTTGAGTTCTGCGGGAACTCTACCTGCTGATGGAGACGTAGTTGAGCACGCTGGGAGAATCATACTCCTCCATCCAGGCCACGGCGTTGAAGAATCCCGGCAGGATCAGATTAATGCAGGACACGAGAACGGGAACGGCCAGCAGACTCGCCTCCTTCAGCATCACATGGTCAGACGAGCTCGTTCGAGTGCGAGTTTCAACGTCTCTCTGCAATTACAAACATCTCAGCTTGAGCTGGTGTCTCCGCTCGTGCACATGCATGCAGATGTCCATTATTTTAGTAATCGGATAAAAATTTGTGGTAATAAAAATAGATCCAAGTGAACAACAGCCTTTAAAATGACTTAAAATACAACACATATAATAAGCAATAAAAATTGTTTCAAACATCATATGGGTTTTATTGAACAACACTGTCAAAATACACCATGTAAAATAAATGATATAAACTAATATAAACAAAATTTATGTAGATTATGTATGATAACAAAAGCCTGCAGAGGGCGCCAACGGCCGGGTGTTAGTTGTTGTTACACTACATGATCAAATCCTCGATTTATATTGGCCAAACAACATTTAATTCAAATGTCCACTTAATCTTTAATATTTGGTCACTTCTGTACGATAGAAATGCAACAGCCGCTGTCATTTCTTGAAAAAGAAACATGCAAAACTCAGAGCGAGGCTTTAAATGAATGAAAAGTGCATGTGTGTGTGTATCTGGTACCTTGTGCATGTGTGTGTGTATCTGGTACCTTGTGCATGTGTGTGTGTATCTGGTATCTTGTGCATGTGTGTGTGTATCTGGTATCTTGTGCATGTGTGTGTGTATCTGGTACCTTGTGCATGTGTGTGTGTATCTGGTATCTTGTGCATGTGTGTGTGTATCTGGTACCTTGTGCATGTGTGTGTGTATCTGGTACCTTGTGCATGTGTGTGTGTATCTGGTACCTTGTGCATGTGTGTGTGTATCTGGTACCTTGTGCATGTGTGTGTGTATCTGGTATCTTGTGCATGTGTGTGTGTATCTGGTACCTTGTGCATGTGTGTGTGTATCTGGTACCTTGTGCATGTGTGTGTGTATCTGGTACCTTGTGCATGTGTGTGTATCTGGTACCTTGTGCATGTGTGTGTGTATCTGGTACCTTGTGCATGTGTGTGTGTATCTGGTACCTTGTGCATGTGTGTGTGTATCTGGTACCTTGTGCATGTGTGTGTGTATCTGGTACCTTGTGCATGTGTGTGTATCTGGTACCTTGTGCATGTGTGTGTATCTGGTACCTTGTGCATGTGTTCAGAGAAGTAGAAGACGGCCAGAACACACGCTAGCGTGCTTCCCAAACACATGAGCCACGCCAGCATGTGGATGAAGACCCGGAACACACGCTGGAGAGCGGAGAACTTCAGCTCCTCACGGTTGACTTCTGCCACCAGCTCCTACACACACACACACACACACACACACACAGATAAGTCAAGTCCTCTTCATCTATACAGCGCTTTAACAATATGGACTGTTTCATAGCAGCTTTACAGTGATAACAGGAGATTACAGTAACAGAGATTGTTTAGGCTTTACAGCAGCTCTATAATAAAGTTATTGTCCAGATAAAATTAGTTGTGTGTGTGTGTGTGTGTGTGTGTGTGTATGTGTGTGTGTGTGTGTGTGTGTGTGTGGTGTGTGTGGTGTGTGTGGTGTGTGTGTGTGGTGTGTGTGTGTGGTGTGTGTGTGTGTGTGTGTGTGTGTGTGTGTGTGTGTGGTGTGTGTGTGTGGTGTGTGTGTGTGTGTGTGTGTGTGTGTGTGTGTTCTGACCTTGAGCTGTGTGCCGATGTTCGCTCGCTGGAGTCTGACGGAGCTTTTCTTGCTGACTTTAAAGTCCCACGAGCTGAACACCTTTATGGCCAACAGGCCTTTAGATTTATCGATGCGGAAACTCTGACCGAAGGACTTGGACATGCTGGAAAACAGACGCACGGAGAATCAGTGTGGGCGAACTCAGAGACGATCACTGTATTACTGTAAACACTGTATTACTGTAAACACTGTATTACTGTAAACACTGTATCTGTAAACACTGTATTACTGTAAACACAATCTGATTTTGTTGTCATTCAGGAATGTAAAAACATTTACATTTACATACACTACAGCCAAAAGTTTGTAATAATTAAGATTTTTTTTAAAATGTTTTTAACAAAAGAAGTCTCTTCTGTTCACTAAGGATGAATTTATTTAATCAAATTTACAGTAAAAAAAAGTGTAATATTATTCCAGTGTAAATCAGCTGTTTTGATGTAATGTAACATTAATGTAATGTAATGAATTTTCAGCTTTGATCACAGGAATAAATTACACTTTATTATATATTCACATAAAAACACTTATTTTAAACTGCAATAATATTTCACTTTTTTTACTGTATTTTTGATTAAATAAATTCATCCTTAGTGAACATTAAATCATAATTATTTCAAACTTATGGCCGTTAGTGTATATTTACATTGCGTTAATGCATTTGACACACATTCTACTTCCTGCACTTTAAAAAAGTTTAAGTTTAACTTAAAAGTCTTTTTTATGGAATATTGCAGTGTTTATTGTAAATGATTTATAGGTGCACATCATCATTATAGTTTTAATAATCTAGTTCCTCTTGCAGCATCTCTTCTCTTCTCTGATGATGAGGGCGGGGCTATAACCTGTCACTCACAGGAGATCAGCCAATAGCAAACCACAACCGTCCAACCATCCAATCAACTCCCCACAGACACAATCAAGCCCCGCCCACATATGTTCTTGTTCCAGAAGTGGTCTTGATATACGGCACAATAGAGAAGAAAAGACCAGCACAACTTCCGTTTCATGCCGACTTGTTCTCCTGACTTGAAATGTAAATGTGATGTTGTCAGGAGAGACTCACCTGTAGACGAGGATGATGCAGGTGATGAAGAACGCAGCGCCGATGGTGAAGAAGTAAACCAGAGGCATGTTATAGGACAGTCCACACGACGTCCCGTTGATAGACTTAGAGCAACTGTGTTTCGGTTGTAGTGTTTGATGACTGTAGTATCCATAATACAGCAGAGAGTCTGAGAAATAACCCTGACACACACACACACACACACACACACACACACACACACACACACACACAGATCATGAAGCATCGCACTTTACAGCAATAAAGGTATTAAGGCACTTTTAGGGAAATTGCCTTCATATATTTCAAATTTCAAATTATACAAATATTTATTGTACTAGAACTCTATCATACATTCCGGAACGATCTGCGAAATGTACTTAATCGATTGGCTGAACTGCACCGTGGCCTTTATCAAAGACGTCAAGCTACGACATTTTGAATAACGAATACTCAGATGAGACCAAAATAAAATACAAAAATAAATAGGGTCAATTCTGATTTCATGCAAACTTTTCATGACCTGATCCATAAATCAATCTGAACTGTGGTCAATTCGAATTACTATTTTAATTATTTATTTATTTTAAGTTATTATAAGCTATATTTCAGCCATTTTGATGTCAGAGCATTTGTGGAAACTGTGATTCACAACCATTGAACAGTTTGGGATATATATATATATATATATATATATATATATATATATATATATATATAAAATACTTTTATTTATCAAGGATGCATTGAATTGATCAAAAGAACTTTATTTATAATGTTACAAAAGATTATATTTCAAATAAATGCGGCACTTTTGAACTTTCTATTCATCAAAGAATCCTGAAAAATAAAATGTGTCACGGTTTTCATAAATGTTTCTTGATCATCAAATCATCATATTAGAGTGATTTCTGAAGGATCATGTGACACTGAAGACTGGAGTAATGATGCTGAAAATTCAGCTTTGATCACAGGAATAAATTACACTTTACTGTATATTCACATAGAAAACAGATGATTTACACTGGAATAATATTTCACAATTTTTACAGTATTTTTGATCAAATAAACGCAGCCTTGGTGAGCAGAAGAGACTCTTGAGACTCAATCCAATCTTTTGACCTCTAATATTTGCTCCACACTGCATAACGAAGTTAAAGTTTCACATTTGTGAATATCAAAGAGTGTATAAGTGTGTGTGTGTTTCTGAACTCACAGCGCCCGTCAGCACCTCCAGACCCCACAAGCTCGTGACGCTGGTGTTCCGGCCCGGATCCGGAGCCACAACGGCCTGAGGAACCACCAGAAACAAACCCGTGACCAGGAACAGGAAGACGTTGAAGAAGAGGAGCGTTCGGAGGAAGAGAAAATACGACAGGACGCCCGTCCCGAAGTGACCGCCGACACACTTCAGAGCCGTCTGCCACAACTGGAGCGAGGACAGGAACGACAGCCAGCCGTACCAGCCGTGTCTCACCGCCTGACAGACAACACACAGCTGCTTATTACAGCGCCACCTAGAGGCCCGTTCACATATCATTCATTTTCACACAATGCACAAAATATTAGATGCTGAAAATTGATTGGCGGCCATGTTTTTTGAAGTATCCGAGTCAAGTTAGAGAATATGTTAGAACGCCCAACAAAGAAGATGCAGACCAATTTGCAGCTTCATGGATCATACAGTTGCGAAGTTATAGGCCTGGTTTCACAGACAGGGTTTAGATTAAGCCCGGATTAGGCCTTCGTTCAATTAGGACATCTAAGTCTCTTGGTAACACTTTATTTTACAGTGTCCTTGTTACATATGTTACATGTACTTACCATAGTAATAACAGTAAATTATGCATAATTACATGCAACTAACCCTCAATCAAATCCTAATCCCAACCCTATAGTAAGTAAATGTATTTGCTTAATATAACTCAGTACCAAATATATAATTACACAATAACAATGACACCTTAAAATAAAGTGTAACCAGTTTTTTTTGTAGCGCCCCCTACTGGCGGTATATTCGAAATTTGGTGTGTGTCCTCCATGTCTTTGTGTGTCAAGTTTCGTTAAGCTTGGACATTGCGTTCAGCAGATATAGGCCAATTTGTAAAAATGGGTGTTGCCTCACCATTTAATTAACTTATAAATATTGTTTTCAACACTGATAATAATCATAAATGTTTATGACATCATATTAGAGTGATTTCTGAAGGATCATGTGACACTGAAGACTGGAGTAATGATGCTGAAAATTCAGCTTCGATCACAGGAATAAATTACACTTTACTGTATATTCACATAGAAAACAGATGATTTACATTATAATAATATTTCACTTTTTTACTGTATTTTTGATCAAATATATGCAGCCCTGATGAGCAGGAGAGACTTTTAGAAATATTTAAAAAATCGTAATTATTCTCGTACAAATGGGTGTTGCCGCACCAATTAATTAACTTATATCTTTGCAATGCTTTGACGAAATCAGTTATTTTGATAGCCCAAAGGTTTCCAAAGTTAGGATCCAAAATGCAAATGACATTATAGCGCCACCTAGTGTCAGACGGGTGTGTGTGTGTGTGTGTGTGTGTGTGTGTGTGTGTGTGTGTGTGTGTGTGTGTGTGTTACAGTCTCTGATGCACATTCACTTTCAGGACAATAAAATAATAGTAAGAAAATCAGAACAAACAACATTCGGTTCTTGGATCCTTAAGAAACTCCAAAAATTACACAATCTCTAAATTTATGCTGATGCTATTATTTTGCATATTTAGTTGTAATATTCATCTTTAGTTTATCCTTCTTAATGATATGATTAATTAGAGAGTTACTTCCTTCATTGATTAGTTTGGTTTAATTTATACTATTTTTTTTATATTTTATACATTATATATTGAAATGAACTTATTTTGCACAATATCTCACTGTAATGCAAATGTTCAGGTGTGTGTGTGTGTGTGTGTGTGTGTGTGTGTGTGTGTGTGTGTGTGTCGTGCCAATAAAGCAACACTGAAACTGAGCGTATATTATTAGCTTCAGTACTAAAGTTCATCCGTTTCCTCGTGTCTGAAACAGAGAAGTAAGAATAAAGCCTTCAAAACAAACATGGTCACACTTTGACACACTTTCACTACACGCCTGTGCTGCACACACACACACACACACACACACACACACACACACACACACACACACACACACACACACACACACACACACACACACACACACACTCACACCTGTGCTGCACACACACACACACACACACACACACACACACACACACACACACACACACTCACACCTGTGCTGCACACACACACACACACACACACACACACACACACACACACACACACACACACACACACACACACACACACACACATGCCTGTGCTGCAAGAGCTGCTGGCACACCCTGATCTACACATACACACTTCCTCTCTCTCTCACACACAGACACATACACTCACACACATTCCTTTTCTCTCTCTCTCTCACATACACAGACACACACACCCTCTCTCTCGCACACACAGACACACACTCCCCCTTTCTCTCTCTCTCTCACACACACACACAATCCTTTTCTTTCTCTCTCACACTCACACACCCTCTCTCTCTCTCTCACACACACAAATGTCAAATAATAACCATTCAAGCATGAAAACCCCAAAACAACATCAAGACTTTGTACAAGGGCATGATAAGTCCTCTTTAAAAATCTTGCATGCGGTTTCACATACATTTTTTTTTTTATAAAATATTTTTTTAAACAGTAATATGCAAATTTGTTGTCATCTACATACTTTTTGATTCCAATTTTGTGTAAAATCTGCTAAAAACGACGGTTAAAATCACATCTGGTTCATTCATCGCACTGGAAATGGAAGAACAAGTGGATCCAAATGAAACAAAGTCATTAGTTCAGCAATACGCCATTCTGATCATACCCACAAACCCCTGTCATGATGCGTGATGATGTCACGAGTGTGTTATGACTCACGATGATGATGTAATACTTGAGCTGACTGCAGCAGGGAATCAGATTCTGAGACAGAGAGTGTTCCGCTTTATTCAACACCAACATCCTGAAACACACAATATCGGAAGAGAAACAAGATTTTAGGAAACAGAAATTTTTCCAACATGAATGAGTTTTTGCAATATAATAAATTAACTGTGTACCAAGCGAAACAATACTGGTTTTAAAACATATTTTAATGTTTTTAGCAACATTTATCTGATTCACTAACCGATTCATTAAGTGATTCATTCATTAAGTGAGTCTTTTGAATCGTTTCATTAAACAGAACCAGCTCATAGGAGACAGTGTGTGTCCATTTATTGTCTTTGCATTATTTTGAACATTACACACGAATCGCTTTGGATAAAAGCATCTGTGAAATTCATAAAAGTGTAAGTTTGTGTTGCATTACATTCTATTCAGATTAAAGACTCTCGATTCAATATTTATTTTGCTGTAGTGCTTCGAGACCTAATGAACACGACGTGTGTGTGTGTGTGTGTGTGTGTGTGTGTGTGTGTGTGTTTTACCTGAGCTCTTTCTTCTCTGAGAGACTCAGCGGCATCGCTCTCAACATTCGCACACGATCATTCGCCGACAGATTCTGCAGATTATTCACTAAACGCTCCCTCTTATTGTCTACACACACACACACACACACACACACACACACACACACACACAGAGAGAGAGTCAGAGAACAAGATGAGCATGACATAGAAAAGATCATACAATACTGGTCAAAAGGAATAATTAATTTGGAATAATTAAGATTTTTAATGTTTCTGAAAGAGTCTCTTCTGCTCACCAAAGCTGTGTTTATTTGATCAAAAATACAGTAAAAAAGTGAAATATTATTCCAGTGTAAATCATCTGTTTTCTATGTGAATATATAGTAAAGTGTAATTTATTCCTGTGATCAAAGCTGAATGTTCAGCATCATTACTCCAGTCTTCAGTGTCACATGATCCTTCAGAAATCACTCTAATATGATGATCTGATGATCAAGAAACATTTATGATTTTTAATATTGATAATATTTCTGCTGTATGTTTGATCAAATAAACTCGGCCTTGAGCAGAAGAGACTCTTTCAGAATCGTGATTGTTCCGCGCTGGACTGTGATTCGCTGTGGGCTCGCGTGTGCTCACCTTCCTCCTCGTGCTCGTCGGCGTCGGTCTCCACGCGGTGTCCGCGGATGCTGGGTCTGGCGGAGCGAGGGAAGTGCTGGATCGAGGGCCGGCTCTGTCTGCGTCTGCGCAGCTGAAGGGTCCGGTTATAATACTGAGAGATGATCGCGCCTCGACTGCGGCCTGTGCACACACACACACACACACACACACACAGGTTTATTTTGATATACTTGTGAAAAACTGTATATTCTGTCCCCCTACACTAACCCTACCCATCACACACACACTCACTAACAAAACCCCTAAACCTACCCATCACACACACACACACACTCACTAAAAAAAAATCTAAATCTACCCATCACACACACACACACACACACACACACACACACACTCACCGATGGTGCGGCTGGGCATGGAGGACAGGACTTTGAGTGTGTCAGATGACCAGCGTCCTCCAATCAAACACTCCGTATGCTGAGGCTCCTCACTGTCAACCCGAAGGTACACTGGACTCTCCAGATCCATGACATCATCTGAGACACACACACACACACACACACACAAACACACACACACACACACACACACAAACAGAGAGAGAGACACACACACAACCAAAGCATTAAAGAGTAAAATCCATTGTAGTCTTGAGTTTCTTCCGGGAATGAACACGTAACAATATTCCTCATTATAATAATTAATGTGCAGAATAAAGGGGCGGGGCCTGGCTGAATAAAGGGGCGGGGCCTGGTTATGGTTAGTTAGGCCCTGTCCCAAATGGCACACTCGGGGCTTGTGCACTTCCTCAGATGTCCACACTTTGGTGACATCATGTAGTGCAGACCTATAGGGCCCTTGTCTCGAGTCCACGAGGCGCATTGAGAGGTATTTTTGGGAGAGACTCGATCGTCACGCCGGAAATAACGGCCTGGTTGATGTTGGACAGGAGAAATCACATTTCTGCGCTCCGACGTCTTATCTGCATGTCCACTACACAGTTCTATATTTTGATATTGTGCATGCCACCTGGGCATTAGACAGTAGATACATCATGCTTATTTAAATGATGTATACAGTTGTACATAATAATACATAATGTTCCATTTGAACTAAGATTACAATTTTAACATATAATGAAAATATGCATGAGTTTCAGATGAATTTACAGGTTTCAATATTCATACTATGTTTACATATGTGACCGTATTATTCAACGTGCTATTATTATGTTTGAGACATCAACCACTGGTCGATGACCATAATGTTTGTATAAACTGTAGGTAACAACTGGTAAAATGTACATCTAGGTCATAAAAACCGTAATGTTTTCTTCTCAGCATGTCAACCATTATCCGGGAGCGAAATCTCTTCCCATCCGGTGTCTGATTGGCCTTTCGCAAGGATTCCTGGGTAGTTGAAGTGTGTGGAGCCTGCATCTATGCGGAAGACCGCTTCAAGGGTGTAAAGGGGGCGCTGCTGAGCACACTTCAGAGCGGTAAAATGTTGAATGGGACGGCCTACGGACTCGTAGACTCAGCGAGCACGCGCAATTCAAGTCCACGAGACCGAAAGTCCACATGAAGTGCGCCATTTGGGACAGGGCCTTAGTAGTGTGTTACACTGGCGGTTATGGAAAGGGGCGGGACATTTCCCAAACACACTCGAAGCGCTCGACCAATCACAACACACTGCTCCAGCCGACCAATCAGAGCACAGTGTGCTTTTCAGAAGGAGGGGCTTCATAGAGACAGGAAGTAAACAGAGCGTTACTGACAGACTGGGAAGAGAGGAGCCGCAACAATGGAGAATATGAGGAGAATAATCAACATTCAAGCTGGAAAACAAGTGCAAAATGACCTCTTTAAAATGAGAGGCTCTAATCTGATTGGCTCAAAGCTTTGATTTCTGTCTAAGTGGGTGGTTCGTGTTCAGGATAAGCATGTGTGTGTGTGTGTGATCTGACCTCTGCTCTCCTCCTCCAGCTCCAGTGAGGTCATCTCGATGACATCATGATGGTCATGACTCTGTTCCTCGATCAGCTGACAGAAGGAATCATGAACCCCTTCTTCATCAGCAGGACTCCTGATGCGCGCACACACACACACACACACACACACACACACACACACACACAATCAAAAAAGTTTCTGAAAGAGTCTGTTCTGCTCATCAAAGCTGCGTTTATTTGATCAGAAATACAGTAAAAATTGTGAAATATTATTCCAGTGTAAATCATCTGTTTTCTATGTGAATATATAGTAAAGTGTAATTTATTCCTGTGATCAAAGCTGAGTGTTCAGCATCATTACTCCAGTCTTCAGTGTCACATGATCCTTCAGAAATCACTCTAATATGATGATCAAGAACAGGGCCGGCCCGAGGCATAAGCGAACTAAGCGGCTGCTTGGGGCCCCCTCGCCACCAGGGGGCCCCTAAGCGAGTTTTTTTTTTTTTTTTTTTTTTTTTTTTTTTACATATTAATTAAATTAAACAAGTGACATAAATTAATTAATGGATTAATAATTCAAGACAAGAAAATTCTGATTTCATGATCAATATACCTGCCTACAACTGCTGCTGTGTCTGCCAGTGTTTGAGTCATGCGCATAACCTCGCGTGCATAGAAAATTCGTGCGCAAAGTCACGGTAATGTTAAGCCATTTCACACAAATTTGATTTGATCAATGATTTATCCTTTAAATTTAATGATATTCAGAACAGAACAAGAATAAAAAAATAACTATAAACAAGCCAAAACGAAATAATTTAAAGCGAAAGTGAAAGCGGATCTCTCTCATTAGAATCAAAATGTTTCAACATTCGCGATAGATTTGGATGGTAAACTATTCTTTATTATAGGCTTCTTTGTACTTCACCCACGTTCCAATATCGAGGGAAAAAATCATCCTCTTCACAAGCGCAAAAATGTGCTTGAAATCCAATATCGAGGGAAAAAATCATTCTCTTCACATGCGCAAAAATGTGCTTGGAAACATCACAGTGGAGCGGTGCTTAGGCTACGCAGCGCTGAATGGTACGAATTGTAGGCTACTACTGACTATTTAAAAAGAGCAGTGTAATTTTTATATGTTAGTTTGACTATTTTATTATTATATTTTATTACGGCTATAACGAACAGGCTGCGATGTCAAGATTGCGGTGCTGGAATATGTTGTGTGTGTGTGTGTGTGTGTGTGTGTGTGTGAGGCGCAGGCGCGATCGAACAGTGGAAACATAAACACATACTCCGTCATGTTCATATAAGACATCATTCAAACTGCAAAGGGTTGCAAAACGGTGGAGGATATTTTGCAAATAATTTTTTTTTTAATATGTTTTTTGACAGTTTGTTTTCAGAAGTTTCAAAGAGTTAGTAAAAGAGTAAAGAAAAAGTTAAAACATTTTTATTTAAGTATCTATTTTTTATTAAGTAGGCTATTTATTTTGTATTAATACATAACCTCATTGTATTAATTTATAATGTAACATTATAGAGTGACATTGTGTCAATAATCGTCAAGCACAGGTGACTCTGCGTGGTGGGAGGGGGCCCCCAAATCAAATTCTGCTTAGGGCCCCCAAAAGGCTCGGGCCGGCACTGATCAAGAAACATTTATGATTATTATCAGTGTTGAAGACAGGGCCGGCCCGAGGCATAAGCGAACTAAGCGGCTGCTTGGGGCCCCCTCGCCACCAGGGGGCCCCCAAGCGTTTTTTTTTTTTTTTTTTTTTTTTTTTTTTTTTACATATTAATTAACTTAAACAAGTGACATAAATGAATAAATGGATTAATATTTCAAGAAAAGAAAATTCTGATTTCATGGTCAATAGACCTGCCTACAACTGCTGCTGTGTCTGCCAGTGTTTGAGTCATATGAATAACCTCGCGTGCATAGACAATTCGTGCGCAAAGTCACGGTAATGTTAAACCATGTCACAAAAATTTGATTTGATCAATGATTTATCCTTTAAGATTAATGATATTCAGAACAGAACAAGAATAAAAAAATAACTATAAATAAGCCAAAACGAAATAATTTAAAGCGAAAGTGAAAGCGGCGTTGGGCTCACGTATCTCTCTCATTAGAATCAAAATGTTTCAACATTCGCGATGGATTTGGATGGCAAACTATTCTTTATTATAGGCTTCTTTGTACTTCACCCACGTTCCAATATCGAGGGAAAAAATCAATCTCTTCACATGCGCAAAAATGTGCTTGAAATCCAATATCGAGGGAAAAAATCATTCTCTTCACATGCGCAAAAATGTGCTTGGAAACATCACAGTGGAGCGGTGCTTAGGCTACGCAGCGCTGAATGGTACGAATTGTAGGCTACTACTGACTATTTAAACAGAGCAGTGTAATTTTTATATTTTAGGTTGACTATTTTATTATTATATTTTATTACGGCTATAACGAACAGGCTGCGATGTCATTGCAATGCTGGAATATGTTGGAATATGTGTGTGTGTGTGTGTGTGCGTGTGTGTGTGTGAGGCGCGGGCGCGATCGAACAGTGGAAACATAAAAACATACTCCGTCATGTTCATACAAGACATCATTCATACTGCAAAGTGTTGCAAAATGTTGGAGGATATTTTGCAAATAATTTTTTTTATATGTTTTGTGACAGTTTGTTTTCAGAAGTTTCAAAGAGTTAGTAAAAGAGTAAAGAAAAAGTTAAAACATTTTTATTTAAGTATCTATTTTTTATTACTTTTTTTTTATTAATACATAACCTCATTAAATAACTATTTATAATGTAACATTATAGAGTGACATTGTGTCAATAATCGTCAAGCACAGGTGACTCCGCGTGGTGGGAGGGGGCCCCCAAATCAAATTCTGCTTAGGGCCCCCAAAAGGCTCGGGCCGGCACTGGTTGAAGACAGTTGTTTACATGTTTATTTCAGGATTCTTTGATGAATAGAAAGTTCAAAAGAACGGCATTTATCTGAAATAGAATATTATGTAACATTATAAATGTCTTTACTGTCACTTTTGATCAATTTAATGCATCCCTGATGAATAAAATTATTAATTTTATTTAAAAAAAATAATAATCTTACTGACCCCAAACTTATGAAACACTAATTTATTTGAATTTTTAATATATTTTTAATCAGTTAAAACAGGAATATGTCCATAATGTATTGCTTGAAGCATCAAAAGACATGGACACACTGATACACACACGCGCACACACACATTCTCTTAACACACACACAAAACAAAACAACTGCAGTTTAAACGCACGTCTTGTGTTTGTAATGAAAAGCTCACACCCAAACACATTCAGATCACACAGATAACACATTATTACAGTAAATAATCACTCACTCGATATCGGTGATCAGATCCGAGTGGAACCCGACTGTGCCGGCCATGATCCCTCACACACACTCACACACACTCCCGGATCCCCGTCATCCTGCGCTGAACAACACACACACAGAG
>CM040838.1:846342-858842 GCA_022828995.1 Vimba vimba | reverse complement strand
AACACGAGAGAAGTGTTACACAGAAACATCATGAAGATTGAAGAATGACGTCTGGGTCTCTGAGGGTTTTCTCTGCTCTATAGTTAAAGAGCCGAACAGGAAAATCTTGCTCCCAAAGTTCCCAAAACAACTCGGATTCATCCAACAAAACACAATGAGAATTCCTCTGAATCAACGACACAATGGCTTTGTTCTGTTCAGCGCATGACTTAACTATACATCAGAATTCACTTAAACTAAAACACAATCACACCCGTTCATATCTCAGATGAACCGCATTCTCTCTTACAACAGAAATGAAGCATCACTGAACTTACGCTATTTTCTTCTGGAAACAAACTCTGTTGCACTATTTTCCTGTTATCTCTGCAAAGCTGCTTTGAAATCAGTATTGTATGTAAATAAAGGTGACTTGCTTTGACAAATCTGTGACATCACACTTTCTGGCTGTTTGAAAACCTAGTTTTGAGCATCAAAAATCCTCTGATAACCCAAAACACTGAATATACGATCACTGTCTCTTATGTGTAACGGGATATTCTGTTCTTCTGAAATCTCCAGGTTTTAAACATCTAATGTTTGATTAACGAGCTCTCTGTAAACACTAAACACGTGACAAACATGATTATGACACTGAACTCAGATGGTTTATTGTTTTTACACCTGCCGATCGAAGTCACAAACAGAGCCTGATTGATTCGCGCAAGTTCTCAAACTCATTTAAACTTCATCTCGATAGTTTCTCTTCTATCGCTCGAACAAACTCAAACAAGATTATGTTGTCATCAATAAATAAAGTAAATAAGCTATAACTCACCGATGCGCGCGATGGATTACCGTAGAGAGACTATTGAGAAACTTCTAATGACAACGAATGAGTTGAGTCTGGACATCCGAATCAGTTTAGTGAATCGGTTCGTTCGGACGGTTCATTATTACCATAGAGGTTCCAACACTTCAACCAACTCTCATAATTAATTTGTGTTTCCTACTAGCTAAATTTCACATACATAAGCAAAACTTTTCTGCCTCTAAACCTCTCTTTTCTCTATTCAAAGATGATCTAGACAAATACATGGAAACTATCCAAAGCTCTGTTAATCCCAAAGCAATGAAAACTGTATCTCTATATTCATCCTTTTTGTCCTCTTAAGGTAAATGCATTGCATTGTTCTTGTTTTTTTGTTGCCCTGGCAAATTATTTGTGTCTGTGTATCTTTTTGTCTTTTTTTTTCTCCATGTTTATCTGTATTGCTTTAATGCTTTGTGATGTTTAATAATAAAAAAAACTTCAACCAACTCTCAGCGATCTTTGTGAATCGGTTCAACTAAATCACCAAAAAGAGCCGGTTCACATGAACAATTCGTTTGCGGAATTACTAGGACCGAGTCACTTTCATTTCCGTAGGGGGGTGAAATAATTTATCATCTCCTACAAACACTCAAAATACTCAATGCTATATCTATAATCGCATTAAGCGTGGTATCAGTATATGAGGGGCATAATATTAGAAAAGCAATTAAATCAAAAGTGCATGTGAATAAGCTCATGTAAAATGGTATGAGCCGATTCATTGTGGAGAGTCCATTGACCCTGACTGACTAAACTCAGACTCTGCACTCAGACACACCAAAACAAACCATTAGAGAGCTTCTTCAAAGTTTTCCCACATAAATCGAAGGTTTAAATGAGTTTACTCCACAACAAAGAAGTATGATGATGTTTTAAGGCCTCAGTCTACCATTCAACTCTGACCAAACAGAACATGTTGGCAACTTCAGTTCAGTGCCTGTTTAGACGCGTTTTGATAAAGCTTTGCGGTCTGTGTTCTTACTCATCTCTCTCTCTCTCTCTCTCTCTCTCTCTGTCTCCCTCTCTCTCTCTCTCTCTTTCTTTCTTTATTGTTGAACTTGCACAACAGCTCATGATGCTTTGACGGAGGAAGTGTCTTTCATAGAGGATGTGCGTGACATGAGATTCTTTAGTAATGACGTCAAGTGGCAGCTTTTCCCAAAAGACTGGGCAAATATCAACCACAAAAGAATCATGAAACTTATGCAGCACTTACTAGCTCACAACCGAGAAAATAATGCATGTTTATCACAGTACATTAAGAGCTTGCGGGGGTTTTCAGTCTTCAGATGCCGGATCCTCCTTCTACTGTGACCCCTGTCCTAGACTATGTTTTCATGTATAAATGCCTCATTTATTCAGTGATATATATATATATTAAAAAAGTATATACTCATTGTTGTGCTGTACTGTTAGATGTATTATTTATTTATTTAAATCAGTTTGTTTATCAAATGTTTTATTTATTTTAATCTTATCCCAGATAAGAATAAAATATTAACATTTAAACAATAACAAAGTAATTTACACATTCCTGTAGCTCACAGTAGATCATTGCGCTCGCAACATCGAGGTCATGGGTTCGATTTCCAAGTAATGCATGAACTGATTAAAATATAAACCTTGAATGCAATATTAGTTGCTTTGGATGAAAGTGTTATTCAAATACATAAAAGTCCAGAAGACCCTAGACACTGCATAACAACCACCTAGCAACTGCCTAACACCCTAGCAACCACCTAGCAACTGCTTAGTAACCACTCAAGGTACCATGCCTAACAACCACCTAGAAACCACACAGAACACCCTAGAAACAGCCTAGCAACCACCCAGAGTACCTTAGCAACTGCCTAACACCCTAGCAACCTCTTAGCAACCACTCAAGGTACTATGCCTAGCAACCACCTAGAAACCACACAGAACACCCTAGAAACAGCCTAGAAACCACCCAGAGTACCTTAGCAACTGCCTAACACCTTAGCAACCTCTTAGCAACCACTCAAGGTACTATGCCTAGCAACCACCTAGAGACCATCAAGAACACCCTAGCTACCCCCTAGTAACCATCCAGAACACCAAAAAAACGACTAGCAACACCATAGCAACCAATCAGAACAAGCTCGCAACCACTTAGAGTACCATAGAAACTGCCTAGCAGCCATCCAGAACACCCTAGCAACCACCTAGCAATCACTCAGAGTACCATAGAAACTGCCAAGCAACCACCCAGAACACTTCAGGGACTTCCTCGCAACACCCTAGCAACCTCCTAGAAACCACCCAGAACACCCTAATTACCACCTAACAACCTTTAACCAAAAACCATAGGAACTGCCTAGCAATCACCTAGCAGCACGAGAGCAACCATCCAGAAGACCCTAGCAACTGCATAACAATCACCTGGAAACTGCCTAATACTCTAGCAACCACCTAGCAACTACTTAGTAACCACTCAAGGTACCATGCCTAGCATAGAAACTACCTAGCAACCACCCAGAACACCCTAGCAACCTCTCAAGAGTTCCACAGAAACTGCGGAGCAACCATTTAGAACGCTTCAGCAACTGCCCAGCAACAACCTAGAAACAACCCACAACACCCTAGCTACCACCTAGCAACCTTCCAGAACACCATAGCAACTGCCTAACAACACCATAGCAACCATCCAGAAGACCCTTGCAACTGCATAACAATCACCTACCAACAACCCAGAACACCCTCACAACTGCCTAGAAACCACCCTGAACACCCTAGCAACCACCCAGAATACTCTAGCAACACCCTGGTGACCACTTAGCAACCATCCAAACGGCTCATCTTTTTGTAAGCATAATCTCTATAAAATGTTTGTTTTAAAATTCTAATTATGAACAGCTGAAAAAAGTCAGCTAAATGTGTTGGTCAGAAAGCACTCAAACTAAAGTGCAAGTAAGTGACGGAAACACATCAAACGTCTGTACTGACCTGGCCGAGATCTGAAACTCTGTGTCACTCAAGATTCCACGACACCCACTCATTCATCACATGACTTCCTTATTAGAACACACTGAGAAGAGAAGCGCTCCACACTCGAGGTCTTCCGTCTTCTGCTCATACGAGTCTATGAGTGTGTGGAGGGTCTCGACACACTGACGGATGATGGAAAGAGAAGACCGGATAGCAAACTTCCACAGACTCCTATCAGGTGTGTGTGTGTGTGTGTGTGTGACAGTATCACTGATCAAGGGACATCATATATCACACCATGGCTTTTTGTATGAATCATTTAAGCACATCAGTTTCCTCCGATAATTTAGAGTTTCAACAGACTTGACTTCCTTCTTCTGTGGTTTGTTTGCATCACGCCTCTATACTCGCTTTAAAAGCCAGATGACACCAAAACAGTTTTCAAAACACAAAAAACTTCCATAAAGTATTAGAATACAGTATTTTTAGTGTTCTTCATGTGTTGAACGCATGTATGTGCACTGTAAAAAAATGTTTTTTCAAAGTTCACTGCAAAAACGATTCTTGTTTTCCAGCACAAATATCTAAACATTAATAAATCAAGATACATTTACTTGACAAGCAAAACTACTTGAGATTTTAGGGCTTGTTTACTGAAAAGCTTATAAAATTAAGTGAGTTTATGCTTAAAACAAGGAAAGATATCTGACAATAATATTGCTTTCCCTTTGAATTAGTTTTTTTATTGCAATATTCTTGCATACTGAATTTTTAAAAAGGTGCCAATTCTTGCATATTGATATAAAAATGTTACATATTCTTGTATATTGCAAAAAAGTTGCATATTCTTGCATACTGCAATAAAAACGTTGCATATTCTTGCATATTGCAATAAAAAAAATTGCATATTCTTGCATATTGCAATAAAAAGCATTAAACATTGCATATTCTTGCACATTGCAATAAAAACATTGCATATTCTTGCATATCGCAATAAAGTGTTAAACATGGCATATTCTTGCATATTGCAATAATTTGTTTAGCATATTCTTGCATATTGCAATAAAAAACGTTGCCAATTCTTGCATATGGCAATAAAAAGACAAGACAAAAAAAAATTAAGCATTTATTTCATTGCAATTTAAAAAATATTTTTCCAATGTTGTAAATAAAACAAAGATTATTGTAGTGTTTTACAAGAAAATACTATTTCAGCCTTTCACTTTTAACTCAATGTTACTTGCCATTTCTTTGTAATTTTTGTGTGAAATTTACTAGCAATTTCTGAGTGAAAAACTGTTTTAGTTTTTTTCAACGATCATATGATGATATGAATGATGTCTGTCCGCACAGATGAGAGCTGCTGCTCGGATGTGTCCAGCGACTCGTGTGAATACTATCAGACTGAGATATTCGGGCTGTTGCCGAGCTCACAGGCTCATCGACGACCTCACGCAGACCCCGTCACACATGATCCCGATGGGAGTTTGGACACGGACAGAGTCTCCTGGAACCCCAGTGTCCCGCTCAGAGCTCTACCTGTCTGTCTGCAGGGCAAGAGAGACATCAAGTGAGTGAGAGGCTTCCCTGCAAACAATTTTGCGTTTTAAACTCAGCCCAGACATCTAGGCTAAAACAAGGCAAAATTTGGGCTGTCAGTGAAAATGTAATAGACGTCTAAACCATCGCCCAAGAATAGACTAGTCATCAATTAGATCACAAAGAAATGAAATGAGTGAGGAAATGAAACCAAACACCTTGTTATCACTGTTTACGTTCATCTCGTTTATCTGTTTATCATCTCGCAAGTTATTTTGGCAAAAACGACATGTAATTCAAGGTTATTTTGGCTAGAAGTGTGTTACTCATAACCGGACTATATCGGGTCTATAGTTAACATAGACGGTGAAATGATGGGTTTAGTTCATAGTTTTAGTTGTGCTAGTTGCTCATATGTAGTATTCTAACGCAGTGGTTCTCAAACAGAGGCCGGGCTCCACTAGGGGGCGCCAGCAAACTTCCAAAGCAGGTACAGGATGACTTAAAATGATTTAAATGAATTAAAGTCCCTCTGTGGTGAAAATCCAGCTTTTAATGTTGTTTATGTGTCTATGTGGTGTTTTTAATATGCTTTAAGACAAACCATGTGTAAATTCATAAGTCGACTCCATTGCTGAGTATTTCCTCCTTAAAACTGCAGTGAACCAAAGACAGTCTCAAAAACACGCTTTGAAATCGCTGGTGTTTCTGACGTCACAAACTACCTTGTAACCAATCAGATCAACGTGTGATCGTCAACCAGTGGATCTCTGAGCTGAGTGAGTGAGTGGAGGCGGGGCTCATTTGCATATTCATAGAACCGCACATACTAAATGAGGCAAGGGTGTCGAGTTACACTCAAGATATTTAATGGCATGAAGATTGTTTTTTCAAGGAAAAAACGTTTAAATATGTCATTTTGGTGATCAAAGATGAGTTTTAACGGATAAAATTATTGACTACGGGGGGGACTTTAACATAAAGCCTACTGTATTATATTTGATAAGCAAATTTCAAAGGCCTCTAAATGATCAACATGATCGAAAATGCCTGAAAAACCTGTTGCACACAATCTGTCGTCTGATTGATAGTTTAGAACTTTTTTTTAGCAAGTAAAAGGTGTTTTAATGAACTGAAGCACACGGTTCTTCAAACTTCTGAAATCACAAAATGAATTGTGGTTAATGTAATAGTTCAGTACTCCCAGTGAAAAGTTGAAACGAGCAGCTTTCTCATAATTACAGCATAAATACAGAAATATCTTAGCCTGTATTAGGGAGCCTTCAAACGTCTTATTATAAGTGGTGGATTGAGTGAATTATACACAAACACATCGCCATCTAGTGGCAGTTTCAGTGTTTCAGTTTTGTTTGTGCCAATCAGAAAGAGGCAGCATGTGCAGAGACGCAGCATTGGCTACTGGGACTCGTGGAGGCGGAGCCAGCAAACCACAAGGCGGCGCTTAAAGGAGCATGTGGGCAGGGCCCTGTCAGGACTGTTGCCATGGAGACACACGCTTCATAAGATCGAAGGTGAGTGTTGAGTATGTATCCACTGTGACCCCTAGTGGTCAATACAGTGTAAATCCAAACCTTTGATTTGGAGCAAAAGATTGGTAAAGGTTTCGAAGCTTGATGAAGCAGTGTTTTGAAATTGCCATCACTATGAGTATGTTGATGCGGTGCAAGTGAGTAGATGATGTTAGACTGGTTAACTGAATCTGATCCACAGGTCAGTTTGGTGTCGGGGTGAAGGCGTACTTTGTGTTTTTGCGGTACTTGCTGTGCTTGAACCTGCTTTACTGCGTGATCATCGCTGGATCTGTGCTGACGCCAACGCTGGTGTACAGGGAGAACTCAGGTACGAACACAGAGTCTGCGGTCTCTTAACAGGCCCGGTCACTCCGAGGACAAGCAAAACTACTCGAGATTTTAAAGCTTGTTTTGCCAAAAGTTTATCAAAATTAAGTGAGTTTATGCTAAAACAAGGAAAAGTTGGCAATTTTTGCATGTTGTAAAAAAAAACGTTGCATATTCTTGCATATTGCAATAAAAATGTTGCATATTCTTGCATACTGCAATAAAAAGCGTTGCATATTCTTGCATACTGCAATAAAAAACGTTGCATATTCTTGCATATTGCAATAAAAATGTTGCATTTTATCGCATATTGCAAAAAAACATTGCATATTCTTGCATATTGTAATAAAAATGTTGCATATTCTTGCATACTGCAATAAAAAGCGTTGCATATTCTTGCATGTTGTAAAAAAAACGTTGCATATTCTTGCATATTGCAATAAAAATGTTGCATATTCTTGCATACTGCAATAAAAAGCGTTGCATATTCTTGCATGTTGTAAAAAAAACGTTGCATATTCTTGCATATTGCAATAAAAATGTTGCATATTCTTGCATACTGCAATAAAAAACGTTGCATATTCTTGCATATTGCAATAAAAATGTTGCATTTTATCGCATATTGCAAAAAAACATTGCATATTCTTGCATATTGTAATAAAAATGTCGCATATTCTTGCATACTGCAATAAAAAGCGTTGCATATTCTTGTATACTGCAATAAAAATGTTGCATTTTATCGCATATTGCAAAAAAACGCTGCTTTATTATAAGCGCGGTGCAGTTTTGTTGTCTGTCGCTTTAAATGTGCAGAAAGCGATTTCTGAGAAACGCTGTTTGAAATGGAACAGACCGAGCACCAAAACACACAATAGCCAATCAGCAGTGAGGGGCATGTCCACTCATTAGGGGGGAGGAGCCTGTGTTTCATAATGTGTTCATGAATTTGTGGGTGGGGCTATAAAGTTAGGGGTGTGGTCCTGTTGGGTAGGGGCGTGTTTGTTTTGGTGATTTCAAATAACAGAGTTTCTCACAAATTGCTTACTGCACCTTTAAATGCTCAAGCTCTTTAAAGCAGGATGGATTCTGATTGGCTGTCAGTGTTTTTATCGTTCATCAGCTGGAAAAAATCGTTCTGAAAGTGATTCCAACGATATCGTTCCTCTGTGCCGTTAACATGATTGTTTGTGTAGAATCTGCTATTCTTTTTAGATTTTTAGAACTGTATCTTTATCGTTATTGTCCTTGGTGTGAATGCTAATGCAGTTGTCATTATAGTAAAATTTAGTTATCATTTTTGGTGTGAACAGGCCTTTAGAGTTGATGCACTAAAACTGATCTAATATGTCAAATACATTTTTTTTAGGCCATCTGAAAAGTATCCCCTTTGGATATAAAGACATATTTGTTGGATCAGTAAGTCATTTTATGATTATCGCTCTCTAATTTCCACAATGATCATTATTTTCAGATTTTATTTAATTAACTAATTTACCATAAATGAACACTCACTCTCGATGACCAGAGAGCAAGAAAAGTCATGTGGTTTGTTATGCTGCATTATACTGAGTTATGTTTTCTTTATGTTAATGTAGTAAAAACTGTTTTTATTCTATTTCTTGACATTTCACAACTGCCTATTGTTTTTGTCTGTACATGCACATATATAAATGAATGTATGGGGATTTCAGTTTACCAGGATATTGTCTTAATAGTTTATGGCAGTCAGATTTATGTTCATTTGCATGTAAACAAAGTCACTGTCTCATTTTTATCTGTCTTCAACACTGCATGCTCTTTCTCTCTCTCTTCTGTTCTGGTTCTCTGTGTTTTCCAGGGTGTTCTTGAAAACTCTCCAGTGTTTTACAGTTTCTACACTCGTGGTGGGTCTCTTAATTTAGACTGTTTAAACACTCCACTCCTCTTTCTACTTGGCATGATCTCTGTCCTCTTCCTCAGCATCATCATGGTGGTCCGCAGGTCAGATCATTTACCCTGAGCTATCAGACCCACGTTCCTGCTTCAGTACAACTTACAGATTGAGATTTCAGCAGAAACATGCATTTGCTGCTCTTGACTACTAAGTGGCGCTATAACCATAGACTGAATCAACAGCATCATGTCTAATTGTCCCTCAGTTTGCAAATGCTGTGCAAATTTCAATGCTTTTGCATTCACTGGCAAAACTTTAGTGTTCCCAAAGAACCTTCGTATTTGCTTGCAAAAGTTTTGAGAATGAAAATATTAAAACATTTCTAATAAGCAAACAAAGTTTCTCGGTAGAATGAGAAAGTTTTGCAAGCGAATGTTAAAGTTTTTTGAGTGAATGCAAAAGTTTTGTGAATGAATGCAAAAGTTTTGTAAGTTTTGTGAGTGAATGCAAAAGTTTTTTGAGTGAATGCAAAAGTTTTGTACGTTTTGTGACCGAATGCAAAAGTTTTGTGACCGAATGCAAAAGTTTTGTAAGTTTTGTGAGTGAATGCAAAAGTTTTGTGAGTGAATGCAAAAGTTTTGTGAGTGAATACAAAAGTTTTGTGAATGAATGCAAAAGTTTTGTAAGTTTTGTGACCGAATGCAAAAGTTTTGTGACCGAATGCAAAAGCAATCAAATCAAAATTTTCCTCCGACCTCATCATTTTGTCCATCTCCGTGTCCCTTTCGTTCACTGATGTCCATTCTCTCTTTCAGGACGGTTGTGGGATACAAACACTCGTGGCTCACTGGAAACCGCTTCAGTTCAAACCTGAGTTACAAGGTTTTCTGTGGGTGGGATTTCAGTATTCAGGACTCGCAAGCGGCATCACTGAAACAAAACTTCATCAGAAACGAACTGAAGGTGAGAAATCAGCATGAGCTTCACGTATCTGTCATGTCAGACTCAGAGAGAGTTTATAAAGAGGTTCAGATCCCATAGTGCTACATTTTTCTAAATGTCATAATCATTTGTTAACAAGCAAGCATTAATTACTTCAATGAGCTCAGTGTTTCTGCATTAAATTATTACATTTTTTAAATTAATACCTGTTTCACCAACTGTGATTTTGTATATGTACATTTCTGAAATGCATATCTTAGACAGTCTCCTCTGATAACAGATCACTGTAAACTGTAATGTGGACTCATGCACTTTCTGTAAAGCTGGTTTGAGATTATGTGTGTTGTGAAAAGCGCTATACAAATACATGTGAATTGAATTGAGTGGATGACCTCTGACCTCTTCTCCAGATGGATCTAGAAGAGCAGACGTTTAACGAGAGAGTCCAGCGCCGATCGCTCAGACTCTGGGTTCGGCTCATTCTCCTGCGGGTCTTTCTGAACTTCGTTGTGCTGGTTCTTCTGGGAAGCGCATTCGCTATGATCCATTACACCATCATTCTGTCACAAAAAGAGGTACTATACATGTATAAAGAGGCCATATAATCATGCCCTTTTACAAAGTCTTGATGTTGTTTCAGGCTCTGCTAGAACTTGAATGTTGATTATTCTCCTCATATTCTCCATTGTTGCGGCTCCTCTCTTCCCAGTCTGTCAGTAACGCTCTGTTTACTTCCTGTCTCTATGAAGCCCCTCCTTCTGAAAAGTACACTATGCTCTGATTGGTCGGCTGGAGCAGTGTGTTGTGATTGGTCGAGTGCTTGGAGTGTGTTTGGGAAATGTCCCGCCCCTTTTCATAACCGCCAGTTTAACACACTACTAACTAACTCAACCAGGCCCCGCCCCTTTATTCTGCGCATTAATTATTATAATGAGGAATATTGTGACGTGTTCGTTCCCGGGAGAAACTCAAGATACAATGGAGGCGTTTCAGGAGTTCAGAAACACTGACACTGATATAGAGAAGAACTGGAGCTTTTTCATGATCAAACACAGATGAAGATGGGAAACAGCAGAATAGATCTTCTTTAAGAAAGTGAGTTCAGGATGTGTTTCCTGATGATTGTCTCTTGTCAGTTTCATGATCTTCACTGGACCGTGTCTCTGATGTTGGAGTATCTTCCTCCAATCACAATGGCGTCGATAAACTACATATTGCCACACATCTTCAGTAAAGTCTCAGAGTTTGAAGATTATTCACTCACCATCCAGCTCAACCTCACCCTGATCAGGTCAGAAAGGTCATGCACTTTGACCTCTAGTGTGTGTTACATGTTCCTTTGGTATTAAATACAGTAATATCTCAACTATGTGATTTTTTTTATTTAATTGCAATTTGCAAGATGTAAATTATCGCCCTGTTCTTTATATGAAGCTGAATATATTAGCACGTACTTTATCCGCATACACACAGTATATTCACATACAGTTTGATTGTTTATATCATTGCAAAATGTAAACTATACTATCGTCCAACTCTAATCATCTAAATGCAACTATAAGGCATGAAGATATTAAGATATTATAAACATTAACCTCATGATATTCTGTCAAGCTGCTCTGAAATGATGTGTGTCAAAATAGGACTTGACTTAAACTCGTGTGAATATTACAGGAGTATTTTCCTGAAGTTGTCGTCTTTGGGCATCTATCTGTTCTTTCTCATCAACAACTCATCAAAATCTACAACCAAACAGGTTTGTTCACAGTTTTTTCTCCTAGACAACAATGAGATTACATGAAAGACAAATGGGGACTTTTGAACACTTTTGTCTCTTGAACTGTGCTCAGATTTGCGGAGAGAACATGTTTGGGAAGGAGATGTACAAACTCACCATCTTCAACTTACTGGAGTGTTTCTTCAATGCGTTTTTTGTGGCTTACCCAAGAACGTGAGTTACTCAAACTTTACTGAACCCGTTTTAGATAAAATATTTGACCTCCCTCAGGTTAATATTATTAGTTAGCATTTCAATAATTATACGACACATTCGCTTGTTCACGGATGTCGGTTAATGCTCGTAAGATACAAATTATTATCTTTTGGTATTTGCTTTATTTTGATTTTCAAATGCAAAAGTATTGTGCGAACGCAAAGTTTCTCAGAATGCGAAATTTTTATGTGCGAACGCAAAGTTTCTCGTAACGCAAAAGTTTTGTGCGAACACAAAACCTCATATTGCAAAAGTTTTAATGAGCGAATGCAAAGTTTCTCGTAACGCAAACGTTTTATAAGCGAATGCAAAGTTTCTCGTAACGCAAAAGTTTAAATGAGCGAACACAAAGTTTCTCGTAACGCAAAAGTTTTAAGAGCGAACGCAAAATTTCTCTGGGAACGCAAAAGTTTTATGAGTGAACGCTAAGTTTCTCGTAACGCAACATTTTTATGAGCGAACTCAAAATTTCTCTGGGAACGCAAAAGTTTTATG
>CM040838.1:786342-841342 GCA_022828995.1 Vimba vimba | reverse complement strand
TGAAACAGCACTCGACCATCACGAGACGACAGCTACGAACACGCTAGCACAACATCCATATGAGCAAACCAACACCATTAAAAACATTGTCTTCGGTTAGAAAAAGAGCGCGAGATTAACCCTGACCCCTAACCCTGACCCCTGACCCCTAACCCTGACCCTAGAAGATTTCATTTCATTCAGAGCTTTATTCTTTGTGCTCATGATCTCTGAGTTTATTATATTAGGTCAAAGTTCACCCTAAATGTCATGCCTTTTATAGTTTAATTTGGCCCGTTCACACCAGTAACGATAATTATATCAGGGTCCACACCAGCGCACGATATCAATGTTTATCATAAACGCTACAGTTTTGTCGTCTGTCGCTTTAAAGTCCCCCTGTAGTCCATCACTGTATCCCGTAAAACTCATCTTTGATCACCAAAATGACATATTTAAACGTTTTTTCATGTCTTAAAATATCTTGAATGTAACTCGACACCCTTGCCTCATTTAGTATGTGCGGTTCTATGAATATGCAAATGAGCCCCGCCTCCACTCACTCACTCAGCTCAGAGATCCACTGGTTGACGATCACACGTTGATCTGATTGGTTACAAGGTAGTTTGTGACGTCAGAAACACCAGCGATTTCAAAGCGTGTTTTTGAGACTGTCTTTGGTTCACTGCAGTTTTAAGGAGGAAATACTCAGCAATGGAGTCGACTTATGAATTTACACATGGTTTGCCTTAAAGCGTATTAAAAACACCACATAGACACATAAACTACATTAAAAGCTGGATTTTCACCACAGGGGGACTTTAAATCAGGATGGATTCAATGTTTTTTATCATTTTAAAGCTGTAAAAATAATTGTTTGGATTCCAATGATATAATTTGTTTTGTTTTATTGTTATATTCGTTGTTCTTGGAGAGTTAAATGTCAGAACTGTGTGTTTGTATGTCTGTGATATTTATAGAAACTTTGTGTGGTACTTTTTAAAGCTCTTTGTCAGTATTATTATTCACACATAATAATTTTGTTATGCTTTAGTTTGTACGTTTTTTGCATTTTTGTTGATTTGTTAATGTATTCTCTCAATAAAGTAAATACTTTATAGTTTTTGTCAATATTTCGATTTATTTTTCTGTTTTCATTTTAGTTAAAGTGTTTGTGGATTTTATGTATGTCTATATAGTTTTTATTAAGTTTTAGTATTTAGTTTTAGTTATTTTAGTACTTCAGCTTATACCAAAAAAAAAAAATGTAAATGTTGCTTTGACATCTATCTTAGTTTCTATATCTTTATTTTATTACGAGTAGTGGAATTAAAACCCTGGTGTCTGATTCTGTGAAAGTGTCTCATAATGTGGAAATTCAGTGACGAGATGAAGCTCGTTATCTCTGATGAACACATGATGAGAAAATATCTCAAACACACACACACACACGTGCCGTAACACAGAGTCCACACACACACGTGCCGTAACACAGAGTCCACACACACACACACTGTAACACACACACACACACACACACACACACACACACACACACACACACACACACACACACACACACACGTGTGCTGTAACACAAAGAGTCCACACACACACACTCTTCACAGAGACGACTCGATTCCATGGGAGGCTGGATACAAACTGGAGCTGACGAACTCTATTTTCCTTGGGACTAGCGTCTCGAGATAACAACAGAAAAGCAGATGGGAAATAATTAGCGTAGCTGCTGTTCATAATATTAATGCATTCAATCTGATTCAACTGTAGTATAAAAGGTAAGTATTATGTGAATGCTTGGCTAAAGAGATGCGTCTTCAATCTAGTTTCAAACTGGGACAGCGAGTCTGAGCCTCGAACAATATCAGGAAGGCCATTCCAGAGTTTAGGAGCTAAATGTGAAAACACCCTCCCTCCGGCACACACACACACTCACACACACGTGCTGTAACACAGAGTCCACACACACACAGACACACACGCTTTCTACACAGTCCAAACACACACACACACACACAAGCTTTTACAGAGTCCTCACACATATTCTTTTACACACACACACACTTTTACACAGAGTTCACACACTCACACACGCACACGTTCTGTAACACACACACGCACACACACGCGCTATAACACACACACACACACACACACACACAGTCTTGGTATCAGTGGCCGACTGGAGGATGCAGTGTTTCCTCATGTTAATCTCCGGTGAGTTCCTGATGTTTCTGCGACAGAAACCCATTAATGAAACGCTTTGTTCCCGGTGAGAGTCTCTCGCTCACATTTACTGCGTTCTTCTTCTGTGTTTCAGTTCTGCTGGGGTTCGTGACAGAAATCGGTACTTCTTTTATTCTTAATTTCACTAATCTTCTACTTTAATATAAAATATGCAGATACAATTTCCATTCAATTGAACTGCACATTTTTAATAAACTGCATATTCATCAGTCATATAGATCAACTTCATGTATTAGTATTAATAAACGAAATGTTTTAAATGCACAATAACCAGGTTTATACATTTATAAACCTCTCCAATCTACATGTATACTTTTTAACGGATTAAATTGAATTGTTTTCACGATTAACACATTTATGCTCATCCTAAGCAATTTAAATAAATACATTATGGAAAATATGATCAACTGATAACACTTTACAATAAGGTTACATTTTTAACTATATATTAACATAACATAACACTTCTACATCATTTATTAATCTTGTGTATGTTAATTTCAACATTTATACATTATTAAAATCATAAGTTGTCTCTGTTAGTATTATTTAATGGATCTGGGCGGACATGAACACAGCGAACAGTTGCATTTTATTAACTAACTTTAACAAATGCTGTAACAAGTGTGTCGCTCGTTAATTTAATAAATGATAATAAACTAACGAGTCTAATAACTAATGTGGCCTGATTGTAAAGTGTCATGGTTATTTTGAGGTGTGTTTGTGGTCCGACAGGCGGGTCGAGTCTGAAACCGGTTCTGACTGGTCCCAGTAAAGCTTATCTGAGGTCTCAGGTCCAGTTTCACTGCGAGGTCCCAGGCTGGGCTTCACCTCTGACCTTTGAACTCAGAAAGGACACGGGGGATCTTATTACAGCAGAAAACAACGTCAAGGTCACCTTCCGCCTGCAGGTCACCGAGGGGTCAGAGGGCAAGTACTACTGCAGGGTCACTGAAGGTCAAACCAGCAACAGCATCCAGTTCCATGTCGTGAGTGAGTGAAACCAGAACATTATTGTCATTAAAAATGACGAAATTCAAATCTATTTAGTTTTACAAGTACAAGTCAGAAACTGAAATGTGCTATTGTGTTATTAAAGTATAATAGTTATTACTATTCTGAAGGAGCTTTTATTTTATATTAATTTTTATTAGTTTTAGTAATTTTTGTCATTTTTATTATATTTTCATAACATGTCTTTATAGTTTTAGTATTTGGCTTTTAATGTCAGTATTTTTATTACTATTTAGGTTTAATTAATTTTTATTTCAGTTTTATTTGTTTAAATTTTTTATTTATTTCTTATATGTAGTTTTAATTTATTTACAGTCATTTTAATGCTTCAACTTCGAGGCAATGTTTCTAATTTTAGTTTAGTTTGTTTTTCAGTCTAATATTTATATTTCATATTTTAGTTTGATGGTTTGTATTTTTTATATTACTATTACTATTTCAGTTTCAATTTTTTTTTCATTTCATTATTTTTTATTTCATTTATTTTAAGGCAACATTTCAAATTTTTGTTTAGTCAAAGTTTTTCATCTAATATTTATATTTTATTTTATTATTTTATTTTTTCATTTTTTATTTATTTCCAGTTTCATTTTAATTAGTTTAATTTTTAGCTATTTTGTTGTGTTTTTGTCATTTTTTATAAATATTTACTGTTTACTAATGTAAAGTTTTTAGTTTAATGTGTAGCAATTGTGTTTTGTGCTTTTGTATTTTTATTCGGTTTATATATATATATATATATATATTACTATTTCAGTTTAATTTATTTTTTGTGTCACTTTTTATTTTATGGCAACATTTCTAATTTTTGTTCAGTTTAAGTTTTTCATCTAATATTTATATATTACTTTATTAAGTCATTCTTTTTTAAATATTACTATTTAGGTTTAATTTATTTTTTTAGCAATTTTATTGTGTTTTTGTAAAAAACATTATTTAGGTTTAATTTATTTGTATTTCAGTTTTAAAACTTATTTATTTCCAGTTAAGTTTTTTGTTTAATTTTTAGCAATTTTGTTTTGTGGTTTTGTATTTTTTCTATTTCAGTTTAATTTATTTTTTGTGTAATTTTTTATTTTATTTATTTTAAGGCAACATTTCAAATTGTTGTTTAGTCAAAGTTTTTCATCTAACATTTATATTTTATTTTAGTCACCAGTGAGTGAGGATGACCGTGTTTGATTGACAGATATAGTTGTGTTATTGTGTCGTCCCTGTCAGCTCCAGTCAGCGGTGCCAGTCTGAGCTCAGACCCAGATCCCCCGATCCGGTATGAAGGACAGACGTTTACCTTGCGTTGTCTCGTCAGGAAGGGAACGCATCTGTCCTTCACATGGTATCATGACCAACAAGAGGTCAAAGCTTCATCAGACCACTATCGGCTCTCAGGAGACGCTCTCACGGTGGACGCCGCAAGTGAACGGCATGCTGGGACATACTCATGCACAGCTCAGAACATGATGGAGGACAACCCGAGATTCTCCAGCAGCCGAAACCACCGTGTCATCGTGAAAAGTAACAAATTTGACAGCAAGGAAAGATAAAAAGTCGGTAACACTTTACAATAAGGTTCATTAGTTAACGCATTAACTAGCATGAACTAACTGAGCAATACATTTGTTACAGTATTTATTAATCTTTGTTAATGTTAGTTCATAATAATCCAGCTGTTCATTGTTTGTTCATGTTAGTTCACAGTGTATTAACTAATGTTAACAAGATTGTAATAAAGTATTAGTAAATGTTGAAATTAACATTAACAAAGATTAATAAATGCTGCATATGTGCAGTTCATTATTAGTTCATGTTAACTAATGAACGTTATTGTAAAGTGTCACCAAAAAGTCTTATAAAATACATTGCACACTATAATATAAATCTTTATTTAATACAATTTTCAGGGCATTTTTTGCAGATGCTACATTTGTTTTTGTTCAATATCCTGTTTCTCTAAAAAAAAAAAAGCATCCTATTTCAGAACCGGTTTCATGTTTTATGATTTTCAGAGTACATCTCGACGCTTAAGTTGTCATTCACGGTCTTCTGGAATGGCTCGAGCCTGATGGCCAACATTAGCTGTCGTTTGGCGCGTGGATCTCCGCCTGTGACGTTCAGTTTACTGGTGAACGGACTGGAAATGGATGTGAAGCGTGTGGATTCACTGGAGTTCTGGTCCGTTCGGCCCGTCTCTCTGGGTCTAGATACGGGATTGGCTCAATGTAAAGCTCAGGCAGAAACACAGCAGCTTCTGTCTGATCCTGTGCCTTTACACGTGGGTGAGTGTGTCTCGGTTTATTTGCTGGTATTACATTATTGAAGTCCCCCTGTGGTGTAAATCCAGCTTTTAATGTTGTTTATGTTTCTATGTGGTGTTTTTAATCTGCTTTAAGACAAAGCATGTGTAAATTCATAAGTCGACTCCATTGCTGAGTATTTCCTCCTTAAAACTGCAGTGAACCAAAGACAGTCTCAAAAACACGCTTTGAAATCGCTGGTGTTTCTGACGTCACAAACTACCTTGTAACCAATCAGATCAATGTGTGATCGTCAACCAGTGGATCTCTGAGCTGAGTGAGTGGAGGCGGGGCTCATTTGCATATTCATAGAACCGCGCATACTAAATGAGGCAAGGGTGTCGAGTTACATTCAAGATATTTTAAGGCACGATGAAATTTATTTTCAAGAAAAACACTTTTAAATATGTCATTTTGGTGATGATTGACTACGGGGGACTTTAATTGGCATTTTGACCTGGTGCATCTTATTTTCCGAAAATCCTCATTTTAGAGTGATTTCTGAAGGATCATGTGACACATTCAGCTTTGATCATAGCTTTACTATATAAGTGTCTCAATCAAATCTCAATATCTATTAGAGGTTTGATGGCACAAACCTGGCAAAACCAGTGACCTATTCTTCCTTTAAATGTGTTTCTTAACCTGTTTTTGTTAGTTCCAGTAGGTGGCGCTGTGCGAGTGATGGTAAAATACCTCCATGATGCCGATGCAGTGACGACAGCGGCTCGACTCACATGCTTCCCCGACAGAGGAACGTTTCCCACGTTCTCCTGGTCTCTGAACCGTTCCTCCCTTCCACCAGAGGGCGACGCTCACGGGGTGATGCAGAACGGACGGATCTTATTCCTCACTGACATCAGCTCTGGTTATTACCGCTGCCGGGCGAGGGACAGTTTCAACGACAGCTCAATCTGGGTGGAGAGTGAGGACATCTTCATACAGAAGACAGGTGAGCGTGTGCTTCGTCCCGTCCTGTGAATATCAAGAAAGATGTTAAAGTCGCTAATTCTTGTTTTTTATGGAATATTGCAGAATTGTAAATGATTTATCTGTGCACATAATTATTGTTTTAATAATCTTGAATCAGAATAAGTTCCTCTTGCAGCATCTCTTCTCTGATGACGAGGGCGGAGCAACCTGTCACTCACATGAGATCAGCCAATAGCAAACCACAACCATCCAATCAGCCAATCAATTCCCCACAGACACAATCAAGCCCCGCCCACATTTGTTCTCGTTCCAGAGTTCTGGAAACAGTTCTGAAACAACAGTTCTGAAACAAGAACAAATGTGGGTGGGGCTTGATTGTGTCTGTGGGGAATTGATTGGATGGTTGTGGTTTGCTATTGGCTGATCTCATGTGAGTGACAGGTTGCTCCGCCCTCGTCATCAGAGAAGAGATGCTGCAAGAGGAACTTATTCTGATTCAAGATTATTAAAACAATAATGATAAATCATTTAGGGGCTGTTTACACGAAACTGCTTTCAACCAAAAATGTAAAACTTTTTATGCATTTTGGCCGTTCATTTACACAACAACGGCGTTTTGGGTGCCTTAAAACGCAATATTTTGAAAACGGTCTCCGTGTAAACAACAAAAATGCAAATTTCTGAAGACGATGATGTCATGCACATGCGTATTACGTGTTCAGTCTATAGTGTTTCATCGCCATCTACTGGCCTGGCAGCAGAATACAGCGTTTTTAGTCGTTTTCGCAGATCCGTGTGAATGGGGATCGTTTTCACAGTGATGTCGTCTGTACGCGGAAAACTCAAACGAAAAACTTCTCCGTTTTAAGCATATCATTGTCGTGTAAACATACCCTTAGAATAAACACTGCAATATTTCTTTAAAAAAAAGTCCGTTTTGATTTCATGATGACTTTAAAGAAAGCTTATGATGGTTTTGTTTGTTCTTGCACAGATTTGTCAGCGACGCCCATGGAGGTCATTGCGTTAGTTTTCTGTGGTTTTCTATCGACGGTGATCGTAGCAGCCTCATGTTTTCTGTTCTGGAGCACCAAGCGCAGAAACAACTCCTGCAGACGTTGCAATAACCGTAAGTTCAGTCCACTCGTTTCATCGTGTTTTTAGCACAAGGTTTTTATCATGCTTTTCTTTCTCCTTCAGATGAGATCCAGTCTGATGCGATCCAGTCTGATGCGATGCCGTGAGTTTTAGTCTCTCAAAAGCTTCATTTTGATATGATGCCGTGTAAGGAACGGATCTAACCTCTCTTCTGTTCTTCTCAGCAGAATGAACTTTCCAGCTGACGTTTCCTTTAACCCTCAAACTGTGGAAATGAAAACATTCATCATGAATTTTGCGGACTAGACCAGACCAGACCTGCTCCAACCACACTATAGTTTCTAGTGATCCTGAAGACCTTGATTAGCTGATTCAGGTGTATTTAATTATGGTTGGAGCTAAACTTTTTGTTGTAAATGTGTCGTATATTTAAGATTGTAAGGCTTTTATATATAAGTAAATGTTTAATTTACCAAATGTTGCTATGGAACTTGCTTTAATAATTAATTAATAGATAAATACATACATAAATAAATAAATAAATGCAGGAATCATGACAATCACACTGTAAAAAAAATATTGTTACAAAAAAAAAGTATTGGGAGTCATTTTTTGTGAAGGACTTTTTTTAACAAGGGCTTGGTTTTAACACAGAATTCAAGATTCAATTCGATTCTGATTCACAAGCTCTTGACTTAATTCGGTTTATTATGATCTCAATTCGATTCATTTGCATATCTGGTACATTATGTCGATTTTTTTCTTACAGAAAACAAATCTCTCTTAACTAAAGTAACCAGGGAACCTTGTCAGTTAGATATCTATGTTAGATGATGATGACGACACTCAAGTGTAAACATTCAGCACATAACAGTTTTATATTTAGTAATATAATTATGTTTTTACACCAGATCGTTGGTAAAATTGACACATTTAAACGACACGAAATATCATGAAACATCAATAGCAAGTAATAATAGATAGTTTTAACTAAATATCGCGTTGGTGGGCAATGAATGTCTTTTCTGAGGTAAATGTGACGTGACATTGACGTCTATTCGCGTTTAAAACACTGGCTGAGCAATTACATGAGACATGATACCTTTCAGTAAGTGGTTCTGTATCTTTCAACATACCTTCTGGTGTTATTCATGTTTATTCCGTGTTATTATTACTACTCGTACAGAGGAACAGATGATCGGTTCACGTCACGTGTCGTTTGACCTGAGGCGAAAACCGCGCCAAAACGCCAAGGGCTCCAAAACGTCATTTATTGTTTGAATTATAGAGAGCTTAGACTAGAATTTGTTTCATAATTATCTAATCTCAACGTGTATTGCGATTATTGGATGGGAGGAGCGCTATAAATGTATGTTTATGATCGGATTTAACCTTAATTTACAACTTTACACCAGTAGGTTGTGCTGTTGGTACTTACTCGAGCGGTCACATACTAACTTTCATAATATACAAAGTGTTGTCAATGCCAAGACTTCCTTGTTTGGTGTCTTCACCATTGATTTTGTTGGTGCATTCAGATGTAAAAAAACAAACTATTAGAACTAAACTTAACAGAATGTTTGTCATTGGGAAGAATGTGCTCCATACGACCCATGACATGATGAACGGTTTATAATGTTCCTGTCCTAAAAATGTTCATGTCATCTTTACGAACTTACTTCAGTACAGCAAAGCCTTTATAAAACCATTATGACTGAAGTCAAAATGACTGCTGAGCACTTTGACTGATCGTGGATCATATGAGGAATCTAAAGAGGCCGAGCTTCATGGCTATTATTGCAATAACAATATGGACTACAAACCTTCAGTATTTAGCATCAAAGAACAAAATGTATTTGCATGAATGCAGCATTATGGTGAATAATGATCATATTATGGGCAGTACATAGTTTATCTCAGATGTTCATGCAATGTGTTCTCCACAATCTTCCGTCGTTGTTGTGTTTGCATTGGCATCTGTCCTATCTGTGCTCAACACATGTTTAGGGTGGATCCCATCAGCTCAGTTGAAGTGAGACACGTCCTTCACTGTGTTTGTGTGTGTGTTCACTTGCTTTCACATGCTGCATTAATATAAAGATCATTCTCTGGTGTTTGGATTGGGATATTCAGCGAGGATGGAGTCGATGCATGTCTCACTGATTCTCATAGGTGGAGGAAGCTTGTGCATATCTGATGGATGTTTTCATGTGGTGTCTGTTGACGTCTCTTTTCATTTATGTATGTATATTTTTCCACCAGGTATTTCTGTCTTGTATCCAAGGACGGGTACGTGGCTTTCTTTTCCTGCCATTTTTATCTGGGGTTATAGTTATGGTTAAGTGTATGTGTGTGTGTGTGTGTGTGTGTGTGTGTGTATTTGTGTGTTTAATACCCAAAAAGAGTGCCAAGATCACGTGTTTAGATTCCCAATAAATGCATGAACTGATAAAAATACAGTAGTCAACATTTGAAGTGGATAAAAACCTTTCATTATTAAGGTTATACATGAATTTTGAACAATACCCGTTATTGTCTTAGGACAACTTTGATGAACTTTTTACATCCACTTCAAATGTTGACTACTGTATATATATTGAATGTGATTCAAGTTGCTTTGGATAAAAGCATCTGCAAAATGCATCAATTTGAATGTGTTTGTTCACAGAGTTAATTATGAACTTCACTGCATTATTGCCTCAGTTATGATCCACTAACCACAAACACTGCAACACTGAATGTCTTCATCTTCAGCACTACATCTATTGCTTTATCATTTCAAACCCAACAAACTTGTCATCAAATGCAATGACATTCTGATATTTTGAAGTGTTTTAAATAAGATGCACTGCAAAAAAAAAAAGTTTTTGCCTCATTTTCCTTTACAGACAACATTCTTAAATCACACATATTTACCTGAGAAGCAAAATTACTTATGTGATTAAGTTTTGTTTTTGGAAAACTGTATAAAAATAATGTGACTTTATGATTAAAACAACTTAGCTATTTTAAAAGGAATGCAAGATTATTTTTATTACCTCATTGTTTTTTTTTCTTTCTTGTTTTAAGCATATTTTTTATATATTTTTCAGAAAAAAGCACTTATTATCTTCAGACATTTTGCTTCTTCTCCAGTAAATGCATCTTGACTTGAGAATGTTTAGATATTTTGTACAGGAAAACAAGACAGAAACTGAGGAAGAGCGTGTGTTTTTTGGGGTTTTTTTTTTGCAGTGTGTGTGTGTGTGTTCTCGACTCTTTTCCTCTGTTCCAGGAGCTCTGGATGAGCACAAGCTTGATGAACCGGTTCTGTTTGGTCCATCCGTTGCATTAGTAGGTTCAGTTGTGGATTTCTACTGCAACATTCCTGAGAAACCGTCATCGTTGCCTGTCGACTACGACCTCTATGAAGAGTCAAACCCGGGGAAGATGATCTCGTGGTACACCTCTCTGTCTGGAGAAAATGCCACTTTCCCTCTGTTTATCACCACACAACATGACGGCCGACTCGTCTGCAAGGCCAGCGGACACAATAACACAGAGATCCAGAGCTTGTTCAGTCAGGGCCTGGACCTTAAAGTCATTGGTAACTCATTAACCCTTTAAAACTACTGTATTATATTTGATACACTCCTCTAAATGTTCAACGTGATATTTTCACACAATCTCCTCCAGTGCTTCTGTGTCTGATCGAGAGTTTAGACTCTTTTATCAAGTAAAAGTCTTTCAGTGTAACTGTACAAACGTCCCCCTTCAGCTCGAGCTTCACAAGTCTTTCTGCTGTCAAATCTGCACTGATTTTTATGGAAGCTTGTTGCCGCCACAGAATAAAACATTTTAAAAGATAATTGCGACTTTTTATCTCACAATTGCGAGTTTACATCTTGCAATTATGACTTTATAAAATGCAATTGCGACATTATATCATGCAATTCTGACTTTATATCTCCCAATTGCGTGTTATAAAGTCAGAATTGCGAGATAAAAACTCGCAATTGCGAGAAAAAAAGTCAGAGTTGCGACTTTATATCACGCAGTTCTGAGATAAAAAGTCAGAACTGTGAGATAAGTCGTAATTACCTTTTTTATTTTTTATTCTGTGGCGGAAACAAGCTTCCATTGATTTTATCAAGTAAATGCAAGAATAACTTTTTATTCAGAGATAATATTTCAGAAGGACTGAAGCAGGTTTACTGATTATCAAACGGAATTTATTAGAAAAATCATGAGTATCAAATATGATCATCAGGCTATTTTATTTGTTCATCTCTTAATCATCATTGTATTGCATTGCATTATGTTTTAAAAATACAGATCATAAAACTAAGCTTACTAAGACATATTATGGGCAGATACTGATATTTATATGCATTTCATCAGAATTTCATTACTTTTTGTCCATATAAATATCAACATCTGCAGCAAATTGCAGTGTTTTTGTGTTTGTTTTGCAGTTCCAGTGGGGGACGTGAGGATCATTGCTCATCCCGCCAGTAATAACCTGTGGGAAGGACAAACTTTGACCCTCCAGTGCAAAAAGGGCAAAGGAACGTACGTCTCCTACAAGTGGTTTCGGAACGAAAGGCCGGTTGAGACGCCGTACAACAGGACTGACGACACACTGATTATACACCGGCTCTCTGTGCAACACACAGGCAATTATATGTGTGTGGCATCAAACCGATTCAATGACACGATGATCTTCAACTCCAGCAGTGATGTCATATCTGTGCAGGTCAAAGGTACAATCATTATAATGGATATATTATACTTTATTATACTACCATTCGACAGTTTGTTTTTAGAAAATAGTCTCATCAAGGCTGCGTTTATTTGATCAAAAAATACTGTAAAATTTTGATATATTATTCCAGTGTAAATCATCTGTTTTCTATGTGAATATACAGTAAAGTGTAATTTATTCCTGTGATCAAAGCTGAATGTTCAGCATCATTACTCCAGTCTTCAGTGTCACATGATCCTTCAGAAATCACTCTAATATGATGATCTGATGATCAAGAAACATTTATGAGTAACACTTTACAATAAGGTTCATTAGTTAACATTAATTTACTGTATTAACTAACATGAACTAACAATGAGCAAAACATTTGTCACAGTATTTATTCATCTTTGTTAATGTTAATTCATAAAAATCCAGCCGTTCATTGTTTGTTCATGTTAAATGTTGAAATTACTAACTAATGAACCTTGTTGTAAAGTGTTAACCATTTATGATTATTAATTATCAATGTTGAAAACTGACACATTTTATTTTTCATGATTCTTTGATGAATGGAATGTTCAAAAGAACAGCTTTTATTTTAAATGGAATCTTTTGTAACATTATAAATGTCACTTTTGATCAATCTAAAGGAGTAAAAATCTGTATTGTTGTAGAGTACATGTCGAAGCCTGAACTCTCGCTCGAGGTGGTGAAGCTTGAAGATGCTGGTTTTGTAGCCATCATCACGTGCCGGTCTTTGAAAGAATCTCCGTTAATCACCTTCAGTCTGTTGAACGACACCGACGTCATCGCGGAGGAATTGACCCACAGTACCAGCGCGATCTTCCGTGTGCCGGTCGAGCTGAACCGGATCATGGGTCGTGTGAGATGCAACGCCAGCAACGAGGGCAACTGGGTTCTGAGTGAACCAGTAAACCTGGCCGGGGGTGTGTAGCTCACTTACAGGAGTCGTTCCCCTCAGAATTAATCTACTCTCCTCCTCGTCATCCAAGATGTTCATGTGTTTCTTTCTTCAGTGGAAAAGAAATGAAGGTTTTTGAGGAAAACGCTCCAGGATGTTCCTCCATATAGTGACTTCAATGGGGTCCAACGGGTCGAAGGTCCAGATGTGAGTTTCAGTGCAGCTTCAAAGTCTCGACACGATCCAGCCGAGGAATAAGAGTCTTATCTAGACAAACCAGCGCACATTTATAACAAAAAAACATTTATATACTTTTAACCACTAATGCTGGTCTTGCACTCGCTGTGATGCGCCACACATTACGTGATCAGGTTGAAAGGTCAAGCCTGACGAAGGCGTAAGAACAGACCCAGTGTTTACAAAGCGAACGTGCAAAGACTGAGTCAAACACCATTTACAAAATAAATAAATAAATAAAAGGTAAAACAACGATGTCTGATGATTTTGAAGTTGGAGGAGAAAGTGAGAAGAGAGTTTTTCGCTCTACTCTACATTTCTGACCCGGAACACGCGTGACCTTTCCTCACAGCGAGTGCAAGACCAGCATTAGTGGTTAAAAGTATATAAATGTTTATGTTGTTATAAATGTCCACTGGTTTGTCTAGATGAGACTCTTATTCCTCGGCTGGATCGTGTCGAGACTTTGAAGCTGCACTGAAACTCACATCTGGACCTTCGACCCGTTGGACCCCATTGAAGACACTATATGGAGAAACATCCTGGAGCGTTTTCCTCAAAAACCTTCATTTCTTTTCCACTGAAGAAAGAAACACATGAACATCTTGGATGACGAGGAGGAGAGTAGATTATCAGGACATTTTAATTCTGAAGTGAACGACTCCTTTAACCTTTGTCAGTGCTTCTCAGAACTGCCTGTACAGATGTGTTTCTCACACACAGAGTCTGTCGGTGGCGCTGTAACGGTGACGCCCGTCACACACACCGGACGGGACTTCCAGGTGGACCGTCTGGATCTGCTCTGTAAGGTGGAGCGAGGAACGTTCCCAGTGTACCGCTGGTTTCTGAACAGCACCCGGCTGGAGGGCCGAGGAGACTTCTATAAGGTGGCCTCCGACCCCTCGGTTCTGTCTCTGTCTGTGGGTCCAGACAGCGCCGGGGTTTACCACTGCGAAGCTTCGGACAGATTCGACAACAGAGCCAGCATCCGCAGCGCGAGGATGCTGATCAATGAAGAGCGTATGAAGCCACATATTACACTCAGCTTTATATCAGTTTATTATCAGGCTAAATTAAAGTCTCCCTGTGGTGAAAATGAAGCCTCTCACCAAATACACACATGTACATGTATATACACACACACACACACAAAAAAAAAAACTATATATATACATTAGGGGTTGCACGACTACTGATTTCTGCTAGTCGATTTCTTATCAAAACAATACTCGAGTTACTCGACTACTCGTCGTTCATGCTACTGTAAATGAAAAGGCATGAAATAGCTAGATCTTATCAATAAATATTTATTAATCCATAGCCTAATGCAACAATTACATAAGTAAACTCTCAAAACATTATAATTATGACATTTCATTTTTAAATTCTCATGTAACAGTCTAAAGCCAAATAGCCGTTCTTGCCTCTCATGTCAGACGTCTGCTTCTAGGGGCCGTTCACATATCGCGTCTTTTCCGCGCTCAAGGTCGTTATTTCAAATGTAGGCGCGCGGCGAGCGCACTCATAATGAAAGCAACATGGTGCGCTAGTTTTTCCAGGCGGGTTTTTCCTTCTCATCTCCAGAAATATATCTAGTAGTAAAGCTAATGCAAGGGCTAGAAATAAATTAATCCTTTGCTGAATGATACTTCGTCGTCGTCATCATGGAAAGCGCAGTTTGGTTGCATAGCAACGACAGACGCCACGGGAGCGCAAGCGCTTGTAGGAGACAGTGGCACGGCCGCGCGCGCTTTCCACAAGTTTTTAGACACAATATGTGAACGGCCTCTTGCAGAGTTGGTCAATTACAATATTTTTGCCATCCTTGGTGAAATACTTCCACACATCTGACGTGTGGTGTCTGCTGGTGACGTTCGCCATTTTTAATTCATTTATGGTTAATGGACGCTCGAGTAGTCGATTGTTTCCGACAGTGTCGACTAGTGGTTGAAGTAGTCGATCTATCGACTACTCGACTAATCTATGCAAGCCCTAATATACATAAGCGATTAATCGCTATTAATCGATTTGACCACACTAAAACATTACATTCGTTCAGGACATTACGAAGAATAAAGTGATAAAGTTATAATTTTCCTTTATGATATACTCATTTAAAATAACATTTAATTTAATTGATCTTAAATTAGTGATTTTTTTTACAAATATTCAGAAAGAATAAGGTTATAAAATGACTAGGAACGTTGAGTGAAGGTTCTCTCAAAGTTACGAACAAACGTTCTTCTAGTAACATTATTAGAGCGTTCGTTCAACACTATCTCGTCTTTAATAATGTTCTCAAAACATTGCAAAAAAACATCATTCATGGAACATGTTTTAAATGTTTCTAGTGTCAGAGAACATTTAAACGTGACGTTTCGTAATGTTTGAAGAACGACACAATGGAATGTTTCCTTATAGTTCACTGATTTCTTTATTTTGATATGTCCTGTTGCTGTGCAGTCCTGAACGGCGTCTCTCCGGCGGCGGTGCTGGTGGTGCTGGGCTGTTTCGCTCTGCTGAATGTGGCGGTGATGGTTTGCTGTGTTTATGGAGTCGTGCTGCGTGAGTTTAGCATGTCACTCATTATTTAACTGTTTAAATGCAAGGTTCCATTGTCTGAATGAATCAAATGATGATTATTAATTATATAATTTGTCTCCTCAGGAAGAAGATATTCAGGAAAATACTTGTGAGTTTTCTTTTCTTTTTTATTGAACAAATCCACAAATCTAGCATTACATCCAACTGAGCTTTTTTGTGTGTGTGCTTTTTTATGCCAGACTCGTTGAACAACGCAGGAAAACGGAAATCGCTGTTAAACATGAAGACGAAGAGGAGGATGATGATTATCCAGTGAGGATGGATGCATTTACCACTGCTTCTGTTTTAGTTCATAAATAGACTATTATCAGATTTGTTTGTATATTTATAATCTCTAGGGCTGTGAAACGATTAATCGCGATTAATCGCATCCAAAATAAAAGTTTGTTTACGTAATATATGTGTGTGTACTGTATAATTATTTTGTATATATTAATACACACACATGCATGTATGAATATTTAAGAAATATTTGCATATATAAATATATATATATATATATATATATATATATATATATATATATATATATATTTATATTTATATATAAATAACAATTTTTTCTTAAACATGCATGAATGTGTATTTATATATACAAAATAATTATACACAGTACACACACATATATTACGTAAACAAACTTTTATTTTGGATGCAATTAATAGTTTCACTGAGTTAATCGCAATGCATTCTGGGTGGGTTTGCATGATCCATGAAGGACACAGAATGGACATAATTTGCGTTCTTCTCTTTGTAGCCTTTATAATACTGTCTTGATAGGAAGCTCAATAGGTAAAAGAGTTTTTGTGTGTGTTCTTTAGTTTGAGGAGATGTTGGAGGGTTATGAGGAAGACGTCGTCCTCGCTGACAGAATGAGTGATTCTGCTGAGGTATTTATTATTTTTAATTGAATCACAGTTTCTGAATCTGAAGCAGAATCTCAGATCAGATGTAGTTTCATTAAAATCCCAGCTAACAAAAGATGTTCTAAGAATATGTTTCTATCTCTGAACAGTTTTTCAAATGTTTCTTCTTGGTTCTGTGAGCGTTTAACGGAACAGTCCATTTTATCATTCTTCAAACATTATTGAAACGTTACTTTTGAATGAACGTTCTGAAATAAGTAACATTCTAAGAACGTTCCCCTTTGACTAAGATTGTGCTCATTTTGTTCTGTTTAACAGGATGAAGACGAATCTGTGGATGAAACTCTCCTGTATGAAGACGCTGTCTCAAAATAATTCTACAGACATTCTTGAAGAGTTTAATTTCATGGAGTTTAATCCGTTAAGCCTGACTGTTTGGTTTCCCACAGACACAAGCGTATCTTCACTGATTTGTCACATACTATTCTGTTCAGACAAAGGTTTATTCAAAGCGAGACAATAGACAAGCACTCATGGGTCGACATGACTGACCAATCAGAAGCGAAGACCAGCCAACAATGTGTCTACTGTCAGATTAAACCAGTCTGTGTGGGTTTGTGGAGGGAAGATCACAAATATATAAAAATTGTAGGCTATGTGTTTTGATAAACCCAACAATGTTCATTTTAATAACACATTAAAAAACATGATTTGTATGTAGCCTAGTGGATCACTTTTATTTGTGTGTGTGTGTGTGTGTGTGTGTGTGTGTGTGTGTGTGATTGTGAGGAGCAGTGAACATCACCATTGTGTGTTAATATCTTAATCAACTGTTTATTATTAAACATTAAACTAACGTAATGATTAGTGATAACTTTAACCTTATTGGATTTTCACTCTGTGCAGCATCGTCGAATCATTTTGGCGATTCGGTTCTTTTGAACAGTTTGTTTTTTGTTAATGGCTCATTGCGTTCATCTGAATCATCAAAAAGAGCCGGTTCTAAAGAACGACTCATTCGCGAATCTGACACCAGTGTCTGAGGAAGCAGCTGCACCGGTGGTGTGTGTCCGTGTTGTGTTTTCAGCTGTCGCACGCGCGCGCGCGTGTGTGTGTGTGTGTTAGTGTGTGTGTTTGTTTCACCGATGGAGTCGAAGAGTGTGGCGTACGGAGCCTCTCTCGCAGGAGCGGGATTCGATCTCATCAAATTCATCAAACAGCCTCAAACTATCATACGACTCCTCAGCTGGGTGAGTGACATGTGTCACCTTCAACTCATAGCGATCAATAATCTGTGTGTATAAATCATTGAGTCTTTCGTGAGTTTGCAGCACTTTTTTTTTTACTGCTTTAATGGTGTTTAACTTACACTATTTTTTTAATGCAAGTTTTAATAGTAGGCTATAAAAGTATGATAGTGCTACTTAGTACTGGAAGAGCTTATTGGCCCTATAAGAGCTGCTTTTGAAGTCGTTTCACTATTGATAAACTATGCACATGTCGAAATGAACTGAATCAACATTGAATGTGAATCCCAGTTAACAAAAATGTTTCCCATTAAGTTATGATGAAAATGTTATTTCTGAATCTTCTCTAAAAACTTGCAGTTTTTTTAAATGTTTTGAGAACGAAACATTGTATCATTCTTCAGACATTATGGGAATGTTACATTTGAATGTTCTCTGAACGTTCTAAAACAAGTTACATTTAAAAAACTACATTAACATAAAAATAAAATAAAAATGGAAGCCCCAAAAAGTGAATCCATCCATCAAAACAGTAATCGCTACGACTCCAGGGGTTAATAAAGGCCTTCTGAAGTAAAGAAAAATATCCATATTTATAATTTTATAAACTATAATCACTGGCTTCTTTTATGATGGATGGATGCACTTTTTTTGGGACTTCAAAAATCTCATGCAACATTCACTCCCTTTATAAAGCTGGGAATCTGTTTAATATAACTCTGATTGTGTTTGGCTGAAAGAAGGAAGTCATGTACATCTATGATGGCTTAAAGTTGATTAAATTATGGGAAAATTCTCATTTTTGGGTGAATTAACCCTTTAACTGCCGTAATTGTGCCGTTCAGGAACATGATCAACTTTCCAGCGAAGGGACTTTCCATAAACGCCGTGAAATGAGAGCAAAGAGTCAGTAAGAGCTGATTCAGATCTTGTCCTGTGTGTGTGTGTGTGTGTGTGAGTGTGTGTGTGTGTGTGTGTGTGTGTGTGTGACTGCATCAGATGACCTTGTCAACCATGTCTTGATTTACTCAGTGTAATTTGTTTACTAGCGTCACACATTTGCACACCAGCAGTGTGACTGAGTCGGACTCTCTCTAGTCGCATGAACATTCAGGTCAGTGGTGAGTGAGTTGTGATGGTGTGTATCGTGTGATAGCACACACCAGTACAGAATGTCCCCCGTCCCAGCGCTGACATGTAAACACAGCAGATGGCAGGTAACACGAGAACCGGTGACGTTTGTGTTTCTGCACTGCAGGGATTATAAAGTTTGGGTTGTGTCTCGTCTGTGGCTTTCATGATTCTGATCTCTTGTGTGACACATTTGCATCGACTGCAACCTGCTTTCTTTCAGTGTTTCCATCAGAGGCGGAACATCACTTCAACTACTCTCATTACTGTGTTTGAGTACATTTGCAGGTTTTTTTTCAGTATAATTAAATTGTGGTGCTTTTACTTGAATTTAATCAAATAAACTATTCAAATTCAGTACATTTATTTTTCACCAAAAGTACAAAGAAGACGTTGCTCGTGCACTTTTGCACAGTCCTGCGCTTCAGGCATTAACAGACAGGTCTGACTCGTTGCAAATACCAATCAAAACTTCCAGTTCAGTTTGTGGGTGGGGTGATAATGGGTTAAACCAAGCTTAATAATAGTGTGTTAATCCCCGGATTAGTTATATTACAGTAGTCAACATCTGAAGTTGATCAAAAAATTTCATCAAAGTTGTCCTAAGGCAACTAAGTTAATTTGTATTTGTATTTTTCAAATTGTCCTAAGTTGTATTGTTCAAAATTCATGTATAACTTTGATGAAAAGGTTTTGATCCTCTTCAAATGTTGACTACTGTATTTATATTTTAATAATATAATGGGTTATCAGTGATTTTGGTGAGGTTTGAACAACAACATACAAACAATGACAGTAATAATCTCAGGTACTGATTATGTGCTTTATTTAATGTTAAAAGTGTCTATTCTGAGTTTGAATATCTATATTGAATATTTATAGCCGTACTGAAAGTGACAATTCACCTCAAACCTTGAAATTAAACAGGTTCTATTGACAAAGATTGTTTCATTCACTTAGTATGTATTTTTAATAATGTTAAAATTGTGTAATATTTATTAACTTGATTATGTCATTTTCTATTTTGTTGCGAGTGCAGTGAGCTTGCAGAGAGGCTCCGCCCACACACTCTTCTGATTGGCTGTGAGTTTAGATTGATTTGGTTGCGAGTGCAGTGAGCTTGCTGAGAGACTCCGCCCATACTCTCTTCTGATTGGCTGTGAGTTTAGATTGATTTGGTTGCGAGTGCAGTGAGCTTGCTGAGAGACTCCGCCCACACTCTCTTCTGATTGGCTGTGAGTTTAGATTGATTTGGTTGCGAGTGCAGTGAGCTTGCAGAGAGACTCCGCCCACACTCTCTTCTGATTGGCTGTGATTTTAGATTGATTTGGTTGTGAGTGCAGTGTGCTTGCAGAGAGACTCCGCCCACACTCTCTTTTGATCGGCTGTGAGTTTAGATTAATTTGGTTGCGAGTGCAGTGAGCTTGCTGAGAGACTCCGCCCCCACACTCTCTTCTGATTGGCTGTGAGTTTAGATTGATTTGGTTGCGAGTGCAGTGAGCTTTCTGAGAGACTCCGCCCACACTCTCTTCTGATTGGCTGTGAGTTTAGATTAATTTGGTTGCGAGTGCAGTGAGCTTGCTGAGAGACTCCGCCCACACTCTCTTCTGATTGGCTGTGAGTTTAGATTAATTTGGTTGCGAGTGCAGTGAGCTTGCTGAGAGACTCCGCCCACACTCTCTTCTGATTGGCTGTGAGTTTAGATTGATTTGGTTGCGAGTGCAGTGAGCTTGCAGAGAGACTCCGCCCACACTCTCTTCTGATTGGCTGTGAGTTTAGATTAATTTGGTTGCGAGTGCAGTGAGCTTGCAGAGAGACTCTGCCCACACTCTCTTCTGATTGGCTGTGAGTTTAGATTGATTTGGTTGCGAGTGCAGTGAGCTTGCAGAGAGACTCCGCCCACACTCTCTTCTGATTGGCTGTGAGTTTAGATTGATTTGGTTGCGAGTGCAGTGAGCTTGCAGAGAGACTCCGCCCACACTCTCTTCTGATTGGCTGTGAGTTTAGATTGATTTGGTTGCGAGTGCAGTGAGCTTGCTGAGAGACTCCGCCCACACTCTCTTCTGATTGGCTGTGAGTTTAGATTGATTTGGTTGCGAGTGCAGTGAGCTTGCTGAGAGACTCCGCCCACACTCTCTTCTGATTGGCTGTGAGTTTAGATTAATTTGGTTGCGAGTGCAGTGAGCTTGCTGAGAGACTCCGCCCACACTCTCTTCTGATTGGCTGTGAGTTTAGATTGATTTGGTTGCGAGTGCAGTGAGCTTGCAGAGAGACTCCGCCCACACTCTCTTCTGATTGGCTGTGAGTTTAGATTAATTTGGTTGCGAGTGCAGTGAGCTTGCAGAGAGACTCTGCCCACACTCTCTTCTGATTGGCTGTGAGTTTAGATTAATTTGGTTGCGAGTGCAGTGAGCTTGCAGAGAGACTCTGCCCACACGCTCTTCTGATTGGCTGTGAGTTTAGATTAATTTGGTTGCGAGTGCAGTGAGCTTGCAGAGAGACTCTGCCCACACGCTCTTCTAAATGGCTGTGAGTTTAGATTAATTTGGTTGCGAGTGCAGTGAGCTTGCAGAGAGTCTCCGCCCACACACTCTTCTGATTGGCTGTGAGTTTAGATTGATTTGGTTGCAAGTGCAGTGAGCTTGCAGGGAGACTCCGCCCACACTCTCTTCTGATTGGCTGTGAGTTTAGATTGATTTGGTTGCGAGTGCAGTGAGCTTGCAGAGAGACTCCGCCCACACACTCTTCTGATTGGCAGTGAGTTTAGATTGATTTGGTTGCGAGTGCAGTGAGCTTGCAGAGAGACTCCGCCCACACTCTCTTCTGATTGGCTGTGAGTTTAGATTGATTTGGTTGCAAGTGCAGTGAGCTTGCAGGGAGACTCCGCTCACACTCTCTTCTGATTGGCTGTGAGTTTTGATTGTTTTGGTTGCGAGTGCAGTGAGCTTGCAGAGAGTCTCCGCCCACACACTCTTCTGATTGGCTGTGAGTTTAGATTGATTTGGTTGCGAGTGCAGTGAGCTTGCAGAGAGACTCTGCCCACACGCTCTTCTAAATGGCTGTGAGTTTAGATTAATTTGGTTGCGAGTGCAGTGAGCTTGCTGAGAGACTCCGCCCACACTCTCTTCTGATTGGCTGTGAGTTTAGATTAATTTGGTTGCGAGTGCAGTGAGCTTGCAGAGAGTCTCCGCCCACACACTCTTCTGATTGGCTGTGAGTTTAGATTAATTTGGTTGCGAGTGCAGTGAGCTTGCAGAGAGACTCTGCCCACACTCTCTTCTGATTGGCTGTGAGTTTAGATTAATTTGGTTGCGAGTGCAGTGAGCTTGCAGAGAGACTCTGCCCACACTCTCTTCTGATTGGCTGTGAGTTTAGATTGATTTGGTTGCAAGTGCAGTGAGCTTGCAGGGAGACTCCGCCCACACTCTCTTCTGATTGGCTGTGAGTTTAGATTGATTTGGTTGCGAGTGCAGTGAGCTTGCTGAGAGACTCCGCCCACACGCTCTTCTAAATGGCTGTGAGTTTAGATTAATTTGGTTGCGAGTGCAGTGAGCTTGCAGAGAGTCTCCGCCCACACACTCTTCTGATTGGCTGTGAGTTTAGATTGATTTGGTTGCAAGTGCAGTGAGCTTGCAGGGAGACTCCGCCCACACTCTCTTCTGATTGGCTGTGAGTTTAGATTGATTTGGTTGCGAGTGCAGTGAGCTTGCAGAGAGACTCCGCCCACACTCTCTTCTGATTGGCTGTGAGTTTAGATTGATTTGGTTGCAAGTGCAGTGAGCTTGCAGGGAGACTCCGCCCACACTCTCTTCTGATTGGCTGTGAGTTTTGATTGTTTTGGTTGCGAGTGCAGTGAGCTTGCAGAGAGTCTCCGCCCACACACTCTTCTGATTGGCTGTGAGTTTAGATTGATTTGGTTGCGAGTGCAGTGAGCTTGCAGAGAGACTCCGCCCACACTCTCTTCTGATTGGCTGTGAGTTTTGATTGTTTTGGTTGCGAGTGCACAGAGAGACTCCGCCCACATGCTCTTCTGATTGGCTGTGATTTTAGATTAATTTGGTTGCGAGTGCAGTGAGCTTGCAGAGAGACTCCGCTCACACACTCTTCTGATTGGCTGTGAGTTTAGATAAACAAATTGCTTATCTCAACATGTCCGCTCAGGACACAGTGTCACATTAAAAAAAGACAGAAATAACATTTGTATAACTTAATGGGAAAAGATATTTTTGTTAGTTTTGCTTTTATTTCTGCATTGTGGTTTGATCTCTGATGCAGGTCTCACTTCCCTTCATGTCAGGTGTTTTCCATTGTGGTGTTTGCCTCCATAACCGCTGAGGGTTACGTGAACAGCCCGTATGAACGCGAGGTGAAGTGTGTCTTCAACAGGAACGACGGAGTGTGTCGTTACGGCGTGGGAATCGGCGTCATCGCATTCCTGGCGTGTATAGCCTTCCTATTGGCCGATGCGCTCCTGCCTTCGATGAGCAGCGCTCAGGAGCGCAAGTACGTCGTGCTGGCAGATCTGGGCTTCTCAGGTGAGACCGACTTCTGGGTTTCAATTTCACTTCTAAAAACTCTCCTTTAGTCTCTCCCTGTGAAGGTCTCCTTCCTCTTGACTTGACTCCATGTCTCGGCCGCTGTTTTCATCCAAAGTTGGGGATTTTTTTTTTAATTTTAATGATCTTATTGATTTTCTCATTTGCAAACAATACAAGAAATTATTTAAACATTCATGTACTTGACATATAACCAAATCACTAAATCAAAAACGTACATAAAACAATATACAGTTAATAAATAAATTGTAACAATATAAATAATAAGTGAATACATAAATAAATAAAATAGTATTAAGTAAAAAACTAAAACAAAACAACAAAGAAGTAAAAACGAAGTTGGGAATTTAACTTGTTTGTAAAATTGGAATATCGCATAAAACATCTGTGAATAAAGCAGCGTTTCCATCCCATGTGTTCAAGAGAACAAAATCTGCACTTTATTGGAAAACTGGTGCAAAAATATGACAGAATAATCACTCACACACTTTCAGAAACACCAAACCAACATTAGAGACGCTGCGACGCCATTGGTCGGCTGGTTACTCCAGTTATCCAATCACAGCCGACGCTGAGCCAGTCGGAGGGAGTTTCCGTCGTAGTTTATGTGCATGTCTTCTTATCAGATCAAATAATAATCATGCGTTTTTTATGCAATGTCCCAAAATGATCATACAGTAGGTGGATGGAAACACAGCTAGTGAAGACCTCAGTGGATGAGGAGGATTTCTGAGTCAGTGAACAGCGTTTGCATGTTTCTTCAGTGGCGGATCCGTTCTTCTGTTCCGCTTGTGGAAACTGTGGTGCCGTGTTTTTCCACTCGACCTGTTCTTGTAGCATCATCAGTTTTAGATGAACTGCCTCTAAACGTTCTGTACAAGTGAAACACGCTGTGGTTGTTTTCTACATCGGCCTCTTCCTGTGTGAGTGCGTAGGGTGTCAAGCGTTTGTTTAAAAATGTATACCAGGGTTATTAATTTTGTCTAAAACAAACCATTAAAAACATTTTTGTTAGTAAAAGTCCTAATTTTCTCACACACACACACACACACACACACACACACACACACACACACACACACACACACACACACACACACACACAATAAGCTGTTGTTCTGTGGTTGAGCTCAGACGAGCACTGAACACTATTGACCAGAACATGTCACCGCTGTCTTATAAAGACCTCAGGAACTGTGGACACTTGTGGAGAAGTTAAACATGATGATGAGATGATCAGTGTAACTCCACAACAACTACAGAAATGTCTCCACTAACATTCAGAAACGTCTAAAAGTGAACCTTGGATTGGCCTGTTCTGTTATTGCCGGAGTTTCTGAAGCTCGTGTAAAGACTCCGCCCTCTTCTGAACGGAGGCGGAGCTAAAGCTCATTTATGGAGCGAATTATGTGCCATAATTAAACAAACAAACTCGATCTACTTCGCAAAGGAAGACTCGACTCGCAAACAAACAGAAAGCAATGTGCAAGTACAAAGGTCAGTTTGAGTGAAAATGCAGTGGAGTAACAAATATGTATTGTGTTTTACAAATATAAATAAATGAGCCTAGATAATACTTCACAAATAAATAAAAACCATACTACAAATTGCATTTAACCTTTTGAACAAATACCAAATCTAGTGCATACAAATGCACATCTGTCTGTTATGGTTGTGTGACACTTGGCTTTTTATAAGATCTCTCGGCTCGATTCTCTCACAAATGCAGTTGAGCAAGTTCCTCTTCTAGAACAGTAGATGGCGCTATACTAGCGGATTAATTTAGCGCTAGTCTCCCGGGAGAAGCACTGATTTGAAACTTGCCTTTGCCTAGCTGAGGAAAATGACCGGTGACCGGGTGTGTTTCTGTCTTAATTTATCTATAATTAACCTTTTTGAGGTTTTCTTTTGCAAAATGGGTTAGGGTTAACCCTAACCAACTAGGGGTGAGTTGCTTTCTGTTTGTTTGTGAGTCGAGGTTTCCTTTGCAAAAGCAGATGGGTTTGTTTGCAAAATGTTGGATTTGTTTGTTTAATTATGGCACATAATTCACTCCATACTCATTTGCATTTAAAGGGACACACATAAAAACGGCGTGTTTTTGCTCACACCCATAAAGGGGCAAATTTGACAAGCTCTAATAAATGATCTGGTATTTTGAGCTGAAATTTCACTGGAGACACCAGAGATTTATATTATATGTTGTGTAATATGTCAGCTTTACGGATGTATAGACAGTGAATGTGACTGAAACATCTCTTCCTCTGATCAGGTGTCTGGACTTTCCTGTGGTTTGTGTGTTTCTGTCTCACGGCCGATCAGTGGAAGAAGACCCTCGACACCAGCGGCATCCCGACAGATGCTGCCCACGCCGTCATCGCCTTCTCCTTCTTCTCCCTCGCGTCTTGGGTGAGTGTGTGTGTGTGTACTTGTACAACTATCTTTGTGAGGACCAGTTTGAGTTTTAGACCAGTGGAGTGAGGACAGAGAGAGTAAAGTGAGGACATGTTGGCCGGTCCTCAGTTTCTGAGAGCCTTTAAAGGCCTGTTTGAGGGTCAAGACTTGGTTTTAGGGATCAGGTTATAATGAGGTTAAGGGTCGGTTTAGGGTCAGGGGTCGGGTTAGGCACTTAGTTGTGATGGGTAAGGTTAGGGTAAGCGGCTAGAGATTGCATTGTGTCAATGAATGTCCTCATAAAGATAGATGTACAAGAATGTGTGTGTGTGCGTGTGTGTGTGTGTGTGTGTGTGTGTGTGTTGTTCTTGTGTGTGTGTGTGTGTGATCCAGCCGTCTGAATGAACTGAGGATGAATGAGGAAATCAAGTCATGAGAAACCATGACCTCTGGTGCTTTTCATTTGTCGGTCAAAAATAATCGCATTTTTAATTTTTTTATTTCAATGAAATTAATGTACTATATTTTATTTTGATAATGTTTTTATTTAATATTTTGTATTTTTAGGGGGTTTTATGATACTACATTATATATACGCTGTATTTATAATCCATTTATTCACTTTTTGAGCATAGACCTGAAAATGTAATTTCCATCTTAAACTGTGGTAAATCTTGAACGCTTTAGAGCGACAGACTGAAGTTTGATCTCTTTATAAACACGACACTTGGCAGATTATTGCTGAAGTGAATAAAAGTTAAAAAATGTGAACTTAAAAAAACGATTTTCAATTTTTATATGAAATCTACATTTTCAAAAACATGTTTTACTCTAAAACTGCAAGAAAATCAAAGCCATAAATCTAAACAAGTTGTGTTCCAAATTTGAACCTAATACCTCAAGAAATGGTCTTTCAGTGAGATGTTGTTCGGCTGCAGTTCCAAACGCTTCCACTAGAGGAAACTCGTCTCCATTCATTTCCAATGCGCTCGTTTTGACCACGAGGAGCTCAAGTGTGACTGTCGTTTTCAGGACCATTAAACCTTTTCGAATCATGTTCATGATTTTTTTTGTGTGTCAAAAAAAGTTTCGTACCATTAAAATTTTCAGTCAAAAATGACCGAAGAGCACCAGAGGGTTAAAAAATAAATTAAAAAAATGCATAAATGCACAATTTTTCATGTTGTTTCTTGTTTGTGCCCAAAAAATCTATTAAATACTCATATAAATGTTTTTTTTTTTTATTTAATATTTTCTTTATTTTTGATTTATTATTCATGTCTATTACATTTTTTTTTTTTTTTAAATGATGGAAGAGGGTTAAACGTTCATGAATTCCCACGTGCAGCTGTTGATTGACAGTCGAATCTCTCGTCCTCAGGGAGCGTTGACTTACTTCGCTCTGGTGAGGTTTCGTCAGGGCGTTGGAGACATGAGCCAGAGTTACGCCGGTCCGCCCACTGACTTCACTTCCCCTTATGCTCCGTCCACTGACATCACTTCCCCTTATGCTCCGCCCACTGACATCACTTCACCTTATGCTCCGTCCACTTACCCGTCCTTCCAGAACACCGGGCCAGACGTTTACCAGCAGCCGCCATTCACCCCGAACCCCGACCCGTCCGACCAGAACCGGTACCAGCCGCCCGTCTACTGACAAGCCCTGCCCACAGCAAAGCCCCGCCCACAGGCCAGCGAAACATGACACCCGGGTCACGTGATGTGGATGTGGGAGGAGCCTCGGCTGGCGGCCAATAGGAGTCTGACTGTGCTTTTACAACGTGGCCATAAATGTGTATATAGTGTTTTCTTCTGTAGACAAGATGAGATTTGCACTGATTTGCTGGAATAAAGTGAAGCCGATCTGTCGCTCACACTCCTGGAATCACAGCAGTGTTTTTGTGTTTTGTTAATGAGTGGGAATGTGGCGGAACAAAAAGAGCTTTTTATCAGTGTGTGAAGAGCTGTTACATCAGAACATGTGATTCACTGGAGACGGATTGAAGCGGTTGTTAAAGCCTGTAAATTCACGCGAGATGCTTTTGTTTGCTTCCAGATCTGATTCAGTGTGAGAAACTGATTCTCTGGTTTTGTGTGTCTCTGGATCCTCAGAAACACACTGTGATGCTGGTTTTATCTGTTCGGACTGGTTTTCTGCTGTCTGGTTCTGTGGAAGTTTGTTTCTGCCACAGAATAAAAAAATCTCACATTTCTGACTTTTTTTCTCAGAATTACGAGTTATAAAATTATAGATATACTCTAGCGTTCAAAAGTTTGGGGTCAGTGAGTCTCTTCTGCTCACCAAGGCTGCATTAATTTGATTAAAAATACAAAAAAACCTAATAAAGTGTAATATTATTCCAGTGTAAATCATCTGTTCTCTATGTGAATATATAGTAAAGTGTAATTTATTCCTGTGATCAAAGCTGAATTTTCAGCATCATTACTCCAGTCTTCAGTGTCACATGATCCTTCAGAAATCACTCTAATATGAGGATCAAGATTCGTCATTTTTCTGAAAAATAATATTTTGTAACAAAAAACATGTCTTTACTGTCACTTTAATGCTTCCTAGATAAATTAAAGTATCAATTTCTTAAAAAAAAAAATCCTAACTTTAGTATTAACTCAGTTCAGAGAAAATAAAATTTAGCTCAGAATTGAGCTTTCTAATTAGTTTTATGCCATAGCAGAAACAAGCTTCTATAATATACAGTAACAATTGACATTTTAATTCATCAGTATTGTTTTTGAATAATTTCTATTTTGTTTTGAATTGTGTTTGTGTGGTTTGCATGCAGTTCACATGTTTTCAATGCTTAGTTTAGCAATTACATGTTGTATATTTCCAGGTTACAGGTCTGTTTTCTCTGAATAACCAGATTATATTTATTTCTATTGCACCTAAAAACAAACAAACACTGGTGTGTATTTCTAAATTAAAACAAACGAGTCTTTGATTGAGAAATGTCATTTTTATTTATGTGAATCTGTTGAATTAAATGAACTTCTCATGTAACAAATTCCTAGTGAGCAGAAAATGTTTAATGCGAAAAAACTAACACAATTTTAATCATAATAAAACATCACTTCCATGGCAGTGTTTCAGGATGTCAGCTGGTGTTGTTAGACAAATTGAAATAGTTTAAGATCATTTATATTAAAATACGTTAAAAAAATCTAAAGATACAAACAATATTCTGCTGGATCCTCAACAAGGAGTTCGAGTTATTTACAGAAATCAACAGCAAAATGGCCAACACACACACACACACACACACACACACGTAAGTGCTAGTCTCGCTGCAGTGACAGCTGTTCTCAGATGTGAAGCGAAGAGAAGAGTTTGCGTGGAACGTTTTGATCCAGAGGTTTTCCTGACGTCACATGATGTGGAGGAGTCTCGTCTCGCATCGGGTCTCGGTTCTCTTTACTCTTCATCAGATCTCCGTAACACATCCGACACACAGCGTGATATTTATCAGACCCGCCGATCACCTCCACCTGAGGAACAGGGACAAAGAGGGATGTCTCAGTGTATCGCAAAACGGCAACAATCTGTATCGTGGATAGTTCACCCAGTTTTCAGAATTTTAGTGTCAGTACTACATTAAACTATTGTGTGTGTGTGTAAGACTTCAGATGCAAAAGCCTCCAAGTGCCATCTGAAATTTTCTTCTAAAATGATCATTTTTATCAAGCTCGTATATTTAGGTTCAGTAATTTCACTGTAATGACAATTAATAGGTAATTTTCATTGTCATTAAAGTGAAATAACTGAACATAAACAAGCCATAAAAAATAAAATAAAAAAAATTATATACATATACATATATATATATATATATATATACACATATACACTCACCTAAAGGATTATTAGGAACACCATACTAATACTGTGTTTGACCCCCTTCGCCTTCAGAACTGCCTTAATTCTACGTGGCATTGATTCAACAAGGTGCTGAAAGCATTCTTTAGAAATGTTGGCCCATATTGATAGGATAGCATCTTGCAGTTGATGGAGATTTGTGGGATGCACATCTAGGGCAGGAAGCTCCCGTTCCACCTCATCCCAAAGATGCTCTATTGGGTTGAGATCTGGTGACTGTGGGGGCCATTTTAGTACAGTGAACTCATTGTCATGTTCAAGAAACCAATTTGAAATGATTCGAGCTTTGTGACATGGTGCATTATCCTGCTGGAAGTAGACATCAGAGGATGGGTACATGGTGGTCATAAAGGGATGGACATAGTCAGAAACAATGCTCAGGTAGGCCGTGGCATTTAAACGATGCCCAATTGGCACTAAGGGGCCTAAAGTGTGCCAAGAAAACATCCCCCACACCATTACACCACCATCACCAGCCTGCACAGTGGACAAAGCATGATGGATCCATGTTCTCATTCTGTTTACGCCAAATTCTGACTCTACCATCTGAATGTCTCAACAGAAATCGAGACTCATCAGACCAGGCAACATTTTTCCAGTCTTCAACTGTCCAATTTTGGTGAGCTCGTGCAAATTGTAGCCTCTTTTTCCTATTTGTAGTGGAGATGAGTGGTACCCGGTGGGGTCTTCTGCTGTTGTAGCCCATCCGCCTCAAGGTTGTGCGTGTTGTGGCTTCACAAATGCTTTGCTGCATACCTCGGTTGTAAATATATAGTTGAATATAATGTATAATAATGCAATGGGGGAATGTTTGTGTGTCCTGATAATGTCAAATGTCTGACGTTACCAGTAAAAAGTGGCCTACATTATTTTAAATATATCTAGTCAGTGAAAGAGTGCAAGTGTATTCATCTAAAATGATTCAGTATTTTCAGCTTCAGAATCATGAATATTGTTATTCTGGTGTCTCTATTATCCTGTTCATTGGGTTTATCAGCACCAAGTCCAAGACTATTCATTTACACACACAATGTAATACCAAATTTAGGATTTTAATTAACAGTAAAAGGTAAAAATTGTTAACCTTTAACCACGTGTCCATGAATATCGCAATATCGTATCGCGAGTTCAGCATCGCGAGTTCAGCGTTCAGCATCGCGAGTTCAGCGTTCAGCATCGCGAGTTCAGCGTTCAGCATCGCGAGTTCAGCGTTCAGCATCGCGAGTTCAGCATCGCGAGTTCAGCATTCAGCATCGCGAGTTCAGCATTCAGCATCGCGAGTTCAGCGTTCAGCATCGCGAGTTCAGCGTTCAGCATCGCGAGTTCAGCGTTCAGCATCGCGAGTTCAGCATTCAGCATCGCGAGTTCAGCATCGCGAGTTCAGCATTCAGCATCGCGAGTTCAGCATCGCGAGTTCAGCGTCGCAAGTTCAGCGTTCAGCATCGCGAGTTCAGCGTCGCAAGTTCAGCGTTCAGCATCGCGAGTTCAGCATTCAGCATCGCGAGTTCAGCATCGCGAGTTCAGCATTCAGCATCGCGAGTTCAGCGTTCAGCATCGCGAGTTCAGCATTCAGCATCGCGAGTTCAGCGTTCAGCATCGCGAGTTCAGCGTCGCGAGTTCAGCATTCAGCATCGCGAGTTCAGCATTCAGCATCGCGAGTTCAGCATTCAGCATCGCGAGTTCAGCATTCAGCATCGCGAGTTCAGCATCGCAAGTTCAGCGTCGCAAGTTCAGCGTTCAGCATCGCGAGTTCAGCGTCGCAAGTTCAGCGTTCAGCATCGCGAGTTCAGCATTCAGCATCGCGAGTTCAGCATTGCGAGTTCAGCATCGCGAGTTCAGCGTTCAGCATCGCAAGTTCAGCATTCAGCGTCGCGAGTTCAGCGTTCAGCGTCGCGAGTTCAGCATTCAGCATCGCGAGTTCAGCATCGCAAGTTCAGCGTCGCAAGTTCAGCATTCAGCATCGCGAGTTCAGCATTCAGCGTCGCGAGTTCAGCGTTCAGCGTCGCGAGTTCAGCGTTCAGCATCGCGAGTTCAGCATCGCAAGTTCAGCGTCGCAAGTTCAGCATTCAGCATCGCGAGTTCAGCATTCAGCATCGCGAGTTCAGCATTCAGCATCGCGAGTTCAGCATTCAGCGTCGCGAGTTCAGCGTTCAGCATCGCGAGTTCAGCATCGCAAGTTCAGCGTCGCAAGTTCAGCGTTCAGCATCGCGAGTTCAGCATTCAGCATCGCGAGTTCAGCATCGCGAGTTCAGCATTCAGCGTCGCGAGTTCAGCGTTCAGCGTCGCGAGTTCAGCGTTCAGCATCGCGAGTTCAGCATCGCAAGTTCAGCGTCGCAAGTTCAGCATTCAGCATCGCGAGTTCAGCATTCAGCATCGCGAGTTCAGCATTCAGCATCGCGAGTTCAGCGTTCAGCGTCGCGAGTTCAGCGTTCAGCATCGCGAGTTCAGCATCGCAAGTTCAGCGTCGCAAGTTCAGCGTTCAGCATCGCGAGTTCAGCATTCAGCATCGCGAGTTCAGCATCGCGAGTTCAGCATTCAGCATCGCGAGTTCAGCGTTCAGCATCGCGAGTTCAGCATTCAGCATCGCGAGTTCAGCGTCGCGAGTTCAGCATTCAGCATCGCGAGTTCAGCATTCAGCATCGCGAGTTCAGCATCGCGAGTTCAGCATCGCGAGTTCAGCATTCAGCATCGCGAGTTCAGCGTTCAGCATCGCGAGTTCAGCATCGCAAGTTCAGCGTCGCAAGTTCAGCGTTCAGCATCGCGAGTTCAGCGTCGCAAGTTCAGCGTTCAGCATCGCGAGTTCAGCATTCAGCATCGCGAGTTCAGCATTCAGCATCGCGAGTTCAGCATTCAGCGTCGCAAGTTCAGCGTTCAGCATCGCGAGTTCAGCGTTCAGCATCGCGATATGTATCGAATCGTGACACAAGGGCATCGTTACACCGCTAGAAACAAAGCAAAAGAGGCAGTGAGATCTCAGATCTTCTGACACGGTAAAGTGTTCAGGTCACTTTACTTAATTTTAAGGCAACGGGTTTACTCAAAATTATTTATTTTTTTCTTTTTTAAGCAAGTCAACTGAGCACTTTGAGGATGTGACACGGATCGCTTCTGCTGTGAAAGTGTGTGTGTGTGTGTGTTCTTCCTCACCTCCTTCTCAGAGCCCAGTCTCTTGGTGTAAGCGGCCTCTTTAAAGCACTGCATGCACACGGCGTTCAGCTTCACCACACTCTCCGCCAGAGGAACCAGGTTCAGGATATTCCCGAAGGGCTGCCAGACACAAGGGTCAAAGGTCATCAACATCGCTCAGAGAATACAATATATGTAAAATTAGAAAATGCATATTAATAAATATAACATAACTTGTATTAAAAAAACTACAGATGAAAATATAGCATAGTGAAAAATATATAGTATTGTAAAATAAATAAAACAATAAAATAGTAAATGTATATTAAATATTATAAATGTAATTAATATTAAATACATTTATATACATAGTAAAATAAAAACAAATAAAATAGTAATGTAAATGTGCATGTATATAGAAATATCTATATAAACACACACACACACACACACCTTTCTCTGGAAGGTTCCATCAAGCGCTGCTACTATGATGGTTTTTCCCATGTTGGCCATTTCTTCACAGAACTCGACGGTGTCTGGAAACTGCAAAACCCAAAGATCCGAGTTACTGAAGAACACGTGATAAAGCAGAACACGAGACTGAGACGCAATAATGATTGACACGTACAAACTGTCCCTCGTCGATGCCGATCACACACGCCTGGAGAGCCAGAGACCGAACTTCAGACAGAAGACTAGCAGGAACAGCCTCCATCATACTCCTGCACACAAACACACATCAGTTACACACACACACAACAGTTACTGTTACACACACACACACACACACACACACACACACACACACACACACACACACACACACACACACACACACGTCTGGAGAGCCAGAGACCTAACATCATCCATAAGACTAGCAGGAACAGCCTCCATCATACTCCTGCACACACACACACACACAGCAGGCACGCACACACACACCCACACCTGAACACACACAGCACTTCTTACATGTCATGAGTGGCCATCCCCGTCTGAGAATAGCGAGTGTCTTTGGCGTATTTGATGAGCAAACAGGAATACTGAGCGACCTGGAACCTCCTCACACGCCTCATCAGCTCCGTGCTGGACACACACACACACACACACACACACACACACACACACACACACACACACACAGATTAATACTTCAACTCACACAACACCTTTTAATACATCAGGAGTTTCATTGGTTTGAACAAAAAGTCATGCATCAGAAGAAAGTCACACTAGAGTCTCAAAGACCCTGATATAAAGAATGCATTTCATCGTTTGTGTTTAAGCTCATATTTCAACTATTAACCGCAAACAATGACACTTTCCTCATAACAATAACTTGCTTTTATTATAAACACAGCTTGTGACGTCAGATACAGCTAAACTTAGAAAACTAGGATAGTTTTTTTGTACTTTTTTTGCGCTATGATCGTATTGGCTTTGTTACATTGTAACTGTTCTCATCTGCATTTGGCGCCATTCCGCTGAACCTAAACATAGTTTTCCAGAGTTTTACCGTCATAATTCATATCATTTCATGCATGTAGTGATTATTTCATGTATTCGCTCTCACCTTTTTCCTGAGAACATCGGGCCGAAAATAATCTGAGAAGATGACAGAGATATTCAGTCATTAATATTTACATTTACAAAAGCACAACAAAAAGTTAAACTGTCACGCACCTGGATCTGTCCTGTTGTCTTCCGCGGGGAATTGGGTAAAATCTTCGCTACATTCAAACAATCCATGTCCTTTGTCTTTGTTTCTTCTGTTTTGTGGTTATCTCGGCACACAGTGCGACTCACAGCAGGATTTGAACGTCCCGCCACCGACAGTTTGTCGATTTATAGTTCCTGCAGCGTCACGTTCTTCGGGACCAATCATGATCGAGGGCGTGCGCATCCGTGAACAGATCTACAAATCAAAATGAGCGCTGATGAGCTCCTGTGATTTGATTGGTCGCCGCCAATCCAGTGTGTGTCTGAATAACTGACGTCACAGCGGGGGAAGTTCCTCGGCATCAGGAAGCGTTCAGGCGGGAATGTCGAGAAGAGTGCTTTCAAAATAAAGAAAAAGGAATAAAGAGAGTATTAAGTTGGTACAAAACAGATTTTTTGTTGTCTAAATTTTGCATTTAATACCCACCAATCCAGTACAATTATGTGCCAAATTACGGTTGAATGACTGAAGCGTCAGGGCGTTACACAGACTTCCACATTGTGACTTGTTGTAAACTATGATTTCAAAGCATTTAATTATTGACCATGTGTCAATAACACATGATGACTCGAGGTCCCCTCACTTGTGCTGCAGTTTCAAAGGTCTAGACCAGCAGAAGAGATCATCATGAGCGACTGGAGGAAAATGAGCACAGATGTAAGTGGGTTTTTTGTGTCAAATCAAAGATTGTTTATCAAATACAGTAATAAGCAGTGATGGTTGATTGTGAAATGAGTCCATAAACTACTGGAAATTCATTCTGGCATTTATAAGAGATTAATAACTATATAATATATGTTGTCAAGTCGATTAATCGCATTTAATATACATGTTTGTAAATGTGTGTGTGCCTACACACACACACACACACACACACACACACACACACACACACACACATATATATATATATAAAACACACACACATACATATGCAAGTATATACAAACTTGGATAAAATGTTAGATGCGATTTAGAAGCCTAGTAATCATAAAGAATTATGTTTGATCACAAGCACTTTTGAAACTTCCTATCTGTGATCTAAAAACTGCTTATTTACATAATTATTATATTAAAAAGTCATAATTGTGACATAAAAAAATAAAATGATAGAGTGATCATTTCGACATAATTTTGACTTTTTGTCATTTCAACTTTTGTCACAATTTTGAAAGTCATATGACTTAGTATATTATTATTTGAACTTATTATGTCATAAAAAAGTTATTTTTAATGTGGTAGAAATGGGCTTCTATAGGGTATTATGTGCAATTTATACTTTTTTTCATTAGTATATGAAACTACCCAGATAGCAAACAGTCATTGAAACTATGTTAAATCAACATTCCTTTTTCAACAATAAGTCATTGAATCAACATCGAAATCTGATGTTGATTCTACATCATTTTGCACCCTGTTTTAATATTGAAACAATGTTGAAATCCTGTCCATAGATCAACGGAATTTCAATGGTATTTCAATTATCAGGAATATTGAAACAATGTTGAAATTTCAACTAAACTAAGGATCAACGTGAATTCAATGGAATTTCAATCGTTTTTAAATGTTAATTTTAAATGTAATGCCATAAAATAAATAGCCTGCTTTATCTACAGCCAGTAGTAATAGAACATTTGAAATCTCGTATAAAACACTGAACACACCACACTGAAACAAATTCATTTTTATTAGCCTTTTTATTTAATTATTTGTACTCTTTATTTACACTTCAATGTCCTCTGATGCCGAATATTTTGTCGTCCAGTCCCTCCTGCCCGGTCTGGCCTAGCGCAGCCACTTTTGCACAGCCTGTGGGTGACGGCGGCTGTCCCCATCTGCTGAGTAGAGCATCTAAAACAGAAAATAAAATCACAATGCAAAAAAATAGCATTTAAGTTAAACAGAACACATATTTAAACACTTGGAACAAATTCAAATTCAATATAGGCTAAATAACTGGATACTTATAACTAAGTAAATATGTAGCCTATTGATTAGAGTTACCAGACAAAAGATTTTTTCCGGTTGACTAATTGCACATTTATATTAATTTCTGCTTAAAAGGGATACTCTACCGAGAAATGAAAATTCTGTCATTATTTACTCACCCTCATGTTGTTTCAAACCTGTATGAATTTCTTTCTTCTGCTGAACAGAAGAAACTGGCAGACAGTTTTAGATACCATTGCCTTCCATAGTAGGAAAAACAATTTACTATGGAAGTCAATGGTATAAAACTGTCTGGTTACTGACATTCTTCTAAACATCTTCCTTTCTGTTCAGCAGAAGAAAGAAATTCATACAGGTTTGAAACGACATGAGGGTGAGTAAATAATGACAGAATTTTCATTTTTCGGTAGAGTATCCCTTTAAATATTGGGTGCATGGAGGAATAAAGCATACGCCCGAGCACATGCGTAAATCTCACCGCAAATCTCAGGCAAAAACAGGCTAATAATAATAAATAGGCTATGTCATTGAAATTACAGAGGCATTTTAATTGTTTCTATATGAAGTATTTGGGGCTAAGCCCCCCTTGTCGCCAGGCCTGGTTGTCAGGCACTGACAGTGCGCGCGCGCTTCCCCGCGCTCAGAAAAGGTGCAGAACAGAACGCCAATGAAATGTTTTCCTCAAAAGCAGATCTTGGAGAAGATCATCAAAAATCGTGATATCGCATAAGCACTAGTATAAAACGACTGTTATCATTTCTGAAAACAAACACAATTGAGTTACAAAACTGTATCGCACGCATATCGCAGCCCTGCTCGAGAATTATTAATATTTTGTATTTGTATATATACGACGAGATGGTCTAATCGGCATTTCGGCGGTGCTGTGTTAATAGATTTCACTAGCAATGGGTACAGACATATATTTTGAGCTATCACAAAAATAGACTGGACTCGGAGGTTTTGCTAACTTTATAACCTAGAAGAGTTTGGCAGATTTTGACACATGGTAAAACAAAAATCTATTTCAGTGACCAGCACTGCGTCGGTTACTACACTAACCATCATGTTAACGATCAGCCTAACAGTATTTGATTAAGTACAATTCATTCATAACGAACATTAAGCAAGCTTACCTGTACGCTTGTGCCAAGGGTCCAGAAATGAGCTGTGTCCGGTGCAGTATGTTGGTGTTGATCTCTCGGTCAACCAAAAATCGATGGATTTTCAATCATATTTCCCGGTCAACTATATATCGATGCATTTTCAATCATATTTCCCGGTCAACTATATGCCGATGACTTTTCAACAATGATCGTTTCCCAGTCAACTATAAATCAATGACTTTTCAACACATTCAGCAATCGCCCGGTAAACCAAATATCAATGCTTAATCAATCATAAAGATAACTATAGATCAATGTTGTTCCAATATTGTTGCCATCAACATTATTAACATCAGGTTTTCATCGATATGGTAATGGTGATTCAACATTTATTTTACATTGAAATTTCAATATCAACCATAATGATGATTCAGATGGAAAAACAATGTTTATTCAATGTTGGCTTGCTGTCTGGGTATGCAACAGTAAACGTTTCAAACATTACCTCACTACACTAGGACTGTTTAATTCAGCCAGTTATCATCTGAGAAATAAATATGACTATTTTGCATTTTAAATTCTATAAAAATCCTAACTTTTAGTAGCCCAATAAAAAAAATTGTCAAGATAGATGTGGAAAAATCACAAACGAGTACTCGAGGTTAATTTATTACACTGGAAATGGTCGAGTGCATTGCATTATGAGGTAAATATGAATACAGAATAGATCATCCTGGTATTCCATACGGAAATTCACATATTGTGAACTGTATGCTTGTTTTTTGGGGATCACAGGGGGTATCATCACACACACAAAAAATAGGATAGGAAAGTCGAGGTAGAGCAAGGCAATAAAGTACATTTTCAAACAATACAGTAAGAGATGGTCTACTAAAATAATTGATTCATAAAATATTTAAAGCAATATAAATTAAACATACAATACATGAATAAAAACAAAAAGAAATAACATGAAAATGCTTATGTTAAAAAATGAATGTGAAAATGTTATCCATGTTGCAGTATTTACAAGAGCAATGCTATTGCTAGTATGTGTTGTAATGACAGTGTCCTGCCAGCAGGGGTCGCTGCGCGCGCACGAGTCTATTTATCTGCGAGCTCGAGCTTCAGTACTCACTCAGTCACGTGTGTTCGGGTCGCTGCGCGCGCACGAGTCTGTTTATCTGCGAGCTCGCGCTTCAGTACTCAGTCAGTCACGTGTTTTCCTCAGGAGCTCGAGCTTCAGTACTCGCCGAGTCGCTGGTCACTCAGGATGTCCGCGGATGACGTCATCAGAGCCCACGTGGCCGCTTTAAAATCAGGTGAGCGCGTGTTTGTATCCCACAAAACCTGTGTGTGTGTGTGTGGGGAAGGAGGAAGATTTTACTTCATTTCCTTCATGAAACACAGGGAAATACCTCATCTTCATCTAAATACACCTCAGATGCTCCTCAGGCGGGAAGAGCTTGTACGTGACCTACATCTGTGACATGAGCGACAGGACTGTTCACATGCGTTTTGATCCATTAATACTGAATTTAGAGGGGTGTGTGTGTGTGTGTGTGTGTGTGTGTGTGTGTGTGTGTGTGTGTGTTTTCTGCAGGCACAGAGAAAGCTCGAGCTGTCACTCAGACTTTGATTGACGTGCCTTACGGTGAAGGTGACAGAGAGAAACTGGATGTTTACCTTCCCATCAGCTCCAGTCCAGGTGTGCTACAGTTATCGTAATCAGTCTAGAATTACATAACAAACGTTATTTTTGTGTTATTAATATTTTAAATGAGCTTTTATTTTTATTTTGTCATGTTTATTTTAGTTTAAAGTCCCCCTGTAGTAAATTATTTTTATCCCTTTAAACTCATCTTTGATCACCAAAATTATATATTTTTCCTTTATGTAATGTCTTCATGTCTTAAAATATCTTGAGTGTAACTCGACACCCTTGCCTCATTTAGTATACGCGGTTCTTTGAATATGCAAATGAGCCCCGCCTCCACTCACTCACTCAGCTCAGAGACAGTCTTTGGTTCACTGCAGTTTTAAGGAGAAAACTTGATTTTCAACACAGGGGGACTTTAATTTTTATTCATTTCGTTATGTGCTTTTGTCATTTTATTATTATTATTTTTATATTGCTATTTAGGTTAAGTATTCATTTATTTCCAGTTAATAATTTTAGTGCTTCCGCATAAACCTATTTCAGTTTATTGCCATGGCAACATTTCTTATTATCTTTTGATTTATTTATTTTTTTAAATAATATTAATTTTATTTCAGCTATAAAAGTTTTTAATAGTTTTAGTTAACGATAATAACCCTAATTATAATCATCACAAATTTTACTGTCTTTAGGTAGTTTGCTTTGTTTTTAGAAAATGGTATTTGCATTGTTGGTTTGTTATTCTAAGCTGTTATTAATGAGAACTGTATTATATGTCAGTTTCAGATGTGTGTTAATAAATCATACGCTACATCAAAGAGTGCATCTCATGTTTACTTTCAGAAACAAATGTTATATTTTACAAATTAGCACATTGAAAAGCAAATTTTTAGTAGCATCATTTTAATGGCAATTAACTGCATTTAAATTTTAAATACTGTTACCGTAAAATATGTAATAAAATAGTATTTTAGTACTGTATATTCAACAATATATATATATATATATATATATATATATATATATATATATATGAGAGAGAGAGAGAGAGAGAGAGAGATGAGCTTTATTTTGTTTGTTTTTTTGGGTGAAATGTGTTCAGGAAGTCTCTAGATGTTTCTGTTGTGAGATTGACTCGTTTAGGCCTTTAATGTCTGTCTGCTGTTGTGTGTTTTTCTGTCATCATCAGGTTATTATTACTGTGTTTCAGATCTGCCGCTGGTGATTTACTTTCATGGAGGATACTGGCAGTTCCTCAGGTCTGATCCCTCGCTCTCTCGCTCTCTCGCTCTCTTCGCTTGTTTCCATAACCATTTTCACATTTTCATGTGATTTCCAAATCAAATATCAGCGTCAGAGCCTTACATCTGTGAGCATGTGACCCTGAGCTGATTATTGTTGTGTAATAATCAGCATGAATGTGTGCGTCTGTTGCTATCGTTAACTAGAAGTAAAACCCATCGTTAAATCATAGTTTTTAAGTATGCAACAAACGTCAAGCTCTCATTACGTCAACACTTACTGTAAGAATAATGAATGAAACAACCATACATGCATTAAAACTTAATCAGGCCAATAAGAGACTATTAACTAAAACTCTTCCTTTTATTATACAAATGTCTACAGATTTCTAAAACTTTTTAAAAACCATATAGATGCTGTTCATGGGTTCGCAGAGATCATCGCACCCCCCCCCCCCCCCCCCCACTGGCGAACCATTGAATTTTTTTTTAATCACTGGTTCGAAACAAATGGTTTGCAAAAGTTTCAAAGCTTCACAAGGCGTTTCAAACTAATTGTGACATTTGGAATTTAAATGCTCTCAAGTAGTCATTTTAATTTCAATTCCAAAAAATGTGGTTACTTAAAAATAAACATAGACTGATTTAAAAAATTTAATTTTAAGTACTAAAGTAACAAAAGCAAAAATACAATTTAAAGGTGCATTGAGCAAGTCTCTGAGTTTTTGCAGAACTATGCCCCCTCTGGCGGCAAGCGAAACTGCAGCCAGAAGTGTGCACGCTCACGGACAAAAGTTTTCTTTTTTTTATCTTACGTGGAGTTTGCGTTGGTGTTTGAAATGAACTACAAGCCGGTCTCTTAGAATCCATCTTCTACGGAGAATGGCGGCGAATACACAAACCTGCCAGACATAGCCAGGTGAGCGTGCCGTGAACGCGCATGACGTCACGCCCAGTCTAAAATTCCGACCCGAATCCCTCTTATTTATTTTACTTTACAGGATTATAGAGACAATCTCAGTGATCAGATAAGGGCTCATTCAGCTCATCAGGCAATTGTTTAAGCATGTATGGGTTAGAAAACGGTATTTTTAACATGGAAAAGTTGCTTAATGCACCTTTAAAAACTTTTTTTTTAATTACTAAAAATTAAGCTAAAATAAAAATAAAAAAGGAAAATATAAATGTAAAATAATTCTAAATATGAATAAGTACCTGTACCGTAGTGATATTAGCTCAGTTCTGGTCTGTTCCGGGTGAAATCATGTGACTTCAGCAGTTTGATACTCGCTCCGAATCACTGGTTCGAAAACAGCGACACTAATTGTGACATTTGGAATTTAAATGCACTCAAGTAGTAATTTTAATTTAAATTCCAAAAAAGACATAATTTTTTTGTTACTTAAAAATAAATGATGATTGAAATAAAACATGTAACTTATATATATACAGTGCAATGCATAAGTGAATACACCCATGCTAAAGTTGACTAAAAAGAGGAATAAAAAATCATGCCTTAATGCCTTAATTTAAAAAATTAGGAAAAATCCAACCTTTAAGGACACCAATTTTCTTTGTGAATGAATAATGTATCGGAAATAAATAAATGTTCTTCCTTAAAATACAGGGTGCATAAGTGAGTACACCCCTATGTTAAATTCCCATAGAGGCAGGCAGATTTTTATTTTTAAGTATTTTTAAAAAAAATTTTTTAGGATACTATGCATCCTGATAAAGTTCCCTTGGCCTTTGGAATTAAAATAGCCCCACATCATCACATAGCCTTCACCATACCTAGAGATTGGCATGGTTTTATTTCAGTTAGCCTAATAGCTAGTTTGATTTGCATTGAGAGATGATCTTATGGAAAGTACCCCATGCCAATCTCTAGGTATGGTGAAGGCTATGTGATGATGTGGGGCTATTTTAATATAAAATATAAATGTAAATAATTCTGAATATGAATCAGCCCCGTACTGGTATATCAGTGGTATTAACTGTGGTTCTGGTGTGTCCCGGTCCCAGTAAGGACGAGTCCGGGTTCCTGGCCCCCCCGCTGGTCCAGAAGGGTGTGGTGGTGGTCGCCGTGGGTTACAGCACCGCTCCTGCAGGTACGACTGGGCATGAGCTCACCTGAGCTGCTGAGGATCATGGGAAACGGATGTGTTTTGTATCGGTGCGTCCCAGTTCGCATACTATCCGTCCTAAATGGTTTTCGGAAATAGAATCAGTACGTCCCAAATCGTGGTATGTTGAAATGAGTGTTCCAAAGAGACCCGGATGGTCTACCATTTCCCGTCAGAATCCGAAGTGCAGATCCGTGAACACGCTAACGGCTAATATTACCCACAACCCATCGCGAGTTGGACGAGGATTCGATTAGAACTACAAACACGGATAAAAAGTGTTAAAAAACTACAGACATGGAGGATGCGTGAGTCCGGCACGGTTATGTAGAGCGGATTAGATAAAGCGGTTGAGTGATTATCAGTGTCTAACCTGACGAGAAATGTATTTATTCAATGTTGTCCACATTATATTTCATCTGCAGAAGCACTTTGATCTTTTGTAAAGATACGTTTCGCCATTAACTTTTAAGTACATCATTATATTCAAATTGCGAACACACGAGGAGAGTCTCCGCACGCAAGACCCTCGACTGCAGATCAACGTGCGACAGTTAAATTAGATTGAATGGAGGATTTTAACTGTGAAAGATGATTGACAGGGCAGTTCAAGTTCGTAACTAAGCAACAGAGCTGTCCGTCAAAGATGACGAAGTAGTTTGTCCCAATAGCTTTTGCTACACACTCAAAAGTATGTACTTTTCTCCACAAAAACGCAGTGTGTGTGTGTGTGTGTGTGTGTGTGTAGGGAACATGGATCTGATGGTGTCTCAGGTGCGCAGGAGCGTGGCGTCGGTGATCCAGCAGTATTCGCACATCAGGTGTGTTCATGCGTCAGGTAGAGAGGTGGCTGATGGGAAGCCTGTGCTCATGCTGTTCTCTGCTCCTCAGCGGGCTTTACCTGTGTGGCCATTCTGCAGGAGCACACCTGGCCGCCATGGTCCTGTCCACCGATTGGTCCGAATACGGCGTTTCCCCGCAAATCAAAGGTGTGGATATTAAACACGCCACTTTCTGTTTCACTGCAGCCCTTATTATCCCTGACATGTGGAATATATATCTCTATTTTTGCTGAATGGATCAGTTTATGTAGCCTTTAGACAAAATGTATACATATATAAATGTTTCATATTTGATCCATCAGGCTTTTATGGCTCTGATATAGTGAGAAAATGAAGATCAAAACAGCTCAATTTTATTCAGACTCAAACTGAGCAAAAATATGCTGTTTTCTGCAGATGCTGATATTAATATGCACAAAAAGTGATGAAAATCTGATGCTTGTAATGCAAATCACATTTTATACTTACATAAAATGCATATAAATAATATGTCTTAGTAAGATGATATGATCATAGCTTTATGTAGTTTTAAAACATATAATGGAATGCAAATACAATGATAATTGAGTGATGAACATATAAACCTTCTGAAATATTACTAACAATATCAAAGTTATTCTTGCGTTTCCTTGATAAAATCAGTGCAGATTGACAGCAGAAAGACTCGTGAAGCTCGAGCTGAAGGAGGACGTTTGTACAGTTACACTGAAAGACTTTTACTGGATAAAGGAGTCTAAACTCTCGATCAAACACAGAAGCACTGGAGGAGATCGAGTGAAAACATCATGTTGATCATATAGAGGAGTGCATCATATATAATACAGTAGTTTTAAAGGGTTAAAAGTTGTAAAGTGTGTTTGTGCATCTTTTTTTTCACACTTGGTTTGATATTTACTCCTCGAATGCAATCGTATTCAGACATGAAGTGTGATTTCAGTGTCTTTTGGAGGCTTTTCTGCTCTTCTATTCGCTCTCAGGTGCTCTTCTGGTCAGCGGCGTCTACGACCTGCAGCCGATTCTGTCCACATACGTGAACGAGCCGCTGAAGATGAACGAGTGAGTGTTTCTCCAGTGTTGTGACGTATTTCCAAGTGAAACGTAATATTGAACCGAGGGCAGGGTTTGACTCCAGCGCTCCTCCTCTGACGGTTTGAGTGGTTTAGCGTTTTCAACCCAAGCCGTCAAACTGACGTCATCAGAGAAGGAACGCCATCCCAGACCGGAAGTAACTTTTCAGATTTTGATTAAAGATTACCACGCCAAACTATTTTTTTCTGTGTATTAACTTGCACGGATTAATTGTTCAGCACAAGACTAGTAATATGCGCTAACAAAGTAAATAGGGTCAATTTTGATTTCATGTCGACTTTAAATATTTGCAAAATTCTAATTATATTCTAATTCTAAAGGCAATAGTTGTTAATGTTAGAGGAACAGTGCTGTATTGTCACCTGTGTCCACAAGAGGGCGCAAGCCAGAGGAATTAGCAGATATAAACCAAATCAAGCATCGCATCTTTTATTGAAATGAAATCACTTTTTAAAGTGCTTTAACTTTTGAAACAATTGTTCTTAAATAAAATATAATTTCCTTAATGTGCATGCAAGGAAAATTAGGTAACAATAATGCATAAAACTGTGTTCGAGCATCCGTAACCTGAGAACACACACTTCAACACACAGCGTCATGAACTACATCAACACACAACGGCAAACTGGCATTCAGAAACACTCACTTCTACTCTCTGCATCTACATACTGATCATCACACACACTCACATACACACTCACACACACACACTCACATACACACACGCTGAGTGCTTCTGTTGACAGTGTTTTCAACACACACACTCTCACTCACACACTCACTCACACACACACACACACACTCACACTCACACTCACACACACACACGCTGAGTGCTTCTGTTGACAGTGTTTTCAACACACACACACACACACACACACTCTCTCACACACACACACACACACACACACTCACTCACTCACTCACTCACTCACTCACTCACTCACATACACACTCTCACACACACACACTCACACACACACTCACTCACTCACTCACTCACATACACACTGTCACACACACACACTCACACACACACACACACACTCACTCACTCACTCACTCACTCACTCACTCACATACACACTCTCACACACACTCACATACACACGCTGAGTGCTTCTGTTGACAGTGTTTTCAACACACACACACACACACACACACACACACACACTCTCTCACACACACACACTCACATACACTCACGCTGAGCGCTTCTGTTGACAGTGTTTTCAACACACACACACACACACACACACACACTCTCACTCACTCACTCACTCATTCACTCACACACACACACACACACACACGCACACTCTCACACACACACTCACATACACACACGCTGAGCGCTTTCTGTTGACAGTGTTTTCAACACACACACACACACACACGCGGAGCGCTTCTGTTGACAGTGTTTTCAACACACACACACACACACACACGCTGAGCGCTTCTGTTGACAGTGTTTTCAACACACACACACACACACGCTGAGCGCTTCTGTTGACAGTGTTTTCAACACTCTCACACACACACACACACACTCACATACACACACACATTCACATACACACACACACACACGCTGAGTGCGTTCTGTTGACAGTGTTTTCAACACTCTCACACACACACACACACACTCACATACACACACACATTCACATACACACACACACACACGCTGAGTGCGTTCTGTTGACAGTGTTTTCAACACTCTCACACACACACACACACACTCACATACACACACACATTCACATACACACACACACACACACACGCTGAGTGCGTTCTGTTGACAGTGTTTCCAGGGTTACTGCATTTGAATGTGCCATTTTTATTTTTTTTTATTATTATTATTTTTTATTCAACGAATATTCGAAATTCGGATTTTTATGTGAACCGTTTCCCTAAACCCCAGTGAATCCCGTGGTGGTGACTTTGTTTCAGGGAAGTGGCGTTAAGGAACAGCCCGAGTCACTTCCTGTCGCAGCTCAAGGTCTCGTCTACTTCCTGTGACATCATCGTCGCTGTGGCTCAGAACGACTCGCCCGAGTTTCGCAAGCAGTCGGAGGAATATTTCAAAGTAACGATATTTACTATTCATTACTACTTAAATTATTACATTGTTTAAATTAATACATTTTTATCTAACTGTGATGTTGTATATGTGCATTTCTGAAATGCATAACTCCCTCTGAGATCAGATCACTGTAACGCGGACTCGTGCACTCTCAGTAAAGCTGCTTTGAGACGGTGTGTGTTGTGGAAAGCGCTGTACAGATGCACGTGAAAATGTGAATTTGCAGGAATGTGTTTTAAAGTTTGAAGTGTTTTTGATCCTCTAGGCTCTGGAATCTGCCGGTCTCACGGTCTCTTTTGAAGACGTCCCCAACACTGATCATTTCAGCATCATAGAGCAGCTCGTGGACGAGCACTACCGCCTCACGCAGGTTTAATTAGCATTTCTCTTCGTTTCTAGCCTGAGAAAAGTTGCAATTGCAATTTAAAATGCTATTTTTATACTTAATATTTATTACTGATCGGCATTTCTTCTTATCTCCTGAAGCTCCTGCTAAAGATGATGGGGAAAAGTTGACGATCGTCTAATTACCCAGAATGCATTGCATTGCTGTGAGTTGACCTCAACACGACCTCACTCTCTGTCCAATCAGACACTAGTATTAACCATTTTCATCATCATTTGTGTGCGTCGGTACATTCAGAGCTGTGTAACATTTAGTTTAATATGATTATGTTTTTAAATGTATTTCGAACCATTTAATGATTTCATTTGACATGCAAATGTGATGCTGATGATATCAGTTGTTGATCATATAAAGTCACAAATGAATATAGCCGTTATTTGGCATTAAGTGATTGCACTGGAAATGGCTCTGTCACGGTTTATTTGGTTTTAAAAGTTGTACAAAAGTATTGTGTTAAGTTTTAATTGAATTGGTGCTGGAAAAACCGGTTTAAACCAGCCTTGCCCTGGTCAGACCAGTTTGCTTTCAATGGTATGTTAAGCTTTGGGTCAACTAGCCTCACCTGGCTGGTTTAAACGTGGTTTATCAAGGTAACTGTATGTGAATATGGAGTTAGTGTGTGTGATTTGAGGCATTTCAGTTCAATAAAAAGCTGATATGAACACCGTTCTTGTGATTTAATGTTGTTGTAGTTGTTTGTTCATGTCACAGGCCGGTCCGGCAGATAATGGAGATATTGTCCATAAAAACAACACCGTCTCTGTATTAGAGGAGCGCGTCTCAAGAGGAATTCAAAGACAAGGCAAACTCATTGTACACTTTTAATATTCTTAGCATTATTTAAGGTCCGTTTTATTACATTAGATATAAATCTAAGTGCACTTAGAACTTGTAATTTTGAAGGATTTGCTCATGAATATTAATCAGAATACGATGACGCTGGTTGCCAATCTTGCGTAACCTATACTGTTTAAATAATGAAGTAAAAGAGGTTACATTTAAAATTGTACATGGTATATATCCAGCTAAAAGTGTGTTAAAGAGGTATAATTTAGATATTGATTATTCCTGTGATTTTTGTGATTTCAAGTGTGGAAAATTTAATTAGAAGGAAAACAAATGTTATAATTAAATTGAATAATTTTGATAAATGTATGTATTATTCCAATTAAAGTAATAATAATGAGAATAATTTAACTTTTATTGTACAACTTTGTATTATTTTGGGAAAATTTCATATACACAAGAAGAAATGGTCAAGATCCAAGCCAATTACACATTTTTTTGGGATGTATTAATATGAAAGTTCTGTATTCTAAAGTTGGTTGGATAATTAAAAAAAGAAGAAGAAGTTTGCGTAACCTAATTAATATGTAAGTCTTCAGTGATTCTTTCATTGGCCAGCAGATGTTGCACTCTTGCCGACGTCTGCTTTAAACCAATCAGCTAAGCGTCCTGGCCGAGCGTGGCGTTACGTAATTAATATTCAAGAGATGGGCGGGGCGATGGGCGGGGCTTCGCGGCACCGGTGTGTTGGCAACCGGCGGTTCGTTTCGGTCTGAACGGCCGAGGAAACCGTGTCGGAAACACAAGATGGAGCGGGGATGAAATAACTCTTTATCACACAAGACCAAACTGAGGAAAAACATCAGAGGAATACAGTAAGTAGACGATTTAATCGGAAATAAATATTCAGGAAATGCAGAGCGTTTTGTCTTTAGGCTCACAAAGGGTTAAATTCAGTTACTCAGCAAAACTGCCTTGAGTTTCTTCAGTCTAATATGCTTGTAGTTAAAATCACATTTTCCAAGAAAAGTCTTTATATCATCGCTAGAGTCACTATAGAAAAAAATAGAAAACATTTAAACGCTCGAAGTTTCGTTTATAACAGTGTAAAAGTAGTCTTGATGTTTGAAAATAAACAAACTCCGTTTTAATTCACAATTAGTAAGTTAATTTTCCGCTCGGACAAACATTAAGAAAGCTAAAATCTTCTAGAATGGATATCTCTGATGAGATTTAATGTACGTTGTGTTTATGTTTGTAAGGGAATTATGTAAATAAAGCTGCAGGAGCTCCGCGCATGCGCAGATCATGACACTTCCGGGCTTTTAAAGTTGAACTCTCTCCTTCTGCAGGAGAAATAGAGATGTTGAGTGATTAAGTACATGATCACACCATCAAAGATAGGCAAATTATTACAACTTTGATTTGTATTAACAAATATTGTAACATTACATCAGGAGTTTCAGACTTGGAGAACATAAAAGCTTGATTCTGTTGCTAACGCGTTATAATAACTTTCACTAAGAACATGATCTAACATTACTACAATATATAACTTAATGCTTAACAGTGCATTAGTAGGAACTAGATGAAGTATTATTAACCCTTTCATGCATGAATTGACAATCTCAGGCAGGATTTTTCCCCTGTGTTTTTATTGCTCTTTTATTGAAAAACAATATTTTAACTTTTTTTTTTTTTTACCCATTTTTCAAAGAGATTTTCAGATGTCAACTTGAGTGGACAGTGTATTAGTTTTTAACTGAAGAGATACTGTATTAAACATAATATAGTAATAACACAGTAATACTGTGTGTACTTAAATAATAAATGAATAAAATGATATAAAATCATATGAAAACTTTAAAATATATACAAAAATATAATACAGCTTCAATTATTGCTAATGCAATTGAGTTTGTTCCCGTTTGACCAGCAGACTTCATTCAAGTTGAACTTTGCATGTCTTTGATATTAGAATATGAGGACATGATTCCATCAAAGATCTTTACAACCGGTGACGGTACAACTCTGTGGAAACCCAACTCAGACTATGTAGAAAACGCTCATGCTCCCTCCAGTCTACTAGAGTACGTCGATTTACCCATATTAGCTGATCATTCTGATTGTTAAAAAACGATGTTTCTACCGAAGCTCTCTGAGAAAGCCTCTGCATTGATCTATTGATGTTTTCAGACTGTGGAAAAACTAGCGATCAGGTGTTTTCAATCTCATCTGAAAAGAGCCGTGTCGTGGGTAACATGCATAATGTAATCAGATTACTTTTGATGTAACGAGTAAAGTAACGCATCACAAGTAACGTGCATTACGCAATCAGATCACTTTTGATGTAACGAGTAAAGTAACGCATCACAAGTAACGTGCATTACGCAATCAGATCACTTTTGATGTAACGAGTAAAGTATCGCATCACAAGTAACATGCATTATGTAATCAGATTACTTTTGATGTAACGAGTAAAGTAACGCATCACAAGTAACATGCATTACGCAATCAGATCACTTTTGATGTAACGAGTAAAGTATCGCATCACAAGTAACGTGCATTACGCAATCAGATCACTTTTGATGTAACGAGTAAAGTATCGCATCACAAGTAACGTGCATTATGTAATCAGATCACTTTTGATGTAACGAGTAAAGTATCGCATCACAAGTAACATGCATTATGTAATCAGATTACTTTTGATGTAACGAGTAAAGTAACGCATCACAAGTAACATGCATTACGCAATCAGATCACTTTTGATGTAACGAGTAAAGTATCGCATCACAAGTAACGTGCATTACGCAATCAGATCACTTTTGATGTAACGAGTAAAGTATCGCATCACAAGTAACGTGCATTATGTAATCAGATCACTTTTGATGTAACGAGTAAAGTATCGCATCACAAGTAACGTGCATTACGCAATCAGATCACTTTTGATGTAACGAGTGAAGTATCGCATCACAAGTAACGTGCATTACGCAATCAGATCACTTTTGATGTAACGAGTAAAGTATCGCATCACAAGTAACGTGCATTATGTAATCAGATTACTTTTGATGTAACGAGTAAAGTAACGCATCACAAGTAACATGCATTACGCAATCAGATTACTTTTGATGTAACGAGTAAAGTAACGCATCACAAGTAACATGCATTACGCAATCAGATTACTCACACACATTTTACATATATTACATGTACATATATGTATTATATTTTATAAACTAGAATGTTATTACTATAGTTTTATAGTTTAACTGATTTGATTGGTTCTGTGAGTGATCCGATACAGAGAGAACTTTGTTCAATCTGGTTTTCAATCATTTGCTAAACAAATCAGGTTTTTTCATTTGACCTTTCATCTCACTTGACCTCAGATGATCTACACACCATTAGTGAGATTGCAAAAACAGTCTGTACAAATCATTATTACACTGAGTCTTTAATCCACGGGGCGTTCCTGGGAACAAAAGAACACTATTACAGGTTTAGAGAACAACTGTGGTCTTGGATCTGAGGAATGAGGTGTTCTGTAGGGTTTATAGCCGTAACCTCCGCCACAGAAGTGCAGTTCAGCATCGTGCGGTGTGAAGGTTAATGTGTACTTCAGTAGGTAAGGGTTCAGTGTTTGCCTCGTCACTGTTGCTCGGCTCAATGATCTCAGATGAGCGCTGAGAGACTGATAATAAAGACACAAGAGACAGAGAGACACAGACATGAGAGGCAGAAAGAGAGGTAGAGAATTATTCAGTCCTCTTCAGCAGTGCTTTTTATTTATTACTATTTACCAGTACTATATCAGTTTGTTTTGATGATTGAGTAATTTTATATTTTACATACAGCAGGGTTCAGAAATCTGCTAGTGAAAATACTTCTGATTTGCATGTTTTTTGCATGTTTTGTTTTTTAAAGATAATGCTTGGACATTTAGAACTTTAACTTTAATTTAAAGACATTAAAACGGCTTCTAATATGATTATGATATGATTTGATGTATTATAATCTGATATTATTGAGTAATTTTATATTTTACATACAGTTGGATCCAAAAAGGTGATTTATTTAGAAAGAAATATTTTTTTGTGGGCAAATGATGAGTAATTTTACATACAGCTGGGTTAAAAAATCTGCAAGTGAAAATACTTGTTTTGCATGTTTTTTGTTTGTTTTGTTTTTTACAGATAATGATTGGTCATAAATAATTGAGAGAAATAAATATGAATTTGATTTGAATTGCTCAGTTTCTGGCACTGGTAAATCTCACATGGTAAAGTCATGGTTTGTCACGCCAGTGATGGCACGAGGAGTGCTGTGGTTGTGTGAAAGCTTCGTGTCTGTGTTGTTTTGTGATGCAGAGGGTCATGTGATGTAATAACTCAACGAAGCGTGTAGTAATGAGTCCGTCAGGTCGTTAAACAGCGTGCTTAGTGCTGAACTCCCTCGTGTCATCATTACTGTGATGTTTGCTGTTGTTTCAGTGCTCAGCGTTCATGGGAAAACATGCAAAAAGGTCATCTTATTATTTAATGAGCTCAGGTGTGTGTGTGTGTGTGTGTGTTTGTGTGTGTGTGTGTGTGCACCTGATTTTCATCATTTTATGGACGCACAAAATATTTATTTTATATATTTAAAGATCGACAGCTGAAAAGAGATCAAAAAGAGATTCTTTTCTGTGTTATAAAAGTGAAATAGACTAGAGCTGAAACAACTAATCGATTTAATCGATTAAAATCGATTATTAAAATAGTTGTCAACTAATTTAGTCATCGATTAGTTGCTAAATAACTTTTATTTGCCGTAAGCGGCTCATTTTATTTGCCGTAAGCGGCTCATTTCGTGCATATTTTAAATCTGCGGTGACCAAAGTGTGGCAGTAATGAGCCACCGGAGGTTTTACTCAGCCAGTACAGCACAGGAGAAGTAGCGAATAGCCAATAGCTGGCCTTGTTTTATGTCACATGCTTCCCGCACAGCGTCTGTGCAGCATTCAGCGAGATGGAGAGGCAGGCGGCAGTGGAGCTCGAGAAAGAAAAAGAAAAAAGCGGAAGATAAAACTAATCGAACGAAGCAGCATTCGGCAGTTTAGGATATCGCACAAGATTTGTCAACAAAGAAAACATTTCATTACTGGAGAGTTCTTTTTTTCGACACCATCGTATCAATTGATTTTGATTAATATGCGCGAGGGAGAGAGAGAGCAAGACAGAACTCGGGTGAGTGCGCGCGCGCGGCCGGGGCTCTCTCTCTGCTCGTTCTTATATATGCCCTGTCAAGCTGACAGGACTTAAAAACACATGCAAATGATACACTTTGTTTCACTCTATGGTGGTTAAACTCTGCAATTAATTATTTTTTTCTCGGAACTAATGTTTTGGTAGGAACGAAAGTTTACATCGTATTTTTCTCTGGAATCAGCCAGCGCGAAGGACGTCTATATTCCGATTGGTTGTTGGCGTTTGCCGCTGAACCGCGTCATAGCTTATTACCATAAAGTTGAGCTACTTTCAACTTTCTAATTGATTTCACAGCATAAGCTATAAAGCTGTTTCCCAGGTATAAGCTGTGTGTTTACAGGAAATAAATAAATAAAATGCAATTTACTGCAACTGTATTCTGTTTTATTCTTATTCTTCGTGAAAATATGTTCTGCAAGATTCATTAATAAGCTTTGTTCAGGATGTTAAACTACTTTAGGAGCCCAAAGGACTGCCACGGTGAAAACATTATTTGAAATCTCTTAGTGAAATTTGCTAGAGTACGTATGGGTCAGTGTTTTGATTGCAGAAGAGTTCGACAAAGGATTGACACATAATAAAACAACTCCAGGTATGTTTTTGATGAGGATATGACAATGCAAAATGGTTAAAATCTCTAAAAAGTGATAAAGACCCTTTGTTAATAATTTACTTGGGGGGGGGGGGGGGGGGGGGGGGGGGGGGGGGGGGGAATGGGCAAAACTAAAATATAAGTACATAAACCGATTAATCGATTAATCGTAAAAATAATCGTCCGATTAATCGATTATCAAAATAATCGTTAGTTGCAGCCCTAAAATAGACCGAAACTGATGAGTGTTTTTGTCTTGCATGAACTCAAACTGTTCGATGTGAAATGACGTTGTTCCTCTTCTCCGGGTCTGCAGGGAGCCGTGACTCAGTGCGGGGTCCCGTTCCCGGCGACTCCATGTTCTCCTCCGTCTCCGACCCCCGCTTCCGGTTCCGATGGCGAGCCATCACTGTAGCGACTCTGCTAGCGGCGGGCGTTCTCCTGTACCGGCACCAGAACTCATCCGGTTCCTCCGAGACCCGGTCCGAGAGCCAGCGCTCGTGGCGTTCCAGCCGGGACGTGTCCGGCGTGATGGAGACCCAGTCGCGTTACAACGACACGTATCCGCTCAGTCCTCCAGAACACACGGCTAGCGGGATCCGGTACCGGATCGGAGTGATCGCGGACCTGGACACGGACTCGCGCGGACAGAAGGACAACACGTGGTTCAGTTTCCTGAAGCGAGGACATCTGCTGGTGTCCGAGAGCGGGGACAGTGTGTCGGTGGACTGGGATTCGGAGCCGCTGGTTCTGGACTCTCACCTGTCGGAGAAGGGTCGGGGAATGGAGCTGTCCGAGCTGGTGGCGTTTAACGGGCACCTGTACAGCGTGGATGACCGGACCGGGGTCGTGTACCGGATCGA
>CM040838.1:746342-781342 GCA_022828995.1 Vimba vimba | reverse complement strand
GTTAGTTCTAATGTAATTAATGTTAACAGATGAAAGCGTATTGTAAAGTGTTCGTGTTTTATTTGTTATTTGTTGCTGGCTTTAGTGTTTTTTATTTTTAGTGCAAGAACTACACTGGACATGTATATATTATACATCTTTTATTATGGCATTAATTAAATGATGATGGTGAGACATACATATTAAAATGAATATGCAAATAAAGATTTATTATTAATTTGAGACTGTTTGATTGTCCCTTCCTGCAATACAGAACTGATTCATAATGTTATTAATTTATTAATTTATCACTCATGTTAATGACTTTTATACAGATTTTCAAAACAAGCAAGCAAACAAACACTCGCTGATTTAATCAAAGAACATAAATCGTAAATGCACAGCCAGATGATCGTGTGATCGTGTGATTGCATCAGAGTTTCGCTCCCATCATGACCAGGTTTGTGGGAAGCCCGTCGACTTTCAGCACCTGGAACACGTTCAGCGTCTTCAGGAAGTCCAACATTCGTCTGTCGTTAGATCTGAACTCGCTGAAAACCCCTTTAGAGCCTGAGAAACACACACACACACACACACACACACAGTATTTACTAGGGCTGGGCAAAACAATCGATTTTTTCGATTAACCGTTTTTAAAAATGTGGTTGATTCGATATCGATCCTCAAAAGCCACGAATCGATCTTTTTCCCCCGTTTATTTCCGTAAACACTGAACATAAAATCTGATTTTCTATATGATTAAAAATCTTATTACTAGTCTTTTTTAATCTAATTTCTGTACCCGAGAACCTTATTTATTACAATACAAGGACAAATGGGTCAAAAACAATGAGTATTTTATTCATTTATTACTTCCTTTGTGTTGGGGCGAGTGAAAATAGAACAACTGAAATCAGTGAATCGAATCGAGATCTTTTGAATCGGGACATCTGAATCGATACCCGCCCCTACACTAAAAAATTACTTGGTTTAACTTAAAAAATGTAAGTTACCTGGTTGCCTTAAAATGTTGAGTTCATTGAAATTAAAAATTTGAGTTAATTCAAAGAAGTAGAGATTGGTTTATTCAACAGAATCTCAAAATATTACGTTATCTGAACCACATTAATTATCTAAGTTGATTTGACAAAAGAAAAAAGTTGTGATAACAAATCATGAAAATAATTTTTTACAGTGCAGTATTTACCCTGTTTGCAGTCAAACCTTCCTCATGCCAAACAGTTGCCTGATTTGTGTTGAGAGTGTAATGCTGGTCAGCCATTGGTCAAGAGTGAGTGTGACGCTGGTCAGCCATTGGTCAAGAGTGAGTGTGACGCTGGTCAGCCATTGGTCAAGTGTGTTTTGCGTTGAGAGTGCGACGCTGTTCAGCCATTGGTCGAGTGTGACGCTGTTCAGCCATTGGTCGAGTGTGAGTGTGACGCTGGTCAGCCATTGGACAAGTGTGTTTTGCGTTGAGAGTGTGGCGCTGTTCAGCCATTGGTCGAGTGTGACGCTTTTCAGCCATTGGTCGAGTGTGACACTGTTCAGCCATTGGTCGAGTGTGACACTGGTCAGCCATTGGTTGAGTGTTTTGCGTTGAGAGTGTGACGCTGTTCAGCCATTGGTCGAGTGTGAGTGTGACGCTGGTCAGCCATTGGTCGAGTGTGAGTGTGACGCTGGTCAGCCATTGGTCGAGTGTGACGCTGGTCAGCCATTGGTCGAGTGTGTTTTGCGTTGAGAGTGCGACGCTGTTCAGCCATTGGTCGAGTATGACGCTGTTCAGCCATTGGTTGAGTGTGAGTGTGACGCTGGTCAGCCATTGGTCGAGTGTGGCGCTGTTCAGCCATTGGTCGAGTGTGACACTGTTCAGCCATTGGTCGAGTGTGACACTGTTCAGCCATTGGTCGAGTGTGAGTGTGACGCTGGTCAGCCATTGGTCGAGTGTGACGCTGGTCAGCCATTGGTCGAGTGTGTTTTGCGTTGAGAGTGCGACGCTGTTCAGCCATTGGTCGAGTATGACGCTGTTCAGCCATTGGTTGAGTGTGAGTGTGACGCTGGTCAGCCATTGGTCGAGTGTGGCGCTGTTCAGCCATTGGTCGAGTGTGACGCTGTTCAGCCATTGGTCGAGTATGACGCTGTTCAGCCATTGGTCGAGTATGACGCTGTTCAGCCATTGGTCGAGTATGACGCTGTTCAGCCATTGGTCGAGTATGACGCTGTTCAGCCATTGGTTGAGTGTGAGTGTGACGCTGGTCAGCCATTGGTCGAGTGTGGCGCTGTTCAGCCATTGGTCGAGTGTGACACTGTTCAGCCATTGGTCGAGTGTGACACTGTTCAGCCATTGGTCGAGTGTGACACTGTTCAGCCATTGGTCGAGTGTGACACTGTTCAGCCATTGGTCGAGTGTGTTTTGTGTTGAGAGTGTGACGCTGGTCAGCCATTGGTCGAGTGTGGCGCTGTTCAGCCATTGGACGAGTGTGACGCTGTTCAGCCATTGGTCGAGTGTAGCGCTGTTCAGCCATTGGTCGAGTGTGTTTTGTGTTGAGAGTGTGACGCTGTTCAGCCATTGGTCGAGTGTAGCGCTGTTCAGCCATTGGTCGAGTGTGTTTTGTGTTGAGAGTGTGACGCTGTTTAGCCATTGGTTGAGTGTGACGCTGTTCAGCCATTGGTCGAGTGTGATGCTGTTCAGCCATTGGTCGAGTGTTTTGTGTTGAGAGTGTGACGCTGGTCAGCCATTGGTCGAGTGTGACGCTGTTCAGCCATTGGTCGAGTGTGTTTTGTGTTGAGAGTGTGACGCTGTTCAGCCATTGGTCGAGTGTGTTTTGTGTTGAGAGTGTGACGCTGTTTAGCCATTGGTTGAGTGTGACGCTGTTCAGCCATTGGTCGAGTGTGATGCTGTTCAGCCATTGGTCGAGTGTGTTTTGTGTTGAGAGTGTGACGCTGTTCAGCCATTGGTCGAGTGTTTTGTGTTGAGAGTGTGACGCTGGTCAGCCATTGGTTGAGTGTGACGCTGTTCAGCCATTGGTCGAGTGTGATGCTGTTCAGCCATTGGTCGAGTGTGTTTTGTGTTGAGAGTGTGACGCTGTTCAGCCATTGGTCGAGTGTGTTTTGTGTTGAGAGTGTGACGCTGTTCAGCCATTGGTCGAGTGTTTTGTGTTGAGAGTGTGACGCTGTTTAGCCATTGGTTGAGTGTGACGCTGTTCAGCCATTGGTCGAGTGTGATGCTGTTCAGCCATTGGTCGAGTGTGTTTTGTGTTGAGAGTGTGACGCTGTTCAGCCATTGGTCGAGTGTGATGCTGTTCAGCCATTGGTCGAGTGTGTTTTGTGTTGAGAGTGTGACGCTGTTCAGCCATTGGTCGAGTGTTTTGTGTTGAGAGTGTGACGCTGGTCAGCCATTGGTCAAGTGTGGCGCTGTTCAGCCATTGGTCGAGTGTGACGCTGTTCAGCCATTGGTCGAGTGTGTTTTGTGTTGAGAGTGTGACGCTGTTCAGCCATTGGTCGAGTGTGGCGCTGTTCAGCCATTGGTCGAGTGTGGCGCTGTTCAGCCATTGGTCGAGTGTGGCGCTGTTCAGCCATTGGTCGAGTGTGGCGCTGTTCAGCCATTGGTCGAGTGTGGCGCTGTTCAGCCATTGGTCGAGTGTGACACTGTTCAGCCATTGGTCGAGTGTGACACTGTTCAGCCATTGGTCGAGTGTGTTTTGTGTTGAGAGTGTGACGCTGGTCAGCCATTGGTCGAGTGTGGCGCTGTTCAGCCATTGGACGAGTGTGACGCTGTTCAGCCATTGGTCGAGTGTAGCGCTGTTCAGCCATTGGTCGAGTGTGTTTTGTGTTGAGAGTGTGACGCTGTTCAGCCATTGGTCGAGTGTAGCGCTGTTCAGCCATTGGTCGAGTGTGTTTTGTGTTGAGAGTGTGACGCTGTTTAGCCATTGGTTGAGTGTGACGCTGTTCAGCCATTGGTCGAGTGTGATGCTGTTCAGCCATTGGTCGAGTGTTTTGTGTTGAGAGTGTGACGCTGGTCAGCCATTGGTCGAGTGTGACGCTGTTCAGCCATTGGTCGAGTGTGTTTTGTGTTGAGAGTGTGACGCTGTTCAGCCATTGGTCGAGTGTGTTTTGTGTTGAGAGTGTGACGCTGTTTAGCCATTGGTTGAGTGTGACGCTGTTCAGCCATTGGTCGAGTGTGATGCTGTTCAGCCATTGGTCGAGTGTGTTTTGTGTTGAGAGTGTGACGCTGTTCAGCCATTGGTCGAGTGTGTTTTGTGTTGAGAGTGTGACGCTGTTTAGCCATTGGTTGAGTGTGACGCTGTTCAGCCATTGGTCGAGTGTGATGCTGTTCAGCCATTGGTCGAGTGTGTTTTGTGTTGAGAGTGTGACGCTGTTCAGCCATTGGTCGAGTGTGATGCTGTTCAGCCATTGGTCGAGTGTGTTTTGTGTTGAGAGTGTGACGCTGTTCAGCCATTGGTCGAGTGTTTTGTGTTGAGAGTGTGACGCTGGTCAGCCATTGGTCAAGTGTGGCGCTGTTCAGCCATTGGTCGAGTGTGTTTTGTGTTGAGAGTGTGACGCTGTTCAGCCATTGGTCGAGTGTGTTTTGTGTTGAGAGTGTGACGCTGTTCAGCCATTGGTCGAGTGTGTTTTGTGTTGAGAGTGTGACGCTGGTCAGCCATTGGTCGAGTGTGGCGCTGTTCAGCCATTGGTCGAGTGTGACGCTGTTCAGCCATTGGTCGAGTGTGACGCTGGTCAGCCATTGGTTGAATGTGTGTTGTTAAACTCACCGCTGTCTCTCAGCGCTGACAGCACCTGTAGAATCAGACGCTTCGCTGCGTTGTGATCGGGAACTTTCGAGTGGATCTGAAGAGCCATGACTGATGGGAAATCCTGCAGCATCGTCTCTGGATACTGGAGACATGAAAAACACATCGAGTTCAGGATTAAACAGCATCTACTGGGCTCTTCCTCATGTTCATCTGTGTTTAGTGTGTAATGTTGCTGTTCGATCATGAAAAAGTTAGTTCTCCTCTATATCAGTGTCAGTGTTTCTGAACTCCTGAAACGCCTCCACTGTATCTTGAGTTTCTTCCGGGAATGAACACGTCACAATATTCCTCATTATAATAATTCATACGCAGAATAAAGGGGCGGGGCCTGGTTGAGTTAGTTAGTAGTGTGTTAAACTGGCGGTTATGGTAAGAAGGGGCGGAGCATTTTCCAAACACACTCGAATCGCTCGACCAATCAGAGCATAGTGTGCTTTTCAGAAGGAGGGGCTTCATAGAGACAGGAAGTAAACAGAGCGTTACTGACAGACTGGGAAGAGAGGAGCCGCAACAATGGAGAATATGAGGAGAATAATCAACATTCAAGTTCTAACAGAGCCTGAAAACAACATCAAGACTGTAAAAGGAAACATTATAATCAATCTAGATGTCATTTCCATACCTGAGCTTTAGTCATGGCGGTCTTAGCATCACTGAGGGCGAACACGTAACCACAAACCCCAGAAGCATCATCTAGTATCAGACTGCAGTTCTGTGTCGGCGTGACGTGACCCTCCACCATCCTGACGGAGAGACAGAGCTTTCATTAGGCGCGCTCAGTGACTATTAAGCAACAAAAAACTCTATATTATGAATTTTTAAGGCCAGACAAGTAATTTGTTGAGGTCAGTTTGTAAAGAAAGACACACGCCTGCGCACATATATATTCAAACACGCATATCTATAGACTAAACACGTGATACACATGTGCACGCCGTCAGCGTTTACACAGATTCACGTTTTTCAAGTTTACACGGAGATGATAACATTTTTCACATTTTTTCAATGCTTGCACATTGGATCCTGTTTCAGGGTTTGTGTTCTCGAGCTCCAAACACTGCTGTCGTGCGAATGAACGGCCAGAACACATTAAAAGTTAATAACTAATGATCTTTGCAATGGAAGTGAATCAATCAAAACTAACTTTATCTGGACAATAACTTTATTCTAGAGCTGCTGTAAAGCCTAAACAATCTCTGTTGCTGTAATCTCCTGTTATCACTGTAAAGCTGCTTTGAAACTGTCGATATTGTTAAAGCGCTGTATAGATGAAGGAGACTTGACTAATCGAACCAGACGAACTGGTATATTCTCACCGGTCGCCGACCAGCTCGACTTTCTGCTGCGTCTCCGTCTGCATCTCTTTAAAGATCTTCATCACCTCCGGCTGAACAACAAACAGAAGAATGTTGATGACCATTGACGTACACTACCATTCAAAAGTTAGGAAGTGTAATTAAAAATTAATAATTTAATTAAAGGTGTAATTTATTACTGTGATCAAAGCTGAATTTTCAGCATCATTACTCCAGTCTTCAGTGTCACATGATCCTTCAGAAATCACTCTAATATGATGATTTGATGATCAAGAAACATTTATGATTATTATCAGTGTTGAAAACAGTTGTGCTGGTTCAGATTCTTGTGAAAACCATCATATACTAAAGTTTAGAGTTAGTGAGATTTAAATAAAGAAAACTTTTATTCAGCAAGGATGCATTAAATTGGTCAAAAGTGACATTTATAATGTTACAAGAGATTATATTTCAAATAAATGCTGTTCTTTTGAACTTTCTATTCATTGAAGAATCTTGAAAAATAAAATGTATCACAGTTTCCATAAAAATACTAAACTGTCTTCAACACTGATAATAATCATAAATGTTTCTTGAGCATCAAATCATCATATTAGAGTGATTTCTGAAGGATCATGTGACACTGAAGACTGGAGTAATGATGCTGAAAATTCAGCTTTGATCACAGGAATAAATTACACTTTACTGTATATTCACATTGAGAACAGATGATTTACACTGGAATAATATTACACTGTTTTTACTGTATTTTTGATCAAATAAATGCAACCTTGCTAGGCAGAAGAGACTCTTTCAATATCATAAAAAATCTTTTAACATTAAACTTTTAACATTTTTCAAACAAAATTCACACAGGTTTGTAAAGACATGCAGGTCAGTAAATGATGACAATGATTATTGTGTGTACTGTCCCTTTAAGAGCCCGTCACCTGATCTTTAGGAGTGCAGGGCCGAATGGTGTAAACGCGTGTGGCGGGAGGACTGCGAAACAGATCCCGGTTCCCGTGTGACGGCAGCATCCTCTAAACATCACGAGGAACACAAACACCATCAGAAAGGTCCAATCACAGGTCAAAGGTCAGTGTCATACAGAAGCGTACCTGGAATTCTCCAGATAAAGCGCCTCTGAAACCCCACGGCTCGGGATCGTCACTCAAAGCCAGTGCAGGATGAGGCGTTCGACCCCCTGCAGAAAAACAACAGCAGACGCTTCGTTACAGCTCAATCAGGACCCGTGTTGGGGAACGTTACTTTTTATGAAAAGTAATGCGTTACAATATTGTGTTACTCCCCCCAAAAAAGTTACTACTTGCGTTACTTAGTTACTTTTTATGAAAAGTAATGCGTTACAATATTGTTACTCCCAAAAAAGTTACTACTTGCGTTACTTAGTTACTTTTTATGAAAAGTAATGTGTTACAATATTGTGTTACTCCCCAAAAAAGTTACTACTTGCGTTACTTAGTTACTTTTTATGAAAAGTAATGTGTTACAATATTGTTACTCTCCCCAAAAAAGTTACTACTTGCATTACTTAGTTACTTTTTATGAAAAGTAATGTGTTACAATATTATGTTACTTCCCAAAAAAGTTACTACTTGCGTTACTTAGTTACTTTTTATGAAAAGTAATGTTATAATAAAATTATAAAATTAAAATCCCCTCCTTGAACTGCCACCTTACCGTGGTGGAGGGGTTTGAGTACCCGAATGAACCTAGGAGCTATGTTGTCTGGGGCTATATGCCCCTGGTAGGGTCACCCAAGGCAAACAGGTCCTAGGCGACGGGTCAGACTAAGAGCGGTTCAAAACCCCTTATGATGCCCAAAAGAAGGAGGACCGTGACGTCGCCCGGTATGGCGCAGCCGGGGCCCCACCCTGGAGCCAGGCCCGGGGTTGGGGCTCGTATGCGAGCGCCTGGTGGTCGGGCCTCCCCCCATGGGGTCCGGCCGGGCTCAGCCCGAAGGAGTGACGTGAAGCCACCCTCCCGTGGACCCACCACCTGCAGGAGGGACCGTAAGGGGCCGGTGCAAAGTGGATCGGGCGGCAGTCGAAGGCGGGAGCCTAGACAACCCGATCCCTGGACGCGGAATCTAGCTCTAGGGACATGGAATGTCACCTCTCTGGCGGGGAAGGAGCCTGAGCTTGTGCGTGAGGTTCAGAGATTCCGACTAGAGATAGTTGGGATCACCTCTACGCACGGCTTGGGCTCTGGAACCACACTCCTCGAGAGAGGATGGACTCTTCACCACTCTGGAGTTGCCCATGGTGAGAGGCGGCGGGCTGGTGTGGGTTTGCTTATAGCCCCCCAGCTCAGCCGCCATGTGTTGGAGTTCACCCCGGTGAACGAGAGGGTCGCTTCCCTACGCCTTCGGGTCGGGGATAGGTCTCTCACTGTCGTTTGTGCTTACGGGCCGAACGGCAGTGCAGAGTACCCGGCCTTCTTGGAGTCTCTGGGAGGGGTGCTGGAAAGTGCTCCGACTGGGGACTCCATCGTTTTACTGGGGGACTTCAACGCCCACGTGGGCAGCGACAGTGACACCTGGAGGGGCGTGATTGGGAGGAACGGCCCCCCTGATCTGAACCCGAGTGGTGTTCTGTTATTGGACTTCTGTGCTAGTTACAGCTTGTCCATAACGAACACCATGTTCAAGCATAAGGGTGTCCATCAGTGCACATGGCACCAGGACACCCTAGGCCGGAGGTCGATGATCGACTTTGTGGTCGTTTCATCTGACCTCCGGCCGTATGTCTTGGACACTCGGGCGAAGAGAGGGGCGGAGCTGTCAACTGATCACCACCTGGTGGTGAGTTGGATCCGATGGCGGGGGAGGAAGCTGGACAGACTCGGCAGACCCAAACGTACTGTGAGGGTCTGTTGGGAACGTTTGGCCGAATCTCCTGTCAGAGAGATCTTCAACTCCCACCTCCGGCAGAGCTTCGACCAGATCCCGAGGGAGTCTGGAGATATTGAGTCCGAGTGGACCATGTTCTCCACCTCCATTGTCAACGCGGCCACTCGGAGCTGTGGCCGTAAGGTCTCCGGTGCCTGTCGAGGCGGCAATCCCCGAACCCGGTGGTGGACACCGGAAGTAAGGGAGGCCGTCAAGCTGAAGAAGGAGTCCTATCGGGCCTGGCTGGCTTGTGGGACTCCTGAGGCAGCTGATGGGTACCGACGGGCCAAGCGGACTGCAGCCCGGGTGGTTGTGGAGGCAAAAACTCGGGCCTGGGAGGAGTTCGGTGAGGCCATGGAGAAGGACTATCGGTCGGCCTCGAAGAGATTCTGGCAAACCGTCCGGCGCCTCAGGAGGGGGAAGCAGTGCCCTACCAACGCTGTTTACAGTGGAGGTGGGCAGCTGTTGACCTCGACTGGGGATATCACCGGACGGTGGAAGGAATACTTCGAGGATCTCCTCAATCCCGCCGTCACGTCTTCCATTGAGGAAGCAGAGGCTGAGGGCTCGGAGGCGGACTCGTCCATCACCCAAGCTGAAGTCACCGGGGTAGTCAAGAAACTCCTCGGTGGCAAGGCACCGGGGGTGGATGAGATCCGCCCTGAGTACCTCAAGTCTCTGGATGTTGTGGGGCTGTCTTGGTTGACACGCCTCTGCAACATCGCGTGGCGGTTGGGGACAGTACCTTTGGACTGGCAGACCGGGGTGGTGGTCCCTCTTTTCAAGAAGGGGGATCGGAGGGTGTGCTCCAACTATAGGGGGATCACACTTCTCAGCCTCCCTGGGAAAGTCTATGCCAGGGTACTGGAGAGGAGAATCCGGCCGATAGTAGAACCTCGGATTCAGGAGGAACAGTGTGGTTTTCGTCCCGGTCGTGGAACACTGGACCAGCTCTATACCCTCTACAGGGTGCTGGAGGGCTCATGGGAGTTTGCCCAACCAATCTACATGTGCTTTGTGGATTTGGAGAAGGCATTCGACTGTGTCCCTCGCGGCGGCCTGTGGAGGGTGCTCCGGGAGTATGGGGTCCGGGGCCCTTTGCTAAGGGCTATCCGGTCCCTGTACGACCGGAGCAGGAGCTTGGTTCGTATTGCCAGCAGTAAGTCAGACTTGTTCCCGGTGCGTGTTGGACTCCGGCAGGGCTGCCCTTTGTCGCCGGTTCTGTTCATAATTTTTATGGACAGAATTTCTAGGCGCAGCCAGGGGCCGGAGGGGGTCGGGTTTGGGGACCACACGATTTCATCTCTGCTCTTTGCGGATGATGTTGTCGTGTTGGCCTCATCAGACCAGGACCTCCAGCATGCACTGGGACGGTTTGCAGCCGAGTGTGAAGCGGCTGGGATGAAAATCAGCACCTCCAAGTCCGAGGCCATGGTTCTCAGTCGGAAAAGGGTGGTTTGCTCGCTTCAGGTTGGTGGAGAGCTCCTGCCTCAAGTGGAGGAGTTCAAGTATCTTGGGGTCTTGTTCACGAGTGAGGGAAGGATGGAACGGGAGATTGACAGGCGGATCGGTGCAGCTTCTGCAGTAATGCGGTCCCTGTACCGGTCTGTCGTGGTGAAGAAGGAGCTGAGCCGCAAGGCGAAGCTCTCGATTTACCAGTCAATCTACGTTCCTACTCTCACCTATGGTCATGAGCTGTGGGTCATGACCGAAAGGACAAGATCCCGGATACAAGCGGCCGAAATGAGCTTTCTCCGCAGGGTGGCTGGGCGATCCCTTAGAGATAGGGTGAGAAGCTCGGTCACTCGGGAGGAGCTCAGAGTAGAGCCGCTGCTCCTCCACATCGAGAGGGGTCAGTTGAGGTGGCTCGGGCATCTTTTCCGGATGCCTCCTGGACGCCTTCCCGGGAAGGTGTTCCGGGCATGTCCCACCGGGAGGAGACCCCGGGGAAGACCTAGGACACGCTGGAGAGACTATGTCTCCCGGCTGGCCTGGGAACGCCTCGGTGTCCCCCCGGAAGAGCTGGAGGAAGTGTCTAGGGAGAGGGAAGTCTGGGCATCCCTGCTTAGACTGCTGCCCCCGCGACCCGGCCCCGGATAAGCGGTAGAAGATGGATGGATGGATGGATGTTATAATATTGTGTTACTCCCAAAAAAGTTACTACTTGCGTTACTTAGTTACTTTTTATGAAAAGTAATGTTACAATATTGTGTTACTCCCAAAAAAGTTACTACTTGCATTACTTAGTTACTTTTTATGAAAAGTAATGCGTTACAATATTGTGTTACTTCCCAAAAAAGTTACTACTTGCATTACTTAGTTACTTTTTATGAAAAGTAATGCGTTACAATATTATGTTACTTCCCAAAAAAGTTACTACTTGCGTTACTTAGTTACTTTTTATGAAAAGTAATGTTACAATATTGTGTTACTCCCAAAAAAGTTACTACTTGCATTACTTAGTTACTTTTTATGAAAAGTAATGTGTTACAATATTATGTTACTCCCAAAAAAGTTACTACTTGCGTTACTTAGTTACTTTTTATGAAAAGTAATGCGTTACAATCAGAGGTGGACAGTAACAAAGTACATTTACTTGAGTACTGTACTTAAGTACACTTTGAGTATCTGTACTTTACTTGAGTATTATTTTTTCTGGAAACTTTTTACTTTTACTCCACTACATTTGAAAGAGAAATATTGTACTTTAACTTTTACTCCACTACATTTCTGTCAGGGTAGAAAGTAGTAACGTCAGTCAGGGGGGGATTTTGGTTGGAAATAAAAGGGTTGACTGATGTTGGTTTCTGACGTCAACCCGATTTTAATTTTAAACATTGGGTTTAGTCTTCTGGCAACTGGCACCGATCACACACTCCGTCTCACGTACCCAGTGTTTTGACGTATGCTTTGGCCATGGTGACGCCACTCTTGATGTCACAGATGTAATTGTAAAGGTCATAAAGGATGATCCTGTTGGGCACATTGGACAGTCGGTTGAACATCCGGACTACGGCGCCGCACATGTCGTCAAACTTCTCGGCTCTCCGTCGCCATTCTTCACCCTGCAACACATTTACATTTATACATTTGAAAGACGCTTTTATCCAAAGCAACATTCATTGCATTCAATGTGTACATTTACCAGAGGTGTCAAGTAACGAAGTACAAATACTTCGTTACATTACTTAAGTAGAAATTTTGGGTATCTATACTTTACTGGAGTAATTATTTTTCAGACGACTTTTTACTTCTACTCCTTACATTTTCACGCAATTATCTGTACTTTCTACTCCTTACATTTTAAAAATAGCCTCGTTACTCCTAGTTCATTTCGGCTTGTTTTCATTCCGGCTTGTCGTCGTTAAAAAAAAAAATTGGCCAATTACACAAACGGTTAATAGATCTGAGTCCCGCCTCCTGAACACACATCGCTAAACTGATTGGCTTTGTGTTTTCTTTTCTTTCTAACTTGTGAGAGGCTGTAGTCACATTTGGTTGTGCGAAGCGCCAAAACTCCTCCGAGTCCTAGGAAACCTAGATGCGGTAAGCGAGGGAGAAATCAACAGTTCTGTGCTCAAGAATACGGGGCAAATCGCGTCAAATATTGATTTGGGGACAGACGTTTTTACAATATAATGACAATCGTAAAATAACACTAACATAATCGTTAGTGAGTGAGTAGTGTGTGTGTGAGCGAGAGAGAGAGAGAGAGAGAGAGAGAGAGAGAGAGTGTGTTGTGTGTGTGTGTGTGTGTGAGCGAGAGAGAGAGAGTGTGTGTGTGTGTGTGTGCAACTCTATATTATAGGGTCAAAATATCCCCCTTGTCCTTTTGGGGATTTTTTTTTTTTTTTTTCAGAAAACCGCTTATAAATCAGACTTTTGTTTTTTGAAAATGTACAAATGCAGACAGTTTTCTGTGATAGGTAAGGTTAGTCTATGAGGGGTAGAATACACAGTTTGTTTGTACAGTATAAAAATCATTATGTCTATGGAAAGTCCCCATAAAACATGAAAAAATAACATTGCTTGGTGTGTTGAAGGCTGGTCTTGTTGAAATGAGAGGCCTGTTGATCAAATCATCCCAGTCTCATCAGCTGGACTGAAAGAAGTTTTAGTGCTCTTAGGACACTGAAAAAATGGCTCAGAGCAATGGTCACAAGTGACACTTGACAGTATTGCTGTGTCGTGTCCAACAGGACAAACTGGACAGGATTGATGTGAAACATATTATGCCAACAGTTAATTTCTGTTAAATGATTAGTTCACTTAGTTAAAAATGAAAATTCTGTCATCATTTACTCACTCTCGAGTTGTTTCAAACCAGTTTCTTTCTTCTGCTGAACACAAAAGAAGATATTTTGAAGAATGTCGATAACCAGACAGTTGATGGTAGCTATTGACTTCCATAGTATTTTTTTTTCCTACTATGGAAGTCAATGGGGTCCATCCACTGTCTGGTTATCGACATTCTTCAAAATATGTTCTTTTGTGTTCATCAGAAGAAAGAAATTCATACAGGATTGAAACAGTTTGAGGGTGAGTAAATGATTTTCATTTTTGGGTGAACTATATCCCTTTAATGAAAGATGCAGACATGTGTTTGGCTTCTTCAAAAAGCAAGGAACAAGACAGTATTGCACTATTGCATTGCACTATGAGCGGAGTAAAGTTAAGTCTCTGTTAAACTGCCACCATGCCTTTATTAGTTATTTGTAACATTACAGAATTAATTAAATTTACTTATTGTCAATATAGACTAAAAACCTTAATACATTATCCTATTAATTTCCTGATTCCTCCGCTTATTTAGCTTATTTATTTAGAAAATTAATTTTCTAAGGGCATATATACGGCTGAAACAGGTAGCCTAGTGCATCATCCCAAATTTTTCAACATCAACATTTTAATATAATTATAGTCATTATGGCCTTTAGAAAAATGTGTTTTTTTGAGGAGCTGGGGTAGTGCACTATAGGCCCCTGTGGCGCGGCCTTAGCTTTTGTCCTTAATGGCATTTTTTTCCTTACATTACTTTTACTTTTATACTTTAAGTAGTTTTGAAACCAATACTTTTATACTTTTACTTGAGTAAAAAGCTTGAGTTGATACTTCAACTTCTACAGAAATCTTTTTAAACCCTAGTATCTATACTTCTACTTGAGTAATGAATGTGAATACTTTTGACACCTCTGACATTTACATAGGACCAATCAGAAAGAAGCAGGAGGCGGGACAACTGTTGCAATCTTAAATACAGAATAGTCACATTTCAAGTCACAATTATTTATATAGTGCTTTTTACAAAACAATACAATATAATATAGAATATAACTGCAAGGCCACGCCCACTTCAAACGTTTTGGCGTCCCGTTGCGGACATGAATTGAAATTTCAACTTTTTAAAAAAGAAATTATTGACAATCAGACTCCAGAGACTCTTTCTGCGCTGGTTTGGTCCCGATCGGGGAATTACGATTTAGAAAAATCCAAAACACTCGAAAATTTCGCTAGGGTGACGAATCAGAGTTCGTCTTGAGCAAAGGATTCCAACGATATAAAACACTTGAGCACGAACGGTTTAGGGGTTATGAGCTATTACGTAATTTTCACCACTGTAGCGCCACCATCAGGCCGATTCTAACAATTGCAATAGGGTTTCAGTGCTAAACGCTCAAACCCGTAATAAATACCAACAAGCCTGAATGTTAAAAAATGTGTGTTGAGACTTCGGGATCATCATCACACTCTGACCTTCTCAGACTCGAGGTCCGACCGCAGCCAGTGCAGCTCCTGCAACATGACGAGGGCGGTGGGCCCGTGTTCGTACGGCAGATAGAAGAGCTCCGCTAGCAGCGTCAGGTCCGCTAGCGTCAGCGGCTCGGCCGTGTACAGCGGGTTGTCTTTGGGTCCCGGCTCATATCCGTCCGTCTGCATCGGCTCCTCTTCGTCTCGTTTAGAGCCGCGAGCGCCAGAGCCTGAACACAATCAGTGCACTGAATCACTTCAGAATGAAACAAGACATTATTTAGCATTAAAGTCCCCTGTAGTCAATCATTATATCCCTTAAAACTCACCAAAATGACATATTTAAAAGTTTTTTTCCTTGATGTCTTAAAATATCTTGAGTGTAACTCGACACTCTTGCCTCATTTAGTATACGCGGTTCTATGAATATGCAAATGAGCCCCGCCTCCACTCACTCCCTCAGCTCAGAGATCCACTGGTTGTCGATCACACGTTGATCTGTAGTTTGTGACGTCAGAAACACCAGCGATTTCAAAGCGTGTTTTTGAGACTGTCTTTGGTTCACTGCAGTTTTAAGGAGGAAATACTCAGCAATGGAGTCGACTTATGAATTTACACATGATTTGTCTTAAAGCATATTAAAAACTCCACATAGACACACAAACTACATTAAAAGCTGGATTTACACCACAGGAGGACTTTAAGTGATGTGTTTTACGTCATCGGCGCACTTTTCCTAACAAATAAATGTGAACTCCTCAGTCCAGGTGAAACGAAGAAGAGCAAACATCATTTATTTGCATATACTACTGACAGTGTGACAATACAGAGCGGGTTGAAAATCGGCAAAGTTCCACTTCAAGCTAAACGAAAGAGCGAAATGTTGCCTCTGCAAAAAAAGTTAACATTTTATTTCAGTTAATGTATATTTATGTTGTTTTTAGTCTTAGTTGACGATCGCAACTGATGTTAGAGATCAAACTAGAGTTGAGTATTTACCGTCAGGCTGATTGGCTCGACTGAACTCCACCAGCCAGTCAGTGAGTGCGAGCTGCAAAGCATCATGGGGGTTGTAGTCCGACCCGTTGTCTCCATCTGTGGAGCGATGACATCACAGCGACAGACATCAACACACGAGGGAAATGTAACGCTCTCTTACATTTCAACCGAACGTTATTACAAGTACTTGAAGTGCATATAGACAAATCTCTTACGTGGACAAGCGTGTTAACCGGGTGTGAAAGACTTCACCAGAGATTGGGGGTTTTATGGAGAGAAAGGAAAATTATGTTCCTTTTTATCAGTCTGTACTAGAAATTAGTGAAGTCTATTTATTTTATGTGTATGGTTGTGTATGAATATTTCGCATAATTTTTTAATGCATCGGGTTTTGGTGAAATGATGGCTATGGAGTCCTTTACAAATGTCCCTTATCAGGAACAATAAAGCATATTTCACTTGAGTCATCTTTACCCATAGGAACGTCTTTGTGAGCGTAGCTGGACTTGCACCATGTGGCCAGAGTGTGAATTGCAACGAAATTGGGCTCGAATTCACAGTTGGGGTTTGTGAGGACGCCTCTGAGTTTGGGGATGAGTTCTGTGGGCCGGTTCTTGAAGGGTCCGAGGAAGAGTCTCTGCGGGTCGTAGTCGTTGGCGTGGATGTTGTCCCAGATGACCGGGGGTCTCCTCAGAACGGCGGACACCTCGTCTATAGACGCCACACTGATGTCCTGCGACACCACCTTCGGCCCTGACACCGAGAAAACACACGTCATGCGTTAAACATTAGCTAATAAACCTTATTGTAAAGTTTTACCAAATATTCCATAAGAAAGTGCTGGTCACATAAAGCGTGATGATGTCACCTGTCCAGAGCACGTCGATCCCAGCGTGGAGTTTCTCTCCGACCGTCTTCAGATAGGCCGACAGCGGGACACTCGGCGAGCAGAACGCCGCGCAGTAATCTACAATACACCACGAGTTTACCTTCTGTATTATGATCAGCACTGAGAATCATGGAAATAAGCTAGAATTCATATATCTGTTTTAGAGATAAAGATAATAGCTGTAACTGAACTGTGGAAAACGTCCATATGTTTGCAGATAGTCTGTACGTGTTTGGCCAATATCACGTGCAACAGTGTTATTTTAGTTTTATTCATATTTTGAATTAGCTTTACTTTTTATATTTTTAGTTTTCATGTTAATTTAGGTTCATTTTTCGTCAGTTGGCTATGTGCTTTTGTCATTTTATTATGTGTGTATATATATATATATATTATTTATAAATATATATATATATATTTATTTAAGTATTGCTATTTATGTTTAATTTATTTTTGTTTTAGTTAAAGTATTATTTTAATTAATGTTATTACATTTTTACTATTTTATCATTTATTAATATTTTTGCTATTTATGTTTATTTTATTTTTGTTTTAATTAGTTTTAGTATTTTTTAATTATTTTAATTTATTCTTATTTTTTATTTGTTATCATTTATTAATATTTTATTATTATAATTCATTTATTTATTCATTATTTTATTTATTTATTAAGTTAATTTGAGTTATTTTAGTTATAATATTTATTATGCTGCTTTCCACTTATTATTTTAGTTTTTTGCCAAGGCACCATTTCTAATGATCATTTAGTTTAAGTTTTTCAACTAATATTTATATTTTATTTCAGCTTAACAGAAATGTTAATATAATAGTTATTGTTAATAGTTTTAGCTTTAGTTTTAGTTAACGATAATGACCCTGATATGCGATATACTGTATTATAGGGTATTTATTTTACTTACGTTTATTTGATTTTAAATTATTATGCGTGTATGTGTGCGTTTAGTGTGCAAATATCCATTATGGGATAAACAAAGTTTTACCTTCCCTTAAATTTTGTTCTGTTTTTACCATCATTGAAATACTATTATAGTTTTTATGAATATTTTGAATTAGATTTTATATTTTGTTTTCATCTTAAATTAAGTTAATGTTTTAGTAATTTTGCAGTATATTTTTTAAATACCTATATAGTTTTTAGTCATTTTTTATTTTAGATTATTTAGTTTTAGTTATTTAAGTACTTCAACTTAAACTAACCAAAAATGAGAAACGCTGCCTTGGTTTAGGGTTAGGGTAAATAAAGCTTAAATAAAATGTAGTAAAAGTAAACTGAATAAAAGTGTAGGTTTTCATATAGTGTTTTCAGTTTCATATAGTGTTTTCCGTCAGTGAGCTGCAGGTGTGGTCAAGCGTGGCTGTACCGGTGGGGCAGAAGAGGAAGGTGTGCGGCTCGTCCAGGTGCAGGAACACCTCGTTGGTGACGGACACCTGAGCTTCAGCGAACGAGCTGAACGCTTCTTTATCAGAGGCACACATCTCAGTCTCGATGTCGTCAAACAGCAGCGCGAACGACCGGCAGCCGAACTCACACACCTGCCCGGGACAAACACACTTACGTTATTAAACACAGATAAAATAATTGATGTTCAAGTGCCCTGGAATTCGATTCTGAACTGAAACGAGTCGTCAGTAATTCAGTCTCACTTCCTGCTGATCCTGTAGGTTTGTAGCTAATTTGCATAATGCCAGCCTCTGGTCTTGATTGGCTGAGCAGCGTCTCTAAGCCCCGCCCTCAAACACTGTAGTGTATCTGAGACTGGAAGAGTTTGGTTCGTGTTGTTCATGTGGAGAAGACGCTGTTTTCTGAGATTGATACGGTAAACCCACGCCATCGTCACTGTTCGCATCACTGAGATCAAGAGCTGAGATTCAGATATGATAATGAGCGTTTCTGACCAATCACAGCAGAGCAGCTCTCAGAGAGGCGGGGCTTAGAGAGACTGAATCTTCAATGGAAGCGTTTCAGACACTGAGAGGAAAGAGCTGACGCTGCAGTGCAGATCATGAGGACATTCAAGTGTTTTTGACCTTTGATGAATGTGAACCTGTTGAAGGAGACTTTAAATATGAACTGATGTTTGCACCTGTCTCAGTTTCCTCTTGAGCGCCGCCACTTCTTTAGGGTTTGAGAAGGTGATGTCCAGCCCGGGTGATAAAGCGTAGATGAACTCGACGTTATGCTCTTTAGCAGCAGAGATCAGCGTCATGAGTTGCTCTGTAAAACACAATCACCGAGTTCATCTTCAGATACGCCTGTCCTAATACAGTCACGCCTGTTTACAGGGCTGAAAACTGAACGCAATGTAAGCCGTTTTGAATTAAAGCGTAGATTCAGAGTGTCATCCCTTTATTGCTGTGAACTTTTTTTCAGCATTGTGTCCAATTTGTAGATTGCACACACAAAATTTATTTATTTTTTGTCGATTTCCCATTCGTTTCCTATGGTTGGTCATTTGACCGAAGACCACAAGTGTGACTATTGTTTTTGCAACCATTTTTTTTCAAGTTTCACACCATTCCGATGACTTTTTTTTTTATTTAAAACAGTGATTTACACTTAAAAAATGGCACTTTATGACAAAAAGGTTGCCGACCCCTGCCGTAGACGATGTATCTGCACAGAATGCACATATTTTACTCGTTTTAAAGCTCAAGTTTCGCCGTCACCTGCTTCCTCCAGGGAATACAGATCTCTCCAGTACATCCTATGCTTGTAATCATCTTTCGGAGCGTATAGATACGCGTTCAAGCCCCATTTCTGCTCCCTGGGAAGATACACACATCATCACACACACACAGATCAGATAAATGAACTGATAACACATGATGACATCTGATAACAGTGGTTTATTCACCTCCTGAAGAGCTCTTTTCTCTGGCTCATAGTCCACGGCCTCCCATAAAACCCTGCAATACACAAAGGTCACATGATCACAGACACGCCTCAATATACATTCAATCAAAATTACAAGAAGAATACACTAAATTCTACAGAAATGCAACAGCAATGCAGTTTTGTATATTTATAACGTGTAATACTCTATAGTCGAGTCAGCTTTATTTATACAGTCCAGCTTAAGTAAGTTCAGTGCTATAAATGGTTTTTATAATGTATTTCTTTTATATGTCCTACATTATTATTGTAATACAAGTGGTACATTCTGGGTATTATTATCATTATTAGTGTTTCAGTAATTTTTTTAAAAAAACATTTCGCAGTATAAACACTTTAAGCTTAACATTAGTTATTTATATCATCAGGTTATTAGTGGCTCACCCTCGACCACTCCACTCAGGAAAATCTTGGATTTCTTGGACATGATTCCTGGTTTTGCAGCAGATCTATATGAGCTGATCAGTCAGATGTGACCCACATGCAGCTCTGTTTGTGCTCTTTGATGGGTTTGAACTCGCTCGACGATCTTTCTAGATCTGCTGACACACACTCAGCTGTTTGGATTGATGTTTATGTTTATAATCTCTCCGCTTCCTTATTGTACGCGTGGTCATACTATCGCGCATGCGCGGTTCCTCAGCTGTCAAATAAACCCCGCCCACATGTGCGTAGCCCCGCCCCCCGCAAGCCCGCTTTCTGCCCAACTCTACAGCAGTTTAAGGTATTCCCATAGACTGTAAGGGTATTCCACACAAATAAATGATAAATATGTCGATAAAAGCAATAGGGAATCAAGATATGAGATATATTTGCTTTTAGAAATGCTTGGAAATGGCAAACTGAAGTAAAAATAAAGGTGAATTGAAATCATTCATCTGCTTTAGTTTGAGTGGATGTTCGTTCTCCTCAGGCGCCTCACAAACTTATACAATGAAAAACTGGCCATTTGTTCAGAAAACATTATGTATACCTGTTTTTCATGGAATGTTCCAAACTAAACATGTTTTCTGTGAATATTGTTTTAATTGGTAATTCATTTTACAGGTTTTGCCGGTTCGTTAATGACGTCCTCCTGCACGTGACATCAATTTAGCGGGAAAACAGGACAAACGTCAGTAAGTGGATATTTGATGAATTCTGTTGTTTAGTGTTTTTGTTTTGCCCAAATCTGGGAATGTTTGACAAAATCATCTGTTCAAATGCAGCAGGACCTTTTATCTTCATTTTACTCTTCAAGACTTTTTGGTGATTTTTAAAGGATGTATGAAGTCAGTTCTCCTCAAACACAAGAGCCCAGTATTAATAAATACAAAAATTCTAAATAATTATTAATAAAAAAGTTATAGTGATTTAAATGCATAACTTCAATTACCTTAACTAGTATAATTAATTTACCCCCTTCACTGTCATCGTTTGGTGCTCTTTTTTTCCTATCACATATTTTAGTAATCATCATAATTATCATTTGAAAGCTTAAAAACTCAAAATATTGCTTAAAATCTTTTATCAGGCTCAAATTTTTTTCATATTTTGACATAACGCATCATCGGAAAGGTCTGAGACTCAAGGTTCCATATTTGACGACTCTTCTGTCATTGAATTGATATTGTGACAGAAATGTATTAATTTGTCTGAGGAGAACACATTAAATAAATGATCCCGGTGGCTATTTTTGGTATAGCGCCTAAAACAAAAACTCATAGGAACCTCCAATTTTGTGATATCAATTTCAAATTTGGAACACAACTTGTTTAGACATATGGCTTTGATTTTATATACGTTTTAGAGTAAAAATTATTTTATAAAATATATATTTTGTATTAAAATATATTTAAAAAAAAAACTTAAAACTTTTATTTTATTTGCTTTCTCTTCAGCAATAATCTATCAGCAATAAAGTGTCTTTAAAAAGAGACCAACTTTAGGTCTTTATTCCAAAGAATTCATGAATTACAACCATTTAAGTTTGGATAATGCATTTTCACGTCTATGCTCAACACGGGGCTGGCAGTAAAGGGGTTAATTTCCCAGCAGTCTAGCGTCAGTGTTATCTAGTGGTATTTTCATGTGGATTGTAAAAGTTTTACATGCATTGTATAAAAGTTCTGAGTTTAGTGTAACAGAAGAGAGGTCAGTCTTTATTAGTACATAAACTTTTTTTATTTAGTTATAGCTTCATCATTCCAACTGAGAAAGATGGGAAAACATTTTTGGTATCACTTAAAAAAACATCAGACTATATATAGAAGACAAACCATTCACCATTGTACTATCGTAATAATGATTTCATCCTTTAATGCATTCCATTCTTATGTACAAAATTCATAAACAACAATACTTCAACAGAAGGTTTTAACTGTCAAGTAAGAAAGAAGTGAAGGTAAGTCAGTTTAGTGAAGTGCAAATGACAGCTCGAGTGAAGCTCTTTAAACATCATCTGTACGGCACTGACTCCTAATGCATTACAGATGAAGTTAATAGAGCTTTACTTGTGCTAAACCCATAATACTCCTTTAAACCAGTTACTGGAACAAGCTGGTTTTATTGCAAGTAAGCCGACTTGAGTCATGATGGGTGACCAGGCAAAACCAGAACGTGTCTTGAACTGGAAACCAGCAATTAAACTGGTGATTTAAGCTGGTCAGCAGCTAAACTGGTCTGTTTCAGTGCTCTGGAGGGACGTCGAGTCTTCACTGCTACCTCTTCTGTCTCTGAGCCTGTTTCAGGAGCGTGTCGAAGTCGAACGACTCGCATCGGCTCCGCGACGAGCCATCGACGTCCCGGTTAGAATCTAAACCACAAAAACAAGAAATCAGAAATGAAAAACTTCCTTATTTTTGTGGTGCATCAGAATCTCACCCAAACTAAGATGTAATCACATCACAATCAATGATTTTAAGTCCCCCTGTGGTGTAAATCCAGCTTTTAATGTTGTTTATGTGTCTATGTGGTGTTTTTAATATGCTGTAAGTCAAACCATGTGTAAATTCATAAGTTGACTCCATTGCTGAGTATTTCCTCCTTAAAACTGCAGTGAACCAAAGACAGTCTCAAAAACACGCTTTGAAATCGCTGGTGTTTCTGACGTCACAAACTACCTTGTAACCAATCAGATCAACGTGTGATCGTCAACCAGTGGATCTCTGAGCTGAGTGAGTGAGTGGAGGCGGGGCTCATTTGCATATTCATAGAACCACGCATACTAAATGAGGCAAGGGTGTCGAGTTACATTCAAGATATTTTAAGGCATGAAGACATTATTTTCAAGGAAAAAACATTTTGGTGATCAAAGATGAGTTTTAAGGGATAATATTATTGACTACAGGGGGACTTTAATTTAATTAATTGAATCGCAGTGCATATGCAATTGTGCAGCCCTAATTCTGGGCTCGACTTGCTCGGTTGCGCTTAAAAGACAATGTATTACTGCTCATATCAGCTGACATGAGAATCATTCAGACCAACCTAAATCTGCATAGTTGGATTTACAGAACTGGCGTCTGCCGCCAAAGCAAATGTCGAAGGGAAGCTCGTCTGAGCGCCTCAGTTTACTCCCGTTCTCGATGGCAGCGTAAGCGTCGTCTCTGCTGTAATACGTGACGAAGCCGTAGTTATCTCTAGAAGGAGAGAACAGAAACACACTGAGAACACACACTACCAGTTACTATTTGATCAAAAATACAGTAAAAATTGTGACATTATTCTAATGTAAATCATCTGTTTTCTATGTGAATATATAGTAAAGTGTAATTTATTCCTGTGATCAAAGCTGAATGTTCAGCATCATTACTCCAGTCTTCAGTGTCACATGATCCTTCAGAAATCACTCTGATATGATGATTTGATGCTCAAGAAACATTTATGATTATTATCAGTGTTGAAAACAGATGATACATTTTTATTTCAGGATTCTTTGATGAATAGCGAGTCCAAAAGAACAGCATTTATCTGAAATAGAAGCTTTTATAACATTAAACACTACCGTTCAAAGGTTTGGGGTCGATAAGAATTTTTATTTTATTTTTAGGGGGAATTAAATAAAAGAAATCAATACTTTTATTCATCAAGGACGCATTAAATTGATCAAAAGTGACATTAAAGACATTTATAATGTTATAAAAGCTTCTATTTCAAATAAATGCCGTTCTTTTGAACTTTCTATTCATCAAAGAATCCTGAAAAATAAAATGTATCATCTGTTTTCAACACTGATAATAATCATAAATGTTTATTGAGCATCAAATCATCATATTAGAGTGATTTCTGAAGGATCATGTGACACTGAAGACTGGAGTAATGATGCTGAACACTCAGCTTTGATCACAGGAATAAATTACACTTTACTGTATATTCACATAGAAAACAGATGATTTACATTGTCACAATATTTAACAATATTACTGTTTTTTTTGTATTTTTAATCAAACCTTGGTGAGCAGAAGAGACTTCTTTCAAAAACATTAAAAATCATCCCGATCCAGAACTTGTGAACGTCAGTGTAAATCAGCTTCGAGAACAGAAACTGAAGCTCAGACGCTTCTCATGATGAGTTTGTGAATCTCACCCGTGACTCCTGATGTGGATCGTGCAATCCTCAACCTTCCCGAACAGCGAGAAGCGATCTTTGAGGTCGGAAGGCGACATGTTTCCGCGGATTCCTCCCACATACACAACCCTACGCTCCTCCTGAGGATCATCACACACACACACACACACACACACACACACACACACAAGCATCCTTTTTTATACAGATACAGTACAGATAAACTTAACAGAAATCAAATCCAAAGATCCTCCGTATTTTCCTTATGCAAACAAAAAACTAACAAAAGTTATGATTCCTTCTGCAATTATTAACTATATATACATGTGTGACCCTGAACCACAAAACCAGTCACATGTCGCACGGGTATATCTGTGGCAACAGCCAACAATACATTGTATGGGTCAAAATTATAAATTTTTCTTTTATGCCAAAAATCATGAGGATATTCAGTAAAGATCATGTTCCATGAAGATATTTAGTAAATTTCCTACTGTAAATATATAAAACATGTATTTCTGTGAGTGAATGCAGCACAATCGTGAACATAAATGAACAACTTTAAAGGAGATTTTCTCAATGTTTCGATCAATTTAAAAAAAAATTGTCCAATGTGACAATTTTAAGGTCCAGGGTCACATATTATGCACACACAAATAAACTTGACGTTCCTGTACATCAGCGTCGGCTTTGATGAGAGATAATGGTGGACTTACGATGGCTTTCTGCTGGCGGAGTTTGCGAGCCTCTTCCCGAAGCCGGTTCAACTCCTTCTGTCTGCGACTGAGGAGAACCACAGATTTAGACTCGCAATCCCACAGGAGAAGATCACAGGCTTCACTGGGGCTGGGACGACACCCCTCGCCCGATTCAGTACTATCACGAATCTTGATCCGATACGATATTGTATTGCAATTTTTTTAAGAATTGCGATTCTACAAGTATTGCGAATATATTATAATTTTTTTAACACTAGACCATCTGCATCATACACTTACACAGACTGTACATGAGTCATATTTACAAAAACAAATCATCACATCTTTCTGAGTTTCATTTCAGAAGCATCACACAGGACTACAGTCTCTTGAATAAATGATTCAATAACAAATACATTTTTTAACAGTCACTTGTCAATGTAATCGATAAATGCATTATTTTAAGCGCCAAGTTTCTATCAAAAGCTGATTTACTCTATTTTGATCGATATCATTTTAAGCTAATAAAAACATAACGCTTCATTATGTAAGGTCTTTATACACCACTGAAAACAGTTATGTATATGATATTGCATTTGTGTAAACAGATCCTCCTAAATATTACACACTGCAGCTTTAATATCGATTCTGGAATAAAATAAATCATTTTTAAAATCGTAAATAAAAGAAACGTGATAGTTAGGTGAATCCGTTTCTCCCAGCCCTAGTTTTCCCACTGTTCCCACTGACCTCTTCCATGTGCAGCGAGACTCACTCCAGTCCGACTCCGGCGAGTGTGAACCGGATCGAGAGCCACATAAAGATCTGGATCTGGATCTGGATCGGCGCTCGCGAGGAGGAGGAGAAGACGACGACGAGCGTGAACTGGAGCGCGAGGAGGAACTGCTCCCAGAATGCCTGGACCTGAACCTGATTAAACATTATCAGCAAAACACAAACAGATTTAATTTTACGAGATGTTTTAATAGTGTTCGGAAAAAATGTAAATAATGTTCGTTATGTTACATTGACTTGGACGCAAAAAACAAAAACAAATTTATTCTCTTATAATGTTATTGTGTGTGTGTGTGTGTGTGTGTATATATATATATATATATATATATATATATATATATATATATATATATATATATATTTGCATACAGGTATAAATATATATTTGCTGGTAAATAATGCTGTGTATTGTTACATGGATGCATATAAATGATTAAATATAAATCTTGTTAAAGTCCCTCTGTGGTGGATCTCCAGCTTTTTTTTTTTTACATGTGATCGTCAACGAGTGGATCTCTGAGCTGCTGAGAGTGAGTGGAGGCGGGGCTCATTTGCATATGCATAGAACAACGTATACTTAATGAGACAAGGGTGTCGAGTTACATTCAACTACTATTTTAAAGCATAAATATATGTATTTTTACATTTAAATATGTCATTTTGGTGATCAAAGATTAGTTTTAACGGATAAAATTATAGACTACAGGGTGATTATTTTAACAACATTTTTACTGTATTTTAGTAGCAACATTTACCTTTTTCTGGGTGGTGAACGAGACCTGGAACGAGATGACGACGACGATGATGATGACGACGAAGAACAAGAAGAGCAAGATGACCTTGAGCTGGAGCGTCGGTATCCTCCATCATAACCCCGCCTCTTCCTCCTCCCGCGGTCCAATGGGCTCGGAGAGGGGGCGGAGAAGCACAAGCCCCGCCCCCTCAGAGACTCCGCCTCCTCGAACGTGTTTATCCTGCAGGGCGAGCTGTCAGGTGACAACAACACCCCGTAATCGCAAGGACTTGAAACGGAGTCGAACGACGTCTTGCTTCCCTGAATCCCACAGTAATCGTGATCCAGGAAAAGTTGAGCGGGATTCAACACAGGAGTGAAGCTGGGAAGTTTTGAATGAGTTTTGCTGGGCGGCAATGGGCGAGGTTCTATAATCTGAATGGTTTTGCTGGACTTCGTGGATTTGACGGGCACCAGGGGCTTCCAGGTCTGATGTGGAGGGGTGGCGGGTGGAGTCAGTCCTGGAGAGACACAAATAATCATGAAACTATAGTCACATGACCCACTGCTTTCAATGGAAACTAACTAAAGCCTGCTCAAAAACTCGCTGATGACATCATGCTCATTAGCATATTCATGATGTCTCATCTGCATTCTTCCTAATGTCAAGCCTTTACATTTTTTTGCTTTTATACACACACATATACATATATATATATATAAAAGCTAATATTTTATGTATTTGAGGATCGGACCATTAATCGCGATTAATCGAATCCAAAATAAAAGTTTGTGTTTACATAATATATGTGTGTACTGTGTATAATTATTTTGTATATATAAATACACACACGTGCATGTATATATTTAAGAAAAATGTGTTATAAAGATAAATATGTTTCTTGAGTAAAGAAAAGCTGTAGTTATTCAGACAACCAGTTCTTTATTCACGATTGCATTGCAAACAAGCAGCAACATAGAGGAGGGGGCGGAGCTATGAGGTTTGACTGACAGTTTGAGGAGCCAATGGAGTTATGAGGGTTAGTCACAAGCTGTTTTTAATATTTTTCATTGGTTAAATATTTGAAAAACCCACAGACAGATGAAGAGGGTGACTAATAGTAATGATTTATGATTGGGATGCACCGATACGAACATTTTGGATGATACCAATAACCGATAATTCTTTATATTTGAAAGCTGATAACCGATATATTAGCCGATAAATCTAGATCCAAATTTTTAGATAATTTTGAGAGCCTGATTACAAAAACAAAAGTCTCGCCATTAAAATCCATGCCTCAAACTAAATTATTATGTTCTCATTATAACTTTATGTAGCCGATATGTCAGGTTTGCGCTGCACATGTTTACACGTTTCCTTTTTTGAAGTGATTTCAATCATATTTCAAGTAATTCAAAACCATTATGGCGAACAGTGCGCATCTGAAGAGTCTCAGCTGAAGGAAACAATCCATTATTTATCAGCTTTAATACAGTATATCGGACACATTTTCTTATCCGGCCAATAACGCTAACAGTAAAAATGAACGTATATCGGCAGATACCGATATGGTGGCCGATATATCGTGCATCCCTAATTTATGAACAAAATAAAAATTATGAAACATGGAGATATGAGGTTTCCACCCGACAGCTGGTGATCAGACCACTAACTCTGATGTGACCTCTGACCTGCAGTGCTACTGAGATCCGCCGGCCGTCGTTCCTGATGCTCATCCCGGGAAACTTCTGGAAGATTCTGCCCTTCAGAAGCTGCAGAGAAACACAGTCTGACTGAGGAATCCACATTACCGGTAGGACAAATATTAACTAGTTAGTTGCTCTAATAATTCCCTGTGACGTCCGGTTATGTTTCTAGAGATTTAAACCCTGAACACACAGACATTAATAATTCCAGCTGTTCTACAAAAGCTATTAAGCCATTAAAGGACTTCAGTCACAACTTTAATGATTGTGCTTTAATAACGCGTTTAATAACTCTGACTGCATTAAATCTGTGACGATATTGTCTTCTGTGTCGAGGAGACAAACACTCAGACAGGAAAATCAGTTCATGAAGCTTTTATGGAATGAAAATGAATCTGAACGGATGTAAATGAGCTGATACTGTCTATTCAGTTACACACAACCATAAACAAAACATGCATTTATCATTTACCTTGAGTCTCAAACTGCTCCAAAAGGCTGGTCAGATCAGTGGCTTCAATTCCTGCAAAATAAACACATAAAATGCTTTGAAATAGTGTTATTTTAGTATCACTGATAAAGTTTTATAGTTTTATAAAAAAATATATATATTTTAGTTTGTTTTAGTATGTGTTTTTGTCTTTTCTCGATTTTTCCTTGTCTATTTAATTTCTAGTTTCTATTATAGTTTTTATACATTTTTAAAAAAAAGTAAATAGTTTCCATTGTCATTTTAGTTCAAGTTTTAGTTATTTAGTTGTTTTTGTCATTTTAATTTTATTTCTTTTCTATTTAAAATGTATAGTTATTTAGTTTCAAGTTTCTATTACAGTTTTTGTAAATATTTTTTTTATATTTTAGTTATAGTATTTTGTGTTTTTGTAATTTTTATTAGTTTTTATTGTCCATTTAGTTTAAAGTTTCTATTATAGTTTTTGTAAATAAATTTTGCTTTTATATTTTAATTATAGTATTTTTATTGTTATTTTATTAGTTGTTTTTTCTATTTAGTTTTTATTGTATATTTAGCTTCTAGTTTCTGTTAGTTTTTTATAAATATTTTAAAAACGTTTTATTTTCATGTGTTTTATTTTATTTATAGTAGTTTTGTTGTGTGTTTTTGTCATTTTAATTAGTTTGTTTTTATTTAGTTTTTATTGTCTATTTAGTTTCTAGTTTTTATTATTTTATAAATATTTTATACATTTTTTGTTTTATATTCTCCATTTTCATTTTAGTAATTTTGTTGTTATTGTCATTTTTTTTTAACCTATTTAGATTATATTATAATTTTTATAAAAATTAAATAAATTTGATATTTTCCATTTTAATTTCAAAATTCAGTTTTAGTAACATTTGTTATATTTTTTTATAATTTTATTAGATTTTCTTTTCAAATAAAATGTGTCTATTTAGTTTTCATAGATTTTTACATCAAGTACAACTAAATGAAAATAAGAAATTAAATAAAATAAGTTGTATGTTTTATTTATGGTTTTAGTTGTAATTAACGATAATTACCCAGCCTTTTAATAGTTTAAAAGCATTTTAATAGTTTAAAAGTCCCTTCAAACGTCACTGGACGGTCAGCTCACCGATCTCTCCACACGTGGTCCGGTTCTGCTGTCCTTCGGGGAGTTTCTCTGCGACGCTCGTGGGCATCAGTGCCGAGTCCGACGGAGCTGACGGTTCTGATCCGGCTCGCGTTGGTGAATCTGTAGCTTTAATGATCACAGGCACGACCTCAGCGAGTCGAACCTCTTCACAAGAAACACAAACATCAGCTTGTGAGTGTGTTGGCGCCGGCTGCGAGTTTATCCCCGAGGATAGTGTGGGTTTCAAGGGCACCAGAACCGGGTTTGGAGGATCAGTGCACAGATCTGCAGGCGTCCTGAGCTTTACATGTGAGGAGCGTGTGAGTTCTCGCGGCTGGGATGCCGATATCTTCACCTCGACAGTCGGAGCGCTATCCATCGCACCACAGTGTGTGTTTAGAGTCAACTTCGGGCCGATTTTAAACAAATCCGGCAGAATAGCCGGAAGCTCCCTGGGAAAGTCGGGAAGCGAAGGCCATTTCGTCCGATAGTCCATCCGTGTCTCTTCACGAGGTTGTTTGCTCTGTCTGAGGAGACGGTACTGTTGCAGACTGAGTGCTTTGGGCTTCTGAGGGGAAGTGATGTCACTTTTAGAGGATGTGGATCCCGAGTCTGAATCGGACTCGTCGTCAGGTGGAATCTCGTGAACGAAGGTTAAATTGACTGCAAATGTCACCGTTTTCCTGTTTTTTTCCCTGGTTTTGAGTAAAGCGCTTCGCAGAGGAGTCGACATCAACACGCTTCCGTCTAAAGATGAGGTGTGTCCGCTGTTTCTACACACATCTTCATCCCGATCCTCTTCGGATTTGGATATCAGAGATGAGCCGCTTCCTGCTTCTGGATCTAGTCCGTGTCCTGATTGGTTCTCTTCCGCTTCCTCGTAACCTTCAACATCTACAAACTCCTCCTCTTCCTCTTCTTCCACAGACACATGGACCTCGTCCTCTTTCTCCGGATGTGTCCTGATGCAGTACGGATGCATGTGTCTCACTAAATCTGCGAGGAATTCCCGTTCGTCTTGTGGGAATGTCGTGTCGGATTCGATGCGAAAGCTTCTCGCACTCCTCCTGTTCTCTCTCGGGTTCTTCTCGTCGTCGGCTCGCTGTGAGATCTGGGTTCCCAGATGGCGACGCGGCCTCAGCTGTCGGTCTGACATTACCAGCTCCTGATGGAGAAAACCACACAGAACACTGGGATAAAACTAGAGCTTGACTGATATATGTTGTGTTTGCCGATTAATCGGCATGTAGAGCTTCTTCGGCTCTGGGATTTGAAATGTTGTAAAAAATACACATTAATATAACATACTCAAGTACATTTTTAATACATTTATTAGCACATCTTTTTCACCTGGAGATGATGGTGTTTTTATTATTCAAAAGGTGAATACGGTATTATATAGGGATGCGCCGATATGAAAATTTTGCTATATTAATTATAAAAATTAATATTATTGACTACAGGGGGACTAAGTGATTTAATTCGACTTATTTGACAAATTTGCATTCGTTTTCATTCATATTCACGGATTTTAAAAAACTATTGGCCAATTATTCAGGTATCAAACTAATTGTTTAACTTTCGTTATCTGCAAAAATCCAGTATCGGTTGTCCTTCAGATAAAACTGGACTGAACAGAAGTTGATTTACACATACATGTAGTTTCTCTTCAACAGTTTCATCAGTGACGCCGTGGAGACGGGAACTGCACATGAATCCGGTCAATAACAGGATAAAGCAAAGGAAACTTACTTTTCCTGACTTTGAAGCTGGTGATTGTGAGATTTTGGGGCACTGAAGCGCTGACGCTCGATCCGAATGCAGAAGATTCCTGAGCTGTGAGGGGAAAAGTTTGACAAAAGCAAGTTAACCGATTGTTTTCTCATATATTGAGAACTTGAGACTCTAGGTAAGTAGACTAACCGTGTGGTTTGGAGCCGAAAAAATCTCTGCGTCTGGAAGCACGTCAAACGGTGACAGCGTTTCAACGTCAACACTGTCCAGAATCTCGGTCAGCGCCGACAGAAGCGACGCCTCACTTTCCACACTTTCAGTCGCCATCTTCTCCTGAAAGATGGATAAAATGGAAGGATCCAGGCTTCCATGGAGACTGAGAGCATCAGAGATCTTTCCAACATCCAGATCAAAGATGGGAACGTCATGTTTCCCAAATTCAAACTGTGGATAAAAAAACAAAACACACAAAACAATGCTGGATAGGATCATGAGGATTGAAACCCAGGCCACTAACTTCCTGGAAAGTCATTACGATGAGGAATTCCCATTTATCCGTGAACTTTCTTGTAATCACATATACATAAGAAAAAGTCATTCCCATTAGATCAAATCACACATGTGGTATTACTAAGATTATTGTGAGCACCCTGTAGCTAAATAATTAATAAATTATGTTTGGCCATTTTTTTTTTTTTTTTAATAATGCAGTTCATATTGTAAACCATTAGTAAACTTTGCTACGGTACAACAAATAGTCAAAACTATAGAAACTTGTTTCCGCCACAGAATAAAAAATAAAATAAAAATAAAATCACAACTTTTTTTTCTTTCACTCTTGCAAGTTAATATCTCACAATGAGTTAATATCTCGTAATTATGAGTTAATATCTCACGAGTTAATATCTCGTAATTATGAGTTATATCTCACAATGAGTTAATATCTCACGAGTTAATATCTCACAATGAGTTAATATCTCGTAATTATGAGTTAATATCTCGTAATTATGAGTTAATATCTCGCAATCCTTCAAAACGTTAGAATAAAGTACAGAAATCTGAAAAAAATATTTCAAAATACTATAATTATTAGTACTACAATAAAGCTGTAGGCTTACATTTACAATTTTACAGTAAAAAAAAAAATCTGAAATATAATTAATGCTACCATTATATATTTTAATAGATGGATGAAATCAAAATAAATAGCCTAAACAAGCTAAACTAAAAAAAAATCTGTACATTAATAATATATTTTTAGGTAGTACAGTAGATTTACAGAAGTTTAAAGGAAATGACTAAAGAACAAACTAAGCAAAACTCAATTTAAAACTGTTGATTTGATTTAAGCGTGAATGATTGTTAATTGATTCTTGACTCAGACAGACAGGTGTGTGTGTGTGTGTGTGTGTGTGTGTGTGTGTGTGTGTGTGTGAGACAGAGAGAGAGAGACACGTCAGCGTTATTTGACCTGGACACTCAGATAAGAAACACGAGCATTGAATGACATTAAAGAGAAGTTTCACCTAATAATCCATTCATTCATTCATTGATGAACGCGAGCAGAATAAGATTAGTTTGATTTCATTCATTAATTAAATGATTAATTTATTAATCAATACTGAATGAGAACATAATCTGTCAAACACTCAGTGATATTTCCCACCTTTATGGGCTTAAAATATTTTTATTTTATTTTAGACAGTTTTATATTTGAACATCATGTTTCAGCCTAAATGCATGCTGGTGTATGATGATTTAAACAGCTGAAATCAGAACTTGTAGTTCAAAAACTTTATTCAGACACTTGACTAATTAATTAAACCGCATTTGAGCCGTTAATATGATTTCAATAGCGCATTTCTCGAGATTTATAACTTCACATCCGCCTCGAGCACGCGCTCCCGTCCACGTGTTCACATGCTGAGCGTCCTTTCTACACATGCTCGTCATCACAAAACCTTAATACAAACATCTGCATATACACAACAGAAACACAAATAAGACCTGAGCGTCCTGGTGCGCTTGTGCTGCTGTGTTGTCCGTAAAATCACACTTTAAATCCTTCAGTTTTACGCCATGCGGCGCCGCCATTTTGATTCGGAGAGAAGAGTTGCACACGAGGCGCCGGGTGAGTCACGTGACGCGGAGGTTCCCGGGAAAATGACAGCTCGAATGCCTTTCGTTCCAACGGTTTCAACGGTCTTTGCTGCAGTTACTAGGCAACAGCTCGCATTACCGTCACCGTCTGTTTTACTGTGAGGAGTTCTTACGGTATTCTACAGTACTATTATTTTACATATTTCATTTGATTTTTGTAATTAGGATGACGTAATACAGTGGCATCTAGTGGTCGATTTTATGAGGTAGGGCAGATCAGCTATTAGGCCTTTATCAATAACAACTTATAATTCAGTTAGTAATTGGGGACAAATAATGGATTTTTTAAAGCCTAAACTTAATTTTTTTCAATCTGCATTTCAATAATAATATAATTCTTCACATAACCATTTGAATTAATATGCGTCTTATTTTCCAGTAAAGTATAATATGGAAGACCATTTCTGCCACATAAGAAAAAATATGCTTTTGTAAATTCTAATTTTGACAAACAAAGTCGAAATTATGACATACTAAGTCACAATTATGAGATGAAAGGCTGAAATTATGACGTAAAACATCATAATTATGACATAAAAAGTACAAAATATGTAGAAATTATGACAAGTTAACAAGTCCTGATTATTAATTTCAACATTTTATTTTCATAACTTATAAGAATGTAAATGTGTACCTTGAAATGCAATGTAAGTCACTTTGGATAAAAGCGTCTGCCAAATGCATAAATGTAAATATAACTTTGCAATAATTATGTCATAGTATGTCATAATTACGACTTTTTATGATTTTTTTTTATGTAGTAATTATGGCAAAAAGTAAATTATGACATACCAAGTCAAAGATTAATACTTAGTCGAAGACTGACATGAGTTGAAATTGACAAAAAGTCATAATTTAGTTTTTTTATCTCATAATTATGACACAAAAGTTAAAGTGATGACTTAGTATGTCATGTTAGTATGCCAATAGTATGGTTTATTGGCTGTGTACCATGAAAATAATTATCGGCATTTTGTATTTGCCATAATTTGAATATCAGCGGATCCATCGTTAATGAGCTTCTGTGATGATGTCATCCCAGACAGCAAGCCAACATTGAATAAACATTGTTTTTCCAATATCAGTCTTCAAAACCAGTTAAATTTCAATAAATGTTGTGGAGAGTTTGGCATCAAACTCATTTACTCAAAATAACAAGAAAAAAATGTTTTCCAAAGTCAGATCCTGTATCCTCTCTCTCTCCCTCTCTCTCTCTCCCCTCTCTCTCTCTCTCTCTCTCTCTCTCTCTCTCTCTCTCTCCCTCTCTCCCTCTCTCTCTCTCTCTCTCTCTCTCTCTCTCACTCTCACTCTCTCTCTCTCTCTCTCTCTCTCTCTCTCTCTCTCTCTCTCTCTCTCTCTCTCTCTCTCTCGATCTCGATCTCTCTCACTCAATTCAATTCAAAGGGGCATTATTGGCATGAAAGTTTTTGAAACAATGTTGCCAAAGCATATACAAAATATACAAATAAAATATATA
>CM040838.1:733842-738842 GCA_022828995.1 Vimba vimba | reverse complement strand
ACCTGCAGAGATGCTGAGGTCAGTCACTGTCTCTCTGAGGTACAGGTGTGTGTGTGTGTGTGTGTGTGTGTGTGTGTGTGTGTGTGTGAAAGAGAGAGAGAGAGAGAGAGAGAGAGAGAGAGATTTAGACAGAACAGAACAGTTTGACGTTATCAAGTTGATAAACTAATCAGCACATACAAATGTTGATCAAAATATCTATCAGTGTGTGTGTGTGTGTGAGTGTGTGAGTGTGTGTGAGTGAGTCTGTGTGTTTGAGTACCTTGTCAACTACCTGAAATAAAAGAAGTTTCAGTTTTTTTTGCATTTTATTTTATTTCAGTTAAAGTTTATTTTATTTCAAGTAACAAAGTTTTTACATATATAGATATAGATATAGATTTTTTTTTTAGTTTTATTTAAAGGGGTGGTTGATTCATTAAATACAGGGGTGGTTGTAATTTAAAATAATGGTGCTGGTGATTTTCAGCGACCCCACAGGTGTGTGATTTACTGGGAGCTCATCCTCTCTCCCGCGTAATTCGAACCATGCATAAAAGGCTAAAAGTTTTTTACATTTTCAGTGAATGTGTGTGTGAGGTAATCTAAGCTGCTTAGAGCGAGCTCTTGAAGCTCCGCCCCCTGCGCCGGGAGCAGCAGCTCATTTTGCATTTAAAGAGACACACACAAAAACAGTGCGTTTTTGCTCACCCTCAAAAAGTGACAATTTTAACACTATATAAAAATATCTGTGGGGTATTTAGAGCTGAAACTTCACACACACACTCTGGGGACATCAGAGACTCATTTTAACATCTTGTGAAAAGGGCATTATACCACCCGCTTTACCCTATAAGAACCCTGCATGCAATTAATTAATTAATTGGACTAATTATTCAGCATATCAAAAAATGAATTAGATGATTAATAAGGTGCTTCTTGATCATGTAATGTTAATATGCCTCTGACCTGGAATCAGTGTAAATATCAAATTATACTGGAACATGAATTTATTTTGAAGTGAATAAACCCAAAGGCAGTCCAACACACAGAGTCAACACACTCTCCTCTCTCTCTCTCTCTCTCTCTCTCTCTCCTCTCTCTCTCTCTCTCTCCTCTCTCTCTCTCCCTCTCTCTCTCTCCCTCTCTCTCTCTCTCTCTCTCTCTCTCTCTCCCTCTCTCTCTCTCCCTCTCTCACTCTCCCTCTCTCCCTCTCTCTCCCTCTCTCTCTCTCTCTCTCTCCCTCTCTCTCTCTCACACTTCCGGTGTACGCTGGGAGAGTTTGGGTGTGTGTGGGGGATTCGTAAGGGGAGAGGGTGACTGTTATTTACTTTTTTCCTTATTTTTCATCTTTAAAATTTGGGGTATAACAGTTGATTTTGGAAAGTGGATTAAGTTGAGTTTAGTCTTGTCTTTTTGGGACGGTGTTGGGATGGCGTCGCTCCCGGACGGGGGAGAGCCACCGCCACCTGTGTCTCTGCGTAACGGAATCAGGTGTGTTCCCGCGGCAGGTGTGGATGTGGAAGACGTGCTAGTCGCGGTCGGAGAGCAGATCGGCTTTGAGAACATTTCTTCGGCTTCGAGGATGAATAAGGCCGTTGTGGTTTTTGTAAAGGAGGAAGAGATAGCTAATCGCCTCATTACCAACGGAATTGTGGTAAGTGGCGATTTTATTAATGTTTCACCGCTGATTTCGCCGACGACACGTATAACTATCTCGAACGTGCCCCCATTCATTCATAATGATGAGATTGAGCGGGGATTAGTTCGTTATGGAAAGTTTGCTAGCGCAATTAAAATGGTTCCACTTCGTTGTAAAAATGCAGCATTAAAGCATGTTATGTCGTTTAGGCGGCAGGTGTTCATGTTTTTGAATGAGCAGGAATTAGACATTTCTTTCAGAGTATGGCATGAAGGAAAGGCATACATGGTGTATGCAAACACTGGAAGTATGAAGTGTTTTGAGTGTGGAGATGTGGGCCATAAAAGGATGGCGTGTCCACATAAAGCTCAAAATAGTGAGGAGGCTGCAGGCCCTAGTGATGCTGCCGATGTAGCAAACGGATCTCAGACCGCAAAACAGTCTCATGCTGGAGAGACTAGTGATGGTAGAGCTCCAAGTGCTAAGCAAACTGATGATGTTGTTGACAATGTTGACAACGATGATAATGAGTTTAGTAAGAAAGGTGAAAAATCTGTTTTTTCCAAACAAAATGAAAAGGCTGAAGTTAATGGAACTGTGGATAATGAAGTGGCAGGGATATCTGGATGTGTTGAAATGTCTGAGGATAAAGAGATAAGAGATGATGATTCGGTCTCTGATATTTCTGAGATAGGTTCACAGGTTTTGGATGATACGTACACATTGCAGGAAATTAATAACTTTTTGGATGCAACATTTGGAAAAGTAGTGGAAGTTAAGGATTTTTTTTCCAGACACAGATAAATTCATTGGGTCTGTATTGTCGCTGCAGAAAACAGTCAGTTACGAAGCTTTAGATAAAAAAAAGAGATTTCGTCTGAAGAAAATGATAACAAGGTTAAGGAAGGATAAAATGCATGCTTTTAAAAAAGTAAAATGAAGAAGTTGCACCTGGTGATTTCTAAACTTTCTGTGTCATATTTGTACCTGTCCTGTCTCTTTTTCTTCTTTTTTCTTATGGGGCTTTTTAAGGGTGGGCTCCTTGAATATAAATGGAGGTAGAGATAGGACAAAATTGGCAATGATTTCAGAGTTTTTTAAAATTAACCGGGTTGATGTAGCTTTTTTACAAGAAACACATACTGATAATGACAATGAAAATGAATGGAGCATGTGGTGGAAGGGAAGCTCACTTAAGTCATGGGACAAATAACAGCGCAGGGGTAGCTATTTTATTTTCGAAAAATATCAATGTTAATGTTCTAACTGTAGATGAGGTTATAAAAGGTAGACTTTTGTTAACTAAAATTGAGGTTGGAGGAATGGAACTTGTGTTCATGAATGTTTATGCCCCAAATAATGGGTCTGAGAGGATGGATTTTTTTATGAAAATGACAAGGTTAATTAAGACAATTGATAGTAATGTGTGTATTGTTGTGGGAGGAGATTGGAATTGTACCACAGACTTTACAATTGATAGAAATGGAGAAGAGCCACACAGTCAATCAAGCATGATGTTGACAAAAGTATTGAATGAATTTGAATTAATTGATGTGTGGAGAATGATAAATAAAAGAGCTAGACAATATACCTGGCTTAAAGTAAATGATAATAGAGTTAGTGGTGCAAAGATTAGATAGATTTTATTTGGGTAAAGTATGGAATAATAGGGTGATGAATACTTCTATTTTACCTAATGGTTTTTCAGACCATCACATGGTTATTTTTGACTTTAATTTAAAAAATATGTCAAAACCTATTTATTACTGGCATTTTAATGCTAAAATTGTTGCAAGACATTCATTTTTGTGATTCATTTGTTTTATTCTGGAAGAACTGGAAACGAGGAAAAGTTCATTTGAGAATCTCAATCAGTGGTGGGATGTGGGTAAAGTTAACATAAGGATGTTGTGTCAGAATTATTCATCTCATATTGGATCAGTGGTGAGGGATACTGTGAAAAGACTACAAAGAGACATTGAACTTTTAGAACAGGACATTTTTAATAACAATAATGAACTTGTGCATGATGATGCTCTACAAAAGAAAAATAAAGAGCTTGGGACTTTTCTACAAGAGCAAGTAAAGACAGCTCTAATAAGGGCAAGATTTTGCTCTATTAAAGACATGGACACCCCTAGCACATATTTTTTCAATCTTGAAAAGAAAAGTACAACACAGAAGCAAATGTATCATCTTCGTCGTCATGATGGTTCTATAACAACAGATCCTGCTGAAATAAGGAAGATGTCTGTGGATTTCTACTCACAATTATATGCTTCTGAAAACTGTAACCATGAAAGCGCTGAAGATCTACTTGGTGATCTACCAAAGATTGAGAGTGAACAGAGAAAGACTTTGGATGAGAACATTACTTTTCAAGAGCTTACAGAGGCAATGCAGCAGTTGTCCACGGGTAGATCCCCAGGAATTGATGGACTGACTGCCGAATTCTATCAATGTTTTTGGGGTATTTTAGGAGAAGATTTTTATGAGGTACTTTCTGAATGTTGCCAAAGTAAGATACTTCCCACAAGTTGTAGTCGGGCAGTACTTTCATTACTTCCAAAAAAAGGAGATCTGGGACTTTTAAAAAATTGGAGACCAGTGTCATTGTTGTGTGTTGACTACAAAATATTCTCAAAATGTTTGGCTAACAGGTTGAAGTGTTATCTGGGTTTATTGGTGCAGAAGGATCAGACGTACTGCATTCCTGAAAGATCTATAATGGACAATATCTCATTATTACGTGATGTTATTGAATTAAGTCAATTAAATAATTCTGAAATTGGTGTTCTTTCTCTAGATCAGGAGAAAGCATTTGATAGAGTTGACCATGGGTATCTCTATAATGTTTTACAGCATTTTGGCTTTGGTGAAAATTTTATTTCATATATTCAATTGTTGTATTCAAATGCAGTTGTTCTTGTAAAAGCTGGTGGTGGTTTAAGTGCACCAATACCTGTTTCTAGAGGAATTAGACAAGGCTGCCCACTTTCAGGACAGTTATATAGTCTTGTCATTGAACCTCTTTTGTGCAGGTTAAGGAGAAATCTCAATGGAGTCTTAATCCCAAATGGAGACATAAGTTCTATAGTGTCTGTATCGGCTTATGCTGATGACGTTACTGTTTTTATTAAAGACCAGGATGATGTTACAGTTTTAACGAAGATCATTGAGCAATATGAGAAGGCATCCTCAGCTAGATTAAATTGGGGGAAAAGTGAGGGTTTTATTATTGGACAGTGGATGGGGAAAAGACCTCCGCAGCTTCCTGGTGGTTTAAAATGGGGCAGGGAAGGGCTAAAAGTTTTAGGTGTATATTTAGGGAATAGTCAATTTCAGATGAAGAATTGGGAGGGAATGCTGGAGAAAGTGA
>CM040838.1:727500-733642 GCA_022828995.1 Vimba vimba | reverse complement strand
CATTTTGATCCGCCTCACCAGGTCCTTCTTCAGGTTCTCCTGGCCCTTCCTCTCGCCCTGCAGGAACGCGATCTGAGCCTGCAAACAAACACATGTCAAATATTAACTCGTATTACAATTCAGAAATGCTGCAGATCAGTTTCTGAAGTCAAATTTAAGACAGAATCTCAAAATAAACCAAGCATCTCCAAACATTCAACCCAAACCAGCGTAACTGCAAGTTTAAATGTTTTATTCAATATAAACATATGTATTGAAATTTAAGTTTGTGTCCTAATCTATGTATAAGAGGTCAATCAATATTGGATTTTGCTGATAATGTGTTTAAAGACACTAGATAATGTGTTGCTGATCCTAGTAAAATCTATATACTCAAAGAGTTAATGTCCGCCTGTGGAGAAAATCCAGCTTTTAATATTGTATATATGTCTATGTTTTAATATGCTTTAAGACAAGCCATGTGGATTGCTGGGCTCATAGTGGAGGCGGGGCTCATTTGCATATTCATAGAACCGCGAATACTAAATGAGGCAAGGGTGTCGAGCATGAAGAATTTTTTTCACAATTTTTTATTTTTTTTAAATGTCATTTGGTGATCAAAGATGAGTTTTAAGGGATGAAATGATGGACTTTAAATAATGTTCTTAGTCGTTCTCTTCTGTGACGGGACGGTTGATTAGAAACAAGCCCGAAATACACCAAGACTCTTATTTTGAAAAGCTGATGCTCCACTACCAGCTGCTCACTCAGAGAGACGAGGAGATCGCACACGCACTCGCTCATGAAGAGATGGTCAAATAAATCGGTTTAATCCGAGTCTTCTGAAGAGACACAATCCCTTTTGTAGACACGATTTAATTTACATGTAAATAAAAGCTTAAATTAAATCTGTTCATCACTCACAGTGAACAATCTCATTAAGACCTCTTAAAATAATGAAGACTTGTAATACCATTAAAGATATTTAAGATTTTTTTCCCTTAAATCGGATCATTTGCAGGTCATAATTGTGAATGTGCCCTTGATTCTCTAATAGACTTTGATTTGATGGCAAACCGAACGCTGAACTGAACAGACCCACTAATCGTGTCCTGGGTTTCTCACCATGTGACCGAACGCATCACCTGACCCTTTTCCTTTGTTTACTGTGTGTTTTCCTGGAATGTCTGGAATTCTTCACCGTCTCTGAATGTCATCTTGGGATTCTGTCTTTCATTCTTCTGCCCTTTTACAGTCTTGATGTTGTTTTCAGGCTCTGCTAGAACTTGAATGTTGATTATTCTCCTCATATTCTCCATTGTTGCGGCTCCTCTCTTCCCAGTCTGTCAGTAACGCTCTGTTTACTTCCTGTCTCTATGAAGCCCCTCCTTCTGAAAAGCACACTGTGCTCTGATTGGTCGAGCGCTTCAGTGCTGTGTGTAAGCACCGCATGTCTCTCTCTCTGCTAAAGCGGCTCAGGTTAGTGTAGACACGCGTTAAACAACTTACACTGGACTAACACACTTAACACGCGACCTCTCGACTCAGATCCGATTAAAGACACACTAAACCGCTTTAAAATCAGACACAACATCGTCAAACGACACACTACTTCATCATGACAACTTCCTATCAACTTACGCATTCCTCGTTAATATACGCACAGCAATAATGAGATTTCATCGTGAACTCAATCCAGCTCAAACTTCATCAGACATGTACATATACTTACATTCTCTACACTATTAAATGTATTTTAAATCTATAAATGTTTAAAAATAAATGTGTATCAGTATTAAATATTAATAAATGCATGTATATATTTAAGAAAAATGTTACATAAATATAAAATATTTGTTTATATATAATATATATACAGTATATACATGCAAATATTGCTTAAATATATACATGCATATGTGTGTATTTATATATACAAAATAATTATACACAGAACACACACGTATATTATGTAAACACACTTGTATTCTGGATGTAATTAATCGTTTCTCAGCCCTAATCTGCACTAACGGCTCTGAATCAGTCCATGTCCGAAACCCCGTCACACACACACACACACACACACACACACACACACACACACACACACACACACACACACACACACACACACACACACACACATCATCATCATCACACGAGATTCCTGCAGGAAACACCCAATCAGAAGAAGAGCTGGGCCAGAGAGAGCCAGGGGAATGATGGGAGAATGTGTGCTAATCGTGGAGTGACCCATTAAAACGCATTTGCATTTCCTTCAAGTGTGTTTAACGACCTCAATCATTTCCAGACTCTCGGAGACTCTGCGGAGTGGAGGTGCGAGGACCCAGAGGCGTCTCTCCACATGCCTGTGGAACAGCAGGACCCACGAGGACCCGAGACACTTCACACCTTTATAATAACGCTATTAATCATTAAATAAGCATAACTAAACAGTTAATTAATCTTTTATAAAGCATTAATAGACATTTATAAATACAGCTATAAATGCTTTAGTCTTGATTTATAACTGAAGTGCCTTGGATCGCGCAGCTTTGAATGATGCTTGATGTAATTTCCACTGAAACAGGAAGTTAAGGCGGGACATACTGAATGGCTCCTCCCCCTTTTTAAATAGCCAATAGCGTTTAGTTTACCTCACAGACTGACAGCACCATGGAAGCGAATGCGAGCGCTGATGATGCGCTGGATTCAATAATAGACGTACAGTTGGAAAACAGAATAAAGCTGGAGCGTTTGAGTAACTGAACACAGTTTCCAATATTCATAATGAAAAGTTTCTCTATATGAATGTGGTTGAAAAATAAAAGTCTATGTAGAGAAACAATTCCATTAATAATAATGTGCACTGATGAATCACAAGAATGTATTAAAGTGAATAGAAATCATTAGCTATGTTTCCATCTAATGTTGTGAATTTAACTTAATCATTAACTTAAGCATAAATCATGTTAATAAAGCAGCGTTTCCATCCAACGTGTTCAAGAGAACAAAATCATCACTTCCTGGTGCAAAACATCATTAATAAAACTACGTTTCTGCAATCGTGCTCTTTCCCTCCATCGTGATGCTGGCGTTCGGGAACACACTCGTGTGTGAGACGCTTCTGGAGGGAGTTACACCAAATCACTCTGATCACACACTTCGACTTTCAGAAACACCAAACCAACATCAGAGACGCTGCGACGCCATTGGTCCACTGGTGACTCCGGTTATCCAATCACAGCTGACGCTGAGACAGTCACATGAGGTTTGAGGGATTTATTCAGTTTCAGTCGTAGTTTGTGTCTCTTCTTATCGGATAAAAAATGATCCGTCTCAGTTTTTAGAATTTATGCACATCTTTGCCGTTTCCATCCTGTATTTATATCCCCAAATGCGCATAAAAATATGTGTATGGAAACACAGCTATTGTGATGCAACGCTGACAGTGAGAACAGTCTGTCTGTGACCAATGAGAACAAAACCAGTTCAGCCAGATTACAGACGAATCTCAAGCACTAATCAGAGAGAGATTCGTCTGCAGAACCAAACAAACATCCAGCAGGTCCACGAGAAACCAGCGCAAGATCATTCTTCACACACAACCGGCTCAATCTCGGGAACACCGGCTCAATCTCGGGAACACGGGCTCAATCTCGGGAACACGGGCTCAATCTCGGGAACACCGGCTCAATCTCGGGAACACCGGCTCAATCTCGGGAACACCGGCTCAATCTCGGGAACACGGGCTCAATCTCGGGAACACCGGCTCAATCTCGGGAACACCGGCTCAATCTCGGGAACACCGGCTCAATCTCGGGAACACCGGCTCAATCTCGGGAACACCGGCTCAATCTCGGGAACACGGGCTCAGATATGTAGGGCCCTATGAAATCCGTTTTATTTTTTCTCAAATTCCATTTTATTTTTTTTCAAATTCCGTTTTTTGGGATAATTTTTAGCCTTTTCGGATTTTTCGGATTTTTCTTGTTTTCTTTTCACTTCTAAGCAGTATTGACCTTTAAAAATTTACTTACACAAACTCACAACTCAGCTTTTTTATTTAAACTGTTAATATATTCAGCAAAGCACATTCAAAATTCTTCAAAATTCAGCCAAACCTTCAACAAATCTAATAGAATCCAAAAATAACTGTTACAAGGTAGGATTGATGAGTATTAAATTAAAGATTAAATTAGCTTTTAAATCATTTTTCACAAAGAATGTTTTATAAAAAGATAAACCTCGCATATTTAAGCCTTTAAATCATTTTTATAAAAAGAATGAGTCAAAAAAGATAAACATTTACAATGATACTGACATTTACAAATACAAATGCATATTAGCTTAGGCAATCTTTTATTATTAATAGTAAAATTCGGTCCGATTTTCCCGTGGCGTCTGTCGTTCCTATGCAACCATGCACCGCGCTCTCCACAACGACAAAGAAGTTTTAGTAGCTAATAGATTTCCACCACCGAAAAACGCTTGCTGTAGCTCTGCTACAAGATTTATTTACGGAGAAGAGAAAAACACCCGTAGTGTTTGTGGTGTGCTACCTCCATTCTTTATGTTGACTGAGCTTTCAATGTTGTTACGGGAAGGGTGAAGTTGATTATGTTGGTTCTTGTCTCATGAACTGCGGTGCGCTTGCGGCAGTCTGAAAAGTTGAGGTGTTTTCATCTCGCTGCACCTGGAAAAAACGAGCGCGTCGGCGCTTCACTTATGAGCGCGCTCGCCTACATTTGAAATAACGAACTTGAGCGCGCAAAAGGTTCACGCTTGCACTCATACTGAAAAGCGCGCTGTTTGCAGCCCTGTATATTAACTGTATTGACAGATGTCTCTCTATATGTCTCTGGGTTTAGGTAGAGACCTTTCTACGTTTGTTGTTTTAAACTGAAAAAATTAGAAGGAAGTAAAAAAATCGTTTATTTAATATGTCAACAAAACATATGCAAATTCCGTGCGTATAAGAGAATTCCGTTTTCATTTGTAAATTCCGTGATTCCGTCCGCGTTTTCCGCATCACGGAAATCATAGGGCCCTAGATATGCTCCTAAACACACTAATGAAGCAGAACATGAAGCCAGTACGAACTGTACGCATTATTTTCATGACAATAAAGTACATTTTAAACCACAAGATTGTCATTGCAAAATACAATAAATAAAATAAATAAATAAACAAATATAAATAAAATAAATAAATAAATAAATATAAATAATAAAAAAAAAATAAAAAAATATATATATATATATATAAGCATTATATAAATTGTGCATAATGGGACCTTTTGTAGTAAATAGCCTACACACACACACACACACACACACACTACCGAATAGCAGTTCACACTAAAAATGAATCAAGAATCTATTGAGAAGACAAACCTCATTAATGTGAATTTGAGGTGAAGATGAGCTTAATTACCTCATTATTTGAATTAATCAACTTCATCATCATGAATGTAAAAAGTTGGTGACACTTTAAGGTTTCGTTTGTTAAGATTACTTCAGTGCATTCGTTACATTAGCTAACGTGAATAAATCCAGAGCATTTTAGTTACTAAACAATGCATTTATAAAATCTGAAGTTGCATCAGCTAAGATCAGTAGACGCCTGTGAACATTAACATTAACATTAACACTGACCAGGTTTAAGAGATGCTGCGAAAAATATATTTTATTCATTGTTAGTTCATTTTAGTTAATGCATTCAAACAAAACAATGAAACCATACAGACTAGTGCTAGTTATCGTGACAGCGGCTTCATGCGCCTCAGTGTGACGTTAGCACTCGTTGAGCAACAGTGTGTGTGTGTGTGTGAGTGTGTTCTGCTTGAGCAAGGTTCACTGCAGGAGGAGCTGTGGTTTGTTGCGGTTAGAAATGTCAGCGCTTCGACCCGATGAAGTTTCTGTGTTCACACACTCACAGCTCTGAACTGTAGACGCGCGTAACGACTCATTCGTTTATCCAATCAGCATATCTCCGACATTAGCATATCTCCGACATTAGCATATCTCCGACATTAGCATATCTGAGCGGTTTTAGAAGATTACCTGGATAAACGTTTGAGGAATACTGGAAATATGTTCATTCCAGGGTTATTATTGTTAACTAAAACTATTAAAAACATTTCTGTTAATTGAAATAAAGC
>CM040838.1:705000-725000 GCA_022828995.1 Vimba vimba | reverse complement strand
CAGGTGTGTGTTCACGACCCCCGACACAGGTGTGTGTTCACGACCCGACACAGGTGTGTGTTCACGACCCGCCGACACAGGTGTGTGTTCACGACCCGCCGACACAGGTGTGTGTTCACGACCCGCCGACACAGGTGTGTGTTCACGACCCGACACAGGTGTGTGTTCACGACCCGACACAGGTGTGTGTTCACGACCCGCCGACACACGTGTGTTCACGACCCGACACAGGTGTGTGTTCACGACCCCCGACACAGGTGTGTGTTCACGACCCCCGACACAGGTGTGTGTTCACGACCCGACACAGGTGTGTGTTCACGACCCGCCGACACACGTGTGTTCACGACCCGACACAGGTGTGTGTTCACGACCCCCGACACAGGTGTGTGTTCACGACCCCCGACACAGGTGTGTGTTCACGACCCGAAAGGTGTGTGTTCACGACCCAAAAGGTGTGAGTTCACAACCCGACACAGGTGTGTGTTCACGACCCGCCGACACAGGTGTGTGTTCACGACCCGCCGACACAGGTGTGTGTTCACGACCCGCCGACACAGGTGTGTGTTCACGACCCGCCACAGGTGTGTGTTCACGACCCGCGACGCAGGTGTGTGTTCACGACCCGCCGACACAGGTGTGTGTTCACGACCCGACACAGGTGTGTGTTCACGACCCGACACAGGTGTGTGTTCACGACCCACGACCCGACACAGTCGCGTGTTTACCACGGTAAAAGCAGCAAATCGTCCCGTGGGATCCGGCGCACCACCATCTAATGTGATGAGGACGAGCTCAAACCGGCAGGTAAAAGCTTAAACACATCCGGCTGTAATCCTGCGCTGAGCTCTGGACAGAACATGATCAGTGTGTTCACTGCGCTGGAGTCAGTCCGACAGCAGAGAGTCCCTGCACACCAGAGTTATGAATGAAGGACGTCGCCCGGATTCACTTGCTCAAGGTTCCCATCTGGAGACACACACATACACACACACACATCTCGCTCGCCCAAAATAGATGGCGATTTGTATCCCTGTACACACTCACAGGAGATCCTCTAATGCTGCAGAAAGTGCACTACTTAGAGCGCCAGTTACTGCTGTCAGTGTAAAGAGTGAGTCTGTGTGTGGATTTATCCGCTCCCTGAGGGCCGGCGTTGTGCGTCAGGGACGAGTGGGAGATTAACAGTGTGTCATTCTCTCTTTCAACATGGCGAACAGAAACGCAGCATCTAAAAGGGCTTCACCAACGCCTGAACCATCGTTTAGCGATGCAGATCAACACTTATAGACTGCGTTTGCTTTACTAGCGCCCACATGCATTACACCCGACAGCACAGAAATCAGGTCGTGAGATAAAGCAGGAGCTATTCTGATGCTAACAGAACTGTGTTCATATGGAGATTAGTGCTGGTTTTCTTGGAGAGGCGAAGCTGCCATTATTATAAAGAGAAGATCACTGGAAGTGGTGCAGTATTTGGGTTCGCTGACGCCGATGTTAAAGGGAACCCCAGGAATTAAGACTGTATGGCTTTATATAACGTAAATGATGTCTCTTACTGAAATATCTAGCACACACACACACACACACACACACACACACACGCACACACACACACACTGCTCTCGATACATCATGGGAAACACACACACACACACGCACATACTGCTCTCGATACATCATGGGAAACACACACACACACACACGCACACACTGCTCTCGATACATCATGGGACACACACACACACACACACACACACACACACACACACACACACACACACACACACTGCCTCCAGCTATCACAGCTCATGCATCAGATAATGGGACTGACGGCTCAATCTGAACATTTTCTCAATTGGATAAAAATAACTCGATGCACTGATGTTTACAATTACATTCATCTAACGAACATGCCTGTTCATTTACGTTTCATGTCTCAAACTGGCATTTGGTAACACTTTATAATAAGATCCCTGTGGTTAACACTAGTTTATGTGTTATCTAACTGCGTTCGCACTGGAGTTTCACACAGAATCTGTGATTGAGGTTAGTTTAGGGTAACTCACACTCTCACACACACACACACACACACACACACACTGCACTCTGATCCTCACAGCTCAAAACACACACAGGTCACAAAATCGGCTCATTTGTCTAAACGCGTGTCACATGACCTGAAACACGACGCCTCATTTCACCAAATTCTACAGCAGAATCACATGCATCTTCTGACTCAATGTCAGGATGCATTTCATTAATCTCAAATTAGAGACAAAAACTCTGAAGTTATAAATATGCTTATATTTCTTATAATTCCATTTAATTAATTCTGATTAAAAATGGTCGTTTTACCGAATATTTAAGTTTATCATGATGCATTCCTCTTCTATGGCATTTATAGAGCTGGGAATTAACACGAATTTCACGATTCGAATCACACGCTTGCAAATCGATTCAATTCTGATTTTGATTAATTTAGTTCCAGTGATTCACATCAGTCACAGTTCGGCAAATCTCTCAACTAACACTATAAAGGGAGTCAGTTGGTACATTACTATAATATTGAAAGTTAATATTAACTGATTTGTATACAAACACTAAAATTACACACAAAGCCATTTCTATAAAAATAACGCTATAATAATTTTATAATTACATAATTATGTTTCTACACCAAATCATTTTTAAAAATGTAAACATTTAAAAGGTGGCTGTCATAAAAACTGATTTATTCAAGCATTCGTTAAAATATAAAACCATTATAATATAATATTACAGTTCTAAAAATAATGAATATGTAATATAGTGCGTATAAGTATCAGAACGCTCATTTCTAGAGTTATTTTTCTAGCTGACTATCGAGTTTATGATCATTGAAAGGCTTTTCTGAGGTAAATGTGACATAATTGTTCTCAAGCCGTTTTATTGGTTTTACTGATTGATGGATTTCAAATCAAAAGTAGCAAAGCACAGAGATTATTGCTCTTTACTGGACGGGAGGCGCTTCAAAGTGTTCGTTCATCAGCTGAAAGCAGCGCAGACTGAAAGATCAATTCTTGGGTTTTAAGAATCAATCTAGAAATCAATATTTCTTACCCAGCGCTGGAATATAATCCACTTTATTCTGCAATACGAACACAAGCTATTTTCTGTCAATGTGCGAGACTTCTGATTCATGCGCTGCTCTACGCAAATAACAAGAAAAACAAAGTGCAGTAACTATTAAAACTATTTACACTACAAGCCAGTGTGTTTATTCATGCGATAATAAAGGAAAATAATATGATACCAAATACCAGTTTGCAATGTAAAACAGGCATTATAACAACATTACACAAGTTACAAATGGCCGTGTTGCTCTTACATTAAAAATAAAGTGATCGTGCCAGTAGTGTGTTCATACTAAAAGTTACGAAAGAGAAGATTACAAACAGCAGGAGGGATGATGTCGTTATCAGGCGTGGCGAGTTGGACACTTCATGCACTCGATCATCACAGATATGATGTAATATGTAAACAGTAGATGGAGTGCATAGTGGACATCATCAACGAGTGCTGTGTTAGCTTTTAAAGGGCTGGTTGATTATGATTTGACTTTTCTAACTTCAGTTAGTGTGTAGTGTTGCTGTTTGATCATAAACAACATCTGCAAAGTTACAACTCAAAGTTCAAAGCAAAGGGAGAGATTTGCTTTTACAGAAATCGCTTCTTAAGAACTACAACAAACGGCTGGTAGAGACTACAGTGAGCTTCTCCACGGGTTAGTGACATCACAAACCCTAAAATTTACATAAACCCCGCCCCCTGAACACAATTTATAGATTATCATGACAGAATATGCTAATCAATGACTAGAAGATCGTTAACTCCACATCAGCTGCATAAACTCATCAACTAACGTTCAGAAATGTCCTGTTGCTTCTACATGTCACTTCTAGAGTCTCTCCATCTTTGTCTGGTTTGAACATAAAAGGCTGCGCCGGGAGCAACGGCTCATTTGCATTTAAAGGGACACACACAAAAACGGTGCATTTTTGCTCGCCTTCAAAAAGTGACAATTTTAACTTGTTATATAAAAATATCTGTGGGGTATTTTGAGCTGAAACTTCACACACACACACACACACACACACACACACACACACACACACACACACACACACACACACACACACACACACACACACACACACACACACACACTCTGGGGACATCAGAGACTTATTGTACATCTTGTGAAAGGGCATTATAGGACTGCTTTAAGGATGCTTTAGTCTGAGATGGTAAGTTGTGAGCATACGCCCTGATCAACGCTCCTTTCCTCGTGTGACAGTGATCCGTCAGGGAAGATGCAGGGCGTTCACCTGACACAACAGGCAGGAGCGCATACCTTCACGTACAAGGGCAGACTTGCCTTTACGGGCCATAAACACACAAACACACACACAAAGGGTGGCGTTACTGGAGCATGTTGGGGCCTAAAGCTGCTGTACTGGTTCTTACTTACAGAACACACACTTTTCCAAACGACTGCTTTTCTAAGGAGGAAAAAGAAAAGTCACGGGGTCTAAAAGCACCAGTGTAATTTCAAGCTGAGAGTTAATTGGTTATTAGCTGGAAATCAAAGTACATGAATTGAGGAATAAGCCAAGCAAGCAGATTACGGGCAGATTAGTACTTTACTTGAGCTGTTTAATAGGAAATAAGTGCATTTGTGAGTGATTCAGTTCATGAGTCACACAGCTTATGTCAAACCCAAAGAGGAGCCAGTGGGAAACGTCAAACACACGGCGGACGCGAGGAAACCTGAGCGCGCAGAATCCCAGCGGTCATTAGCAGATCTCAGATGACACACACACACACACACACACACACACAGATGGCCACGCATTCACACACTCCGACGCGCACAGACAGACACAAACCAGAGGGAAACCCTGGCCTGGATCAGTGATTTACTTCTGTGACTGACAGGCTACGTTTACATGCAACCAAATAAAGCGTTAGCAATCGCACTGACGGCACTGAACCGCACCGACGGCTCAACCGCACCGACGGCTCAACCGCACCGACGGCTCAACCGCACCGACGGCTCAACCGCACCGGCGGCTCAACCGCACCGGCGGCTCAACCGCACCGGCGGCTCAACCGCACCGACGGCTCAACCGCACCGACGGCTCAACCGCACCGACGACTCAATCGCACCGACGACTCAATCGCACCGACGACTCAACCGCACCGACGGCTCAACCGCACCGACGGCTCAATCGCACCGACGGCTCAACCGCACCGACGGCTCAACCGCACCGACGGCTCAACCGCACCGACGACTCAATCGCACCGACGACTCAATCGCACCGACGACTCAACCGCACCGACGGCTCAACCGCACCGACGACTCAATCGCACCGACGACTCAACCGCACCGACGGCTCAACCGCACCGACGACTCAATCGCACCGACGACTCAACCGCACCGACGGCTCAACCGCACCGACGGCTCAACCGCACTGACGGCTCAATCGCACCGACGGCTCAACCGCACCGACGGCTCAACCGCACCGACGGCTCAACCGCACCGACGACTCAATCGCACCGACGACTCAATCGCACCGACGACTCAACCGCACCGACGGCTCAATCGCACCGACGACTCAACCGCACCGACGGCTCAACCGCACCGACGGCTCAACCGCACCGACGACTCAATCGCACCGACGACTCAACCGCACCGACGGCTCAACCGCACCGACGGCTCAACCGCACCGACGACTCAATCGCACCGACGACTCAATCGCACTGACGACTCAACCGCACCGACGGCTCAACCGCACCGACGACGACTCAACCGCACTGACGGCTTCGTGTAAACGCCTTAATCGATCCGATTGAGATTCCGATCGCACTCGCCACGTTTACATGCACAACTCGTTTCAGTCGGACTGAATTAATTCTGATTGATGAATCTGAATGTAGTGTTTACATGAACTTTACATGAACACTAAACATGTGATCGGGTTGATGTGTGTGTTTGTGTCACAAGCTTCATATCGGAATAGATGTTTTTGACATGCGCTCACTGCACAAATATACAGAGTTTCCTGATGTCTGCGCATAATAACTATTGAACTGTTGTGCCGCTGTTTATATCTATCATTATATTTATATTATTTAGAAAAGGAATAAACTATGCTCTTTGTCTCCAAATTATGACCGGAAATGGATAAATATTAAGTTGTTAACACACGTTTCACGTTCATGTAAACACTACACTGGGATTCATCAATCGGAATGAATTGAGTCCGACTGAAACACAAGTTGAGTGTGTGAACGCAGCGAGTGAGTCCTCTGTCCATGAGAGAGCCAGAGACAGAGCAAGAGCTTCGGAAAACTGCAATGGATGCCAGAAAATAGGGAAAACAGGGTGAATGTAAATGCAAAGTGTAGGAAAATGTGTAATGTGTGTGTCTGTGAGAAATGGACGTCCAGACGGGACGAGACCAAACACAAACTTACCAAACAAACAACCAATGAGTGTGAGTGATGTGAGATGTGGACGGAGAATCACACGCTGGCCTGACATCACTGCCATTCCCAGTCAAAACACACACACACACACACACAGGCAGTCAAAACACAGTTCCTGAACATTTCCGTTCTCTCGGTGAGATCTGGATTCAAATGTTGTGGCCTTATAGTTCAGCGATTGTAACTCTGACTCTGTTTAATTTGGGCGTTGAGTAAATATATGTATGGACTGCCGGAGTCTCCGCTCAGGACACGCGTCTCATTCTCATTTACTTAAACTTCATGCAGTAAAACAACTAAAACAGCAAAAAAAAAGAATAAAAAGACGAGTGCTGGGCAACGATTAATCACATCCAAAAAAAAAGTTTGTTTACACATAATATGTGTGTACTGTGTATAATTATTATATATATATATAAATATATAAAAATACACACATATGCATGTATTTAAGGAAAATGTGTTATTTATATATAAAATATTTATATTTTTATATATAATGTAAATTATGTCTAAATATATATACAGTATCTACAATGCAAATATTTCTTAAATATGTCATACATGCATATGTGTGTATTTATATATACAAAATAACTATACACAGTATGATGTAACACACATTATGTAAACACAAACTTTTATTTTGGATGCGATGAACACTGTCACACATGAATATGTGGTTTACACCCAGTCCGTGAAACCGGTATAATTTTGAAAGATATGGATTTCGTGTCATACCGCACTAACAAGAACACACTAGTCGACAGTACGTGAGCATCCGGACCCGTCTCTAGTAGCGTTAAAGCGCTGATGTGTGTGAAACTCCAGCTTATCCTCGCTGGTCAAGCCTAGCATCCCCGTTTCCCAGCCGAGGACACGACACCAGCGGGAGCGTCAGCAGCGTGAGTCACGAACATCAGCTCATCTGTCCTGTTCCCCAGCATCACACGAACACAGCGCTGCCTACACACACTCGCTTCGGCTGCCAATGGCCTTTCAGTTCACGCGCCACGTCTCTGACTTCAGGTGCAGGAGCCTACATGCAAACCCAGAGATTATACTCCTTTCAATCGATTGTCAAGGTGCTGGAGGGCGATTTCAACATATGAAGCCTCTCCTACACGCGGCGCCCACACACGGCTATGAAAGGCATGCTGGTTACGAAAGAAACCCAACATCAGTCAGGATCTCCTCATCTACACACTGCCTTCTAGGGATGTCAAATGCATCCGTACTTTGGTAGCAATCGCACACTGAAATACAAATGTACAAATGTTATGATTTCAGTGCTTCCTCAATATCATAGACGGACAAATGCATGTAAAAACATCCAAATTTAGAATAAGCTGCTTTTGAGCGTCTCTGTTAAACACTCGGTTTTGAAAGGCGAGACTCGGAAGTAAACGCCCACTGCTGTGATTGGCTAACCGTTTTGCATATTTAAATTATTTTCAATATCCCTGCTATTATTACACGTGTGGAATTGTTTTGAAAACTTCCGATGTTCGCTATACTTGTTCATTTTCACCTGATTACAGGGGCATAAAGTGACTTTAGAAAGATGGTAGCGTTATTTCATTTTTACACAGAGACTTGTAGGTGTATTAGTTAAATCTGTTGACTTTATCAAGCTTTGTTTCATTATACGCCAACGGTGACAGTTCAGAAATGGGAAAAAGCACAGTATGCATGCCTGTAACTGTGAAGTATTAAAGATATCTTAGCCATTTATGTTTGGCTTTCTGCAGAAAAAATATTAACAAATCAAAAAATTGAGCCAGGAAAGTTTCCAAAACTTGGATGATTTGACATGGAATGACGCTTATGTATTTTCGAGGTAGTTATTACATTATATTAGTGTTTAAACGAAGACGTTGCAGAAAGGTGTACATAGTTGAAACAATTACGCACATTACACATGCTTGGTTGTGGCAAATAAAGTTTAAATACTTGAAGTTACAAAACTTTTAATGGTGTTTCGTGTAAACAAATTATGAATGAATATACCATCTTTTGTCGCACTGTCGTTCTTATATTCATCGTTCATAGTGTTTGAGTAAAGAGAGTACATATCAAACGATTTGTGTAAGATAAAGCATTAGCGACACATGGTAAAAACACTGTTACTCGCCATCGGATTCAATTACTGTTGTTTTCAGACTCTCTGAAGAGCCTGCGTCACACGGGGTCTTGTTTAAAACTGAATCGGCAGGAAAATGAAGCGTGTCTTAGTGGCACAGTCTGGAACTTTGTTTAAAAATAAAGTTCATTCACGCTTTCTTAATTAGGATCGTTAGGATCACACGGAAGGCAAAGCAAAGACTGTGTTTTTCCTCAACTTGGCACTTCTAACCGTCGGTGGGCGGGGCTAAAGAGGCGATGATGCAGAAGTGGGCGTCGTTCTTCTTTCGTTGCACTATGATGTCATAATGTGACAAAATCCGAAACGAGTAATTCAATAAAAGCTGTTTTTGGACTAAATGAGGAAGTTGAGCTCTGAAAGATACAGAATATTTTTATAATACAAGAAAATTTTAGCCCTTTAATCGTGATTTCTTCTTCTTTTGTTTATTTAAGCAAAATCGTCTGCACTATTTGCAATATATCCAAGCATGAATCTCGGTTATACTGTGTTTGCGTTCGTGTTGTAGCTCAGAGGTTGCGTAATTGCATTTGTTCAGCAGCCACAAAGTAATTTTTGTTGGTTTAAATATCAAAATACATGAATACAATTTTGAATTATTGTAATCAATGTTAGGAATTTCACTGTTTTAGCTTTAGAGAGAAGCTTTAACCAGTTTATATAATGTAGCGAGATAAGGTCAAATAATAAACCTCGAGTTGATGTTTTCTTTGTGCTCACATGAAAATGCAATAATTCTAATGAAATGTAAAAAGAATGATTAATAATCGTAATTAGGATTTTTGAGAAAAACACTCGTGATTATTATATAAATCATTATAGTGCGGCTCTATGGTGAGGTATTAACAGCTAGTTATATCTTAACTTGTTTTAAGTGAATGCAAACAGGCCTAACAAAAAAAACAACAACATCGGATTGATGCATTTAAATACCTGTAAAACTCATTCAATGGTCACGTGTACATTTGTTCTATTGTTTTACGGTTTCAAAACCACAATCAACAATCACTTCATATATCCAGTGCTGATCTGACGATTGAAAGCCCCGTGAGTATTCTCTCCTCACACTTCCTGGTTTGTCCTTCATTCAACATGCATAATAAAACATGGAGCGACTGTTCGGACGTCCGGGGGAAACGACCCATAAATGCCAAACACATTCCCGAAGCATTCATTAATCAATCGCTGCCCTTTAGGTGTAAATATCTCATCTCAATCACAGAGAAGTGTGTGTGTGTGTGTGTGTGTGTGTGTGTGTGTGTGTGTGTGTGTGTGTCATGGGCTTACAGGAGGTGAAGCAGGACATCGAACAGAAGATCAGCCTCGACTGCTGGAGATCAAGGACAGACAGTCCACACTATACAGTCACAGCCAGACAGTCCACACTATATAGTCTACACTATATAGGCACAGCCAGACAGTCCACACTATATAGTCTACACTAGATAGTCACAGCCACAGTCTACACTAGACAGTCTACACTATATAGTCACAGCCAGACAGTCTACACTAGATAGTCACAGTCAGACAGTCTATATAGTCACAGCCAGACAGTCTACACTAGATAGTCACAGTCAGACAGTCTACACTATTTAGTCACAGTCAGACAGTCTACACTAGATAGACACTAGCCACAGTCTACACTAGACAGTCTACACTAGACAGTCTACACTAGACAGTCTACACTCGATAGTCACAGTCAGACAGTCTACACTATTTAGTCACAGCCAGACAGTCTACACTATTTAGTCACAGTCAGACAGTCTACACTAGATAGACACTAGCCAGACAGTCTACACTCGATAGTCTACACTAGATAGACACTAGCCAGACAGTCTACACTCGATAGTCTACACTAGTCACAGCCAGACAAAAGAGTTGTTTAGCGTTTAAGGACTTCCTTGTAGTTGTGATGATACACTGTCTCAAAGCATCACTCAGATATGCAGATGATGCAGGCGATGGTGACAGACTGATGATGTAACTGCACTCCTACTGTGATGTCATGACGAGAAATCACAGGAACAAACTCACAGAAACATCAACATGTCACACCAGAAGCTTGATTTTAGGGCCATGAAGATTTCTGCAATGTGACATAACTTTCAAGACAGTTAATGTTGAACGCTTTCATTTTAGGTTTGTAATTCTTTTTATGAAGATTCATTGTTACCGTGTTAAATCCTGAAAATTATGCTGTTCATACACACACACACACACACACACAAATAAATAAATATATACATACATACATACATACATACACACACACACATACATATAAAATATTATGTATTATATATACATACATACATACACACATATGTATATATATATATATATATATATACACACACACACACACATATATATATATATATATACACACGATGCTATAATGCAAAAATATCTTAATGGTGCTACAAACAGTCTTCTTTATGCAACATATAACTTAATTTTAGGATGAAAAGGCTACATTTACTCAACATGAAGGTTGTTTAAAATCTCAGTGGAAGACAGGAATGTAAAAAATGTGCAGAATTCCTGTCAAGAACATGTCCTGGCCATATTGCATAGAAAAATGAAGAGATAATATTTTCTCTGTTCGTTTCGCAGTAAAGGCGGCTTTTGATTCTGAATGTAATACGAGGAGAGGAGAGAATGGATTTAGGAGACAAACTCAAGTTTTTGTGCTGCTGCGTTGAATGTGTGCAGGGTTGTGTGTGTGTGCGCGCGCGCGCGTGCGTGTCTAACGTCAGCGCGCGCAAGAGAAAAACAAGCCCACAAATGTCTGATTGCGACTTTTGGCGGAGAGCGTTCAAAACACCTCAGAAAATAATAACGGTCGCAAAAGGCGCGTTACCTGCAGCTCGGCCCGTTCCACCTCCCATTGGGCTCGTTCCACCTCGAAACGGGCCCACTCGTGCTGGAGAAAGTGTAAGATCCCCGGAATACTGTACTGAGCGCGGGCCGTGTCCCCGCCGTCGCCCGGCTGAGGCGCTTTCGCTCCGGGAAGGACCGAGTTGTTGTTGTTGTTGAAGAACACACCGGGGCCCGCCTGCTCGTCCATGGCCAGGCCGGGAATCGGAGGTCTGATCGACCACACGGACACTAGATTTCGTCCGATCGCTCGCTGAAATATCCGCCTCGGAGCTCGAAGGGAAACGGGCTCACTCACCGCGAGCTGCTGCTGTCACTTCATGACGTTTCCGCTAGTTGTATTCGATTCGCGAATGAATCATTCTTTTGAACCGATTCGCTGAACCGATCGCGTAGAACCGAACCGCAAAGTGGAATGAAGAAATGGCAGCATAACATGGATTTGAACGTTTCAGTTTTTAGCTTGAATTTGAATAGATGTATAAGCGTATATTTTAGTGACATCTAACTTAAATGTACATTAAATTAGAACATTAGATACAGAACATTCAAATCTCATGATTCTAGAACTTTTATTGTTCATTGTTTATTTATTATGTCGTTTGCTTGTTCTGTCCTGTAAAGCACTTTAAACTGAACGTTTCAGTTTTTAGCTTGAATTTGAATAGATGGATAAGCGCATATTTTAGTGACATCTAATTTAAATGTACATTAAGACATTTTTATCCCTTAATTAGGTCTGTCAAAAGATTAATCACGATTAATCGCATCCAAAATAAACGTTTGTGTTTACATAATATGTGTGTGTACTGTGTATGTATAATTATTTTGTATATATAAATACACACACATGCATGTATATATTTAAGAAATATTTGCATACATATACTGTATATATATATTTATATAGTTTATATTATATATATATATATTTTTTTTATATATAAATAACACATTTTTTCTTAAATATATACATGCATGTGTGTGTATTTATATATACAAATTTAATTATACACAGTACACACACATATATTATTAAAAACAAACTTTTATTTTGGATGCGATTAATCGCGATTAATCTTTTGACAGCCCTACTTTTAATGTCTTATGATACAGAACATTCAAATCTCATGATTCTAGAACTTTTATTGTTCATTGTTTATTTATGTCGTTTGCTTGTTCTGTCCTGTAAAGCACTTTAAATTGAACGTTTCAGTTTTTAGCTTGAATTTGAATAGATGGATAAGCGTATATTTTAAGTCAAGTCGCCTTCATTTATACCGCGCTTTAACAATATAGATTGTTTCAAAGCAGCTTTACAGAGATAATAGGAGATTAAAGTAACAGAGATTGTTTTGGCTTTACAGCAGCTCTAGAATAAAGTTATTGCCCAGATAAAGTTAGTTTTTGATTATATAGTAAAAGAAAATAAATGGAAATTAAAAACATTTTACCGTGGCTTTCTTGTAATGTCTTATAATACTGAACATTCAAATCTCATGGTTTAGTGCTTGGTTATTTATTGTGTATTTTTCTTGTTCTTGCCTGTAAAGCACTTTAAACTGCATTGATTTGTTTGAAAAAGTGCTATATAAATAAATTGATTTGATATTTTTTATTATATAATTTATATACTTTTTTTTATCACATTTTATTTTAATTGAAACTGATTTATGTATGTAAGCATATTCTGAGGTATAGCCTACTTTATTTATATTTTAGTTTATATATTTACTATATATTCAAGTTAAACTAAATGAGAAATGTTGCCTTGGCAATTATCTGAAATATAATACTTTTTTCAGTTAAAGTTTATTTTAAGTAATTAATTTCTTTTATTGTTTTAATAATAAACCTGCAGTTCGTGTAAAGGCTACTTCTATGATATTTATATAAGAATTAGATAACTTTTTTAAAAATGATTACCCATAAATGTAAGGTGAAAACAAACACAACATATTATATTTTCAGCATGTAGGAAATGTAGGCTATCAAAAACATAACTGGGGATAAAATGACTTCCACTAAATAACATAAATACACTAAATTTATGCAAATATTTAACCAAATATTTATCAAACAACAAAGTCCATGATAAATGCGCGCATGTCTGAATGTGCCTCAAAAGAACAAAACCATTCAAACAAAACGTTCAAACGAACCGATTCGTTCAAATGACTCGCACTTCTCAACGCTGGTTTCCGCTCGTTTCACGCCCACAAGCAGGTCAACAGATCGCTGCGAGCACGAAACACTCTGATTGGACAGAACAAACAATTTGCACTGTGAGTAGCCAATCAGAGACGAGTGCACAGAGCATGCTGGGACTTGGAGTTCGGATGCGTGTTATTCTTTTTTCCGCCAAACCTTCTCATTGCTAGTTTCAGAGTTTTTGTTTATTGATAGCGGTTAGCAATCCTCTAAGCACACAAGGAAAATAAATACTAATGAAAATACAGATTTGGAGATTTTAAACACAATTTTACTACGAATAAAATAAGCCATATGCAAATGAACACCAGCACAATAATTAAATGAAAGAAGGCAGGTAATATAAAATGCATGTTATTAACATTACATAATTGAGACTCAACCAAATGCTGGTGTCATATTTTCACAATGGATTCATTTGTTGAAGTGATCATGTCATGCACAAACTGTTTACAGCACTACAATACTAACCTCTGTTTTACACACACCCTGAGAAGGTCAAACCCGTGAACAACACAAAGATCCATTCAGACCCTCATTTACCTGCAACACTTTAGGAATGTGTATCTTCATCCTTATTAGTGTGTGTAGACAAAAAGACTTATATTAAAACAACTCAATAACTGCATCCTTATTATTGTAGAAAACTCAACAACTGGAAACAATAACAGTTTGTATTTTTATTATTATTTTAAACTCTTGATTTAATAGTGGATTGAAGGTGGTAAAGCGGCAGCGTGCGTGGCCCGTGACGTCACAGCCGGCGCACTATTTAATTAGTGTTAGTGCGCTTCGCCAGTAATTAATACGCGCACAGGTCAGTGGAGCGACACAACATGCCTCCGTTTGAAACAACTCAACATCCCAAACCTTTCAAACAGAGGAAGAGTTTAGGTATGTGTCTTTATATCATACAAGCATTAGACGATCTGTTGACATACTGTCAAAATCAAATGTTGTCTTTGTTTTTTCTAATGTTGATTACCAACCAGCTACGAGGAAACACGAGGTGGCTGGAATCAGAACTAAATTTCCAACTAAAATCCCGGTAGGAAAAGCCCAGTTCTGTGTGTGTGTATATAGCTAGTTTATCTATTACTGTCTTTTTGCCTTAAATAATGTGTATTTCAGGTGATTATTGAGCGATATCAAAGAGAGAAGTACTTACCGCCTCTGGATAAGACAAAGTTCCTCGTGCCGCAAGAACTCACTATGACACAGTTCGTCACCATCATCAGGTGAGGAAACCCCTTCACAACTTTAATTCTTTACTCAAATGTTTAAAAAAACAACTTCTGATTCTGTCTATATTTCTTAGAAATTCAATTCACGTTTATTTGTTTAGCACTTCTTACAATACTACTAATGTCTGAGTCTGACTGTTGGCGCGGACAGTGTTTAAAATTACCTCAGAAAATAACGGTCACCATAGGCGCGCGAAACTATAGTTTCAAAAGGCGCGAATGTATAGTTTAAAAGCAGCTTCAGCTTTTTGGCTTTATACATGTGAAAAAAAAAAAAAAAAATAGTACCTAAAAGTTTATATGATTAAGTAATGTGCTGTAGTAGTAGATGGATATTTTTCCATGGCTCAGAGTTCTCACACTGCAGTGAATCGCTCGAGGCGTCAGCTGATCGTCACCTGGCTGGATTTAAGGACTTTCTCACGGTGTGGGCTTTTCCCATAGACTGGTTTTTCCTCATGTCTGATCTGATTTTTCTCAGGAATCGAATGACCCTGATGCCCAATCAAGCGTTTTACCTGCTGATCAACAACTCCGGCATCGCCAGCATGTCTCTGACCATGGCTCAGCTCTACAAGGACCATAAAGATGAGGATGGTTTTCTGTACATGACCTACGCCTCTCAGGAGATGTTTGGACACTGCGAGGCTTATAACAACAGGTGATGAGTGCAGATGGGGCTTGTTCATTTACTTCACTGAACTGTGAGATATTTAAGTCTTTGTATATAGTGTTAACTTTTTAGGTATTTAGATTTACTTATCTTTCTAATGTATGTTTTAATTGTCTGTAATAAATTCTGTAATTCGTGCATCGGTCGCTAGAGGGAGACTTCTGTTCTTTCCTGTTCTGCAGAAGTGTCCTCAAATATGCCTGAGAAATAAAATGGTCAATCTTTCATTGGTTAATCATGTGGTGATTTAAAAAAAATAAAGGATATTGTTCATGTTTGATGCTAAACACTTGCTTTTTTTTTTTCTGAAGTATTGTTAAAGCAAGGACATGTATTTATAAAGATGTTTCTTTGCCATTAAAGATTTAAAAGCAAAACTTAAGGTCTCTTTTATTGCAGCAGTTTAAATTGGTGCAACTAACCCTTCGACCCTCAGCAGTACACACACACACACACACACACACACACACACACACACACACACACACACACACACACACACACACACAATCATTGGTGGTGCAAAAGCAGTTCAAAGATTAACAATTTGTATGCCTAAGTATAGGATGTTGACCTTTGTGATTAACCCATAGATTATTTTAATCAATCACTGAACAAATTTCTCAATACTTGAGTCACTTTTTTCAAAACCCTTCGCACGGTGATTCCAACAAGTCCATGTGGACTAAACGCTGAATTTTCCATTGTTATGGCAAAAAATGCGTTGAATGATTCCTACTTTCAAATTGAATTAATTTCTCAAACACAACCAAACCTCTGTACCTGCAGGCCAACTTGCACATTTACATTTCAAAATGGTTAAACTAGAGTTCAAAACTGAATATGACCACAATCTACTACAATTATACAGTAATGCCATATTTAAATCAAATCTAAAAATGAATTAAGTGTCATCAAAAGTGATGAATTATGGAAGAATGACTTGCATATGAGTGTTTTGAAGATGCTAAGGAGAACTGAGTTTTGAAAAATGATCCAGGAGAGATAACTAGTTGACTAGTTTGAACCTGTAGAAGTGCAGCAGCTGTGATGACCCGTGGCCTGCAGGTGGCGCTCTTGCTGTTCGAGATGACCTCAGTGCTGCACCTGTGGGCAGAGTTAGAGATGTAGCCGTGAACTCACTTCATACGAGCACGGAGCGGCTCATTTTGTTAATGAGGATTATTTAGCTATTAGTTTCCTGGTGGATTAATGTGTCCGCCTGGAGATGAGTGTGTCTCTCGCCCTGTGTTTCACACACACACATCTGATCTGACGAGGAACACACGTTAGTCATGCCTATGAACATTTGACTAGTCTGATGTTTTGTTTCATTGATTATTTTCAGTGCATTGTGACAGAGCATCTCTTGAATATTAATAAAGCTGTGCATAGACAGATAAATAGATGCATCAAGGACTGATAGAAGAATAGATAGAGTGATAGAAGGATAGATGGAGCGATAGAAGAATAGATAGAGCGATAGAAGGGTAGATAGAGCGATAGAAGGATAGAGCGATAGAAGGGTAGATAGAGCGATAGAAGGGTAGACGGAGCGATAGAAGGATAGATGGAGCGATAGAAGGGTAGATAGAGCGATAGAAGGATAGATGGAGCGATAGAAGGGTAGATAGAGCGATAGAAGGATAGATAGAGCGATAGAAGGGTAGATAGAGCGATAGAAGGGTAGATAGAGCGATAGAAGGGTAGATAGAGCGATAGAAGGATAGATAGAGCGATAGAAGGATAGATAGAGCGATAGAAGGGTAGATAGAGCGATAGAAGGATAGATAGAGCGATAGAAGGGTAGATAGAGCGATAGAAGGGTAGATAGAGCGATAGAAGGATAGATAGAGCGATAGAAGGGTAGATAGAGCGATAGAAGGATAGATAGAGCGATAGAAGGATAGATAGAGCGATAGAAGGATAGATAGAGCGATAGAAGGGTAGGTAGAGCGATAGAAGGGTAGATAGAGCGATAGAAGGATAGAGCGATAGAAGGGTAGATAGAGCGATAGAAGGGTAGATAGAGCGATAGAAGGATAGATAGAGCGATAGAAGGGTAGATAGAGCGATAGAAGGATAGAGCGATAGAAGGATAGATAGAGCGATAGAAGGGTAGGTAGAGCGATAGAAGGGTAGATAGAGCGATAGAAGGATAGAGCGATAGAAGGGTAGATAGAGCGATAGAAGGGTAGATAGAGCGATAGAAGGATAGATAGAGCGATAGAAGGGTAGATAGAGCGATAGAAGGATAGAGCGATAGAAGGGTAGATAGAGCGATAGAAGGGTAGATAGAGCGATAGAAGGATAGATAGAGCGATAGAAGGGTAGATAGAGCGATAGAAGGATAGAGCGATAGAAGGATAGAGCGATAGAAGGGTAGATAGAGCGATAGAAGGGTAGATAGAGCGATAGAAGGATAGATAGAGCGATAGAAGGGTAGGTAGAGCGATAGAAGGGTAGATAGAGCGATAGAAGGATAGAGCGATAGAAGGGTAGATAGAGCGATAGAAGGGTAGATAGAGCGATAGAAGGGTAGATAGAGCGATAGAAGGGTAGATAGAGCGATAGAAGGATAGATAGAGCGATAGAGGGGTAGATAGAGCGATAGAAGGGTAGATAGAGCGATAGAAGGGTAGATAGAGCGATAGAAGGGTAGATAGAGCGATGGATGGATAGAATAATAGATGTTCAGGTTCATCAAACGTCTCTGACGGTGTTTGGAGCTTCAGATGAAATATAACAGTTAACATGATATAAGCATAATTATGATTGCTTAAAATGAAAAAATACTTAAACAATTATTTTTGAGGAAGACAGAACCAGAGTGTGTGTGCAGGAGACGAGCTTCAGGCTGACTGACATTTCCTGATTTTATTAATTAAATTGTAAATATTGCTGTTTTAAAAGCGAGCAGTGCGTAAAGCCTGTATTCTCCTGCACAAAACAATAATAATAATAATATAACATTTAGTTGATCATTTCAAATCCAAACACACAAATCTACAGAACACTAAAACCTGAATCAAAAGAAAAGCAGTTTGTAATTTATATAAATATGTATTTTGCAATTAAAGTGACCTCTGACCTCGCCTGACCCCAACACACACACTCATGTTAATCAGGACACATTCATAATTCGCTCATGTGTTGTTTGTGAAAGAGTGACATCACTGAGAGCGGGTCACGTGACCACAGATACACTCTTAAGATGAATCTCATGCAGATTAATGAATATTTCATAACCGGTCCATAAAAAGACCACATGATTATTTAATGGGATTGGAGCTGAAATGAGAGTGTGTGTGTGTGTGTGAGCGAGAGTGTGTGTGTGTGTGTGTGTGTGTGTGTGAGTGTGTGTGTGTGTGTGTGTGTGTGTGTGTGTGTGAGAGAGAGTGTGTGTGTGTGTGTGTGTGTGTGTGTGTGTGTGTGTGTGTGAGTGTGTGTGTGTGTGTGTGTGTGTGTGTGTGTGTGTGTGTGTGTGTGTGTGTGTGTGTGTGTGTGTGTGAGAGAGTGTGTGTGTGTGTGTGTGTGTGTGTGTGTGTGTGTGAGTGTGTAAACGCTCTAAGAGCTTCCTGACGTCTGTAATGCGTTTCACTTCATAAACATCAAGAAGAAAGAGATCGTCATCAAGTGTGTCACAAAACATTTTATATTTTACATTATATATGGGCTGTATATTTTTTTATAATTTTTATTTTTACATTTTTATATATAGTATTTTTTAATGTTATATTGTATAGTTATAGATAGCTGTTATGCATATTAATATACCGTGTAACTTGTATATTACAATAGTTATGTATGATAAAAATAAAATGTATTATTTGATACATTATAAATATATAATAAAATAGACAAACATTCATTAACACTCACTCACGCACACACACACTCTCTCTCACACACACACTCACGCACACACACACACATACTCTCTCTCACACACACACTCACGCACACACACACACACACATCTCTCACACACACACACACTCACGCACACACACACACACACACACTCTCTCTCACACACACACTCACGCACACACACACACACACATCTCTCACACACACACACTCTCACACACACACACACACACACACACACACACACACACACACACACACACACACACACACACACACACACACTCTCTCTCTCACACACACACTCTCTCTCACACACACACACACACACACACACACACACTCTCTCTCACACACACACACACACACACACTCTCTCTCTCTCACACACACACACACACACACACACTCTCTCTCTCACACACACACACACACACACTCT
>CM040838.1:680000-702500 GCA_022828995.1 Vimba vimba | reverse complement strand
CGCTTTAATTATTTACAGGGTTTAATTGAATCAGTCGACCCGGGGAGAGACTCCCGTGAGGAACCGTCTCTGTCCTTTGATCCGAGAGGATCGAACAAACCATGCTTTAGTAAATCTGAATCATGACTTAAAAAAATGAAGATTATCTCCACACTTTTTTTTTTCTTTTTTTTTTTGCATTAACACTGTCATTATTTAAAGGTCCCGTGACATGAAAATTTCACTTTATGAGGTTTTTTAACCTTATGAGTTCCCCGAGCCTGCCTGTGGTCCCCCAGTGGCTGGACGATCTGATGGGTGTAAACCAAGCCCTGGGTATTTTGGAGAACATGAAAGCTCCGACGGGCGAATCTAGAATCCTCCCTGTATGTCGTCATAAGGTGAAAGGTCACCTCCCCTTTCTCTGCTGGCCCGCCCATGAGAATATGAGAATATACGCGAGTGCGATATTGGTTTTTCCTCGAGAGACATCATGGCTTGCAAACGAGCGAAGCATGGCAGTTGCTCAGTGTTTGGATGTACAAATGAACACAAAAGTATTTTTTTAGTTCCTTCATCCGAGCCTCTGAAGAACCAGTGGGTTATGTGCATTTCTGATGTGTAATTGTTCAAGTTCAGACAGATAATCTTTCTCTCAAAGTCGTTCAATACTGTTTATGCATCAGTAAATCAAGCCAGTGACTAAAATATCAACTTCACGTCGTTTCTCTTAGTAGGATGAAAATAATCTTACTTAAACTGAGATTAATATACATACAGATAGCGATCAAAGAACAATCCCTTTCCAGTCGCCCAAGCTGTCAATCACACAGCGCGAGTTTATCTGGACACTTGCCGAAACTCGTTATGAAATCAATGACGCTGTTTCACTGCACAACGAAGCTCTTACTGTACTGACCTCATGTTTGCATTGGTGAAATCATTAGTGAGAGAGCAGAAACTGTTGCAATGATAAGATCTTCATTCACGCGATCAACAGGCTGTCATCTGCACAATCATCACTGCAATAGAACAAGAAGCTATTATAAAAACGTATAATAGCTGTAATAGTAAAAGTATTCGAGAGAGTTCCACATGTAATGCTAGCTATTTCATATGCAAGCATGTCAGCCAATCACAGCAGTGGGCGTTTACACTGAAGTCTCACAGCCAATCACAGCAGTGGGCATTTACACTGAAGTCTCACAGCCAATCACAGCAGTGGGCGTTTACACTGAAGTCTCACACAGACACGCCCTTCAAACAGAGCGTTCAAATCAGAGGCTAAAATCAGGCTAGGAAATATGCCTTTTATTTCTAAATTCTTAAATTATTACAACATTCTAAAATAATAAAATAATCCATGTCATGGGACCTTTAAGTATTGCAGTTTTTTATTTTTATTTTGCTGTGTCATTATTATTATTATTGCAATTATTATTATTATTTTATTTTATCATATATATTTTTTATGTAGCCTACCATTACTGTGAATGAACATCATCTAAGGCAGTTTGTTCTGGTTGGTTGGGGAGGGATTGAAAATGTAAAAAAATCAAAGTCAAATTATGACATAGCTACTGAGATGAAAAGTCAAAATTATGTGATAAAATGTAAAAATTATGGCCTTGTGTATCAATTATACATTTTAATGTCATAATTATGATTTACAAAAGCATGATTTTTTTCTCTTATGTGGCAGAAATGGGCTTCCATAATGATGCGAGATAATAGACAGAACACATAATTTCATAATGACATATTTCTGCCGGGAAGTGAATCTGCACTCGGACGAGGCTCTGTGAACATCTCTCACCGCACAAACAAAATGAGCAGAAGACAAACAGAAAAGCATGAAAACTTGCACACACACACAAAGCTGCAGATGTGAACATAAACACGAATTCGCGACTGTAAACACACGCAAACAAACACGCGCACACACACACACACACACACACACACACACACACAAACACGCACACACACACACACACACACACACACACGCACGCACATCTGTTCTGTACTGGCCTGGCTTTACCTCGATTTAACTCGCTAATTCTCTCTGTTCAACCTTTAAACACTATTACACTGTTTCACGAGCATTAAGGGGTTAAAAATAAGTGTTCGTGACGTCAGCTGAAAGAAACGGGATTCACTCATTATTCAACATTTGTAATGTTATGTAATGTATTCTATTATAGGCTATTTTTTTATTTTACAAAAGATTCTATTTCAAATAAATGCTGTTCTTTTAAACTTTATATTCATCAAAGAATCCTGAAAAATAATTGTACACAACCGTTTTCAACACTGATAATAATCATAAATGTTTCTTGAGCATCAGATCCTCATATTAGAGTGATTTCTGAAGGATCATGTGACACTGAAGACTGGAGTAATGATGCTGAACATTCAGCTTTGATCACAGGAATAAATTACACACTTTAAAATATATTAAAATAAAAAACAGTTATTATAAATTGCCATAATATTTAACAATATTACTGTTTTTTTGTTGTTGTTGTTGTTGTTGTTGTATTTTTAATTAAATAAATGCAGCCTTGATGAACAGAAGAGACTTCTTTTAAAAACATAAAAAATCTTACAGATCCAAAACTTTTGACTGGTAGTGTAAATTATTTTAAGTTAAACATCACATATTGGGTTAATTTTGACAGCTTTCAGTAAGTCAATCACATGGCACTCTTTTTAACATCATCAAACAGTCCAGGAGCCAAGAGCCATCGAGGATCGAGGATGAACCAATCAAAGAACAGAGATGAAGTCGTGTGAACGAACACGAACCAATCAAATAAAAGAGATGAAGTCATATGAACGAACACGAACCAATCAAAGAACAGAGATGAAGTCATGTGAACGAACAGGAACCAATCAAAGAACAGAGATGAAGTCATGTGAACGAACACGAACCAATCAAAGAACAGAGATGAAGTCATGTGAACGAACACGAACCAATCAAAGAACAGAGATGAAGTCATGTGAACGAACAGGAACCAATCAAAGAACAGAGATGAAGTCATGTGAACGAACAAGAACCAATCAAAGAACAGAGATGAAGTCATGTGAACGAACACGAACCAATCAAAGAACAGAGATGAAGTCGTGTGAACGAACACGAACCAATCAAAGAACAGAGATGAAGTCATGTGAACGAACAGGAACCAATCAAAGAACAGAGATGAAGTCATGTGAACGAACAGGAACCAATCAAATAAAAGAGATGAAGTCATGTGAACGAACACGAACCAATCAAAGAACAGAGATGAAGTCATGTGAACGAACAGGAACCAATCAAAGAACAGAGATGAAGTCATGTGAACGAACACGAACCAATCAAAGAACAGAGATGAAGTCATGTGAACGAACAGGAACCAATCAAATAAAAGAGATGAAGTCATGTGAACGAACACGAACCAATCAAAGAACAGAGATGAAGTCATGTGAACGAACACGATGAAGTCATGTGAACAAACACGAACCAATCAAATAAAAGAGATGAAGTCGTGTGAACGAACACGAACCAATCAAATAAAAGAGATGAAGTCGTGTGAACGAACACGAACCAATCAAAGGACAGAGATGAAGTCTGTGAACGAACACGAACCAATCAAAGAACAGAGGTGAAGTCATGTGAACGAACAGGAACCAATCAAAGAACAGAGATGAAGTCATGTGAACGAACAAGAACCAATCAAAGAACAGAGATGAAGTCATGTGAACGAACACGAACCAATCAAAGAACAGAGATGAAGTCGTGTGAACGAACACGAACCAATCAAAGAACAGAGATGAAGTCATGTGAACGAACAGGAACCAATCAAAGAACAGAGATGAAGTCATGTGAACGAACAGGAACCAATCAAATAAAAGAGATGAAGTCATGTGAACGAACACGAACCAATCAAAGAACAGAGATGAAGTCATGTGAACGAACAGGAACCAATCAAAGAACAGAGATGAAGTCATGTGAACGAACACGAACCAATCAAAGAACAGAGATGAAGTCATGTGAACGAACAGGAACCAATCAAATAAAAGAGATGAAGTCATGTGAACGAACACGAACCAATCAAAGAACAGAGATGAAGTCATGTGAACGAACAGGAACCAATCAAAGAACAGAGATGAAGTCATGTGAACGAACACGAACCAATCAAAGAACAGAGATGAAGTCATGTGAACGAACACGATGAAGTCATGTGAACAAACACGAACCAATCAAATAAAAGAGATGAAGTCGTGTGAACGAACACGAACCAATCAAATAAAAGAGATGAAGTCGTGTGAACGAACACGAACCAATCAAATAAAAGAGATGAAGTCATGTGAACGAACACGAACCAATCAAAGAACAGAGATGAAGTCATGTGAACGAACAGGAACCAATCAAAGAACAGAGATGAAGTCATGTGAACGAACACGAACCAATCAAAGAACAGAGATGAAGTCATGTGAACGAACACGAACCAATCAAAGAACAGAGATGAAGTCATGTGAACGAACAGGAACCAATCAAAGAACAGAGATGAAGTCATGTGAACGAACAAGAACCAATCAAAGAACAGAGATGAAGTCATGTGAACGAACACGAACCAATCAAAGAACAGAGATGAAGTCGTGTGAACGAACACGAACCAATCAAAGAACAGAGATGAAGTCATGTGAACGAACAGGAACCAATCAAAGAACAGAGATGAAGTCATGTGAACGAACAGGAACCAATCAAATAAAAGAGATGAAGTCATGTGAACGAACACGAACCAATCAAAGAACAGAGATGAAGTCATGTGAACGAACAGGAACCAATCAAAGAACAGAGATGAAGTCATGTGAACGAACACGAACCAATCAAAGAACAGAGATGAAGTCATGTGAACGAACAGGAACCAATCAAATAAAAGAGATGAAGTCATGTGAACGAACACGAACCAATCAAAGAACAGAGATGAAGTCATGTGAACGAACACGATGAAGTCATGTGAACAAACACGAACCAATCAAATAAAAGAGATGAAGTCGTGTGAACGAACACGAACCAATCAAATAAAAGAGATGAAGTCGTGTGAACGAACACGAACCAATCAAAGGACAGAGATGAAGTCTGTGAACGAACACGAACCAATCAAAGAACAGAGGTGAAGTCATGTGAACGAACAGGAACCAATCAAAGAACAGAGATGAAGTCATGTGAACGAACAAGAACCAATCAAAGAACAGAGATGAAGTCATGTGAACGAACACGAACCAATCAAAGAACAGAGATGAAGTCGTGTGAACGAACACGAACCAATCAAAGAACAGAGATGAAGTCATGTGAACGAACAGGAACCAATCAAAGAACAGAGATGAAGTCATGTGAACGAACAGGAACCAATCAAATAAAAGAGATGAAGTCATGTGAACGAACACGAACCAATCAAAGAACAGAGATGAAGTCATGTGAACGAACAGGAACCAATCAAAGAACAGAGATGAAGTCATGTGAACGAACACGAACCAATCAAAGAACAGAGATGAAGTCATGTGAACGAACAGGAACCAATCAAATAAAAGAGATGAAGTCATGTGAACGAACACGAACCAATCAAAGAACAGAGATGAAGTCATGTGAACGAACAGGAACCAATCAAAGAACAGAGATGAAGTCATGTGAACGAACACGAACCAATCAAAGAACAGAGATGAAGTCATGTGAACGAACACGATGAAGTCATGTGAACAAACACGAACCAATCAAATAAAAGAGATGAAGTCGTGTGAACGAACACGAACCAATCAAATAAAAGAGATGAAGTCGTGTGAACGAACACGAACCAATCAAAGGACAGAGATGAAGTCTGTGAACGAACACGAACCAATCAAAGAACAGAGATGAAGTCGTGTGAACGACCACGAACCAATCAAAGAACAGAGATGAAGTCATGTGAACGAACACGAACCAATCAAAGAACAGAGATGAAGTCATGTGAACGAACACGATAAAGTCATGTGAACGACCACGAACCAATCAAAGAACAGAGATGAAATCGTGTGAACGAACACGAACCAATCAAAGAACAGAGATGAAATCGTGTGAACGACCACGAACCAATCAAAGAACAGAGATGAAATCGTGTGAACGAACACGAACCAATCAAAGAACAGAGATGAAGTCGTGTGAACGAACACGAACCAATCAAATAAAAGAGATGAAATCGTGTGAACGAACACGAACCAATCAAAGAACAGAGATGAAATCGTGTGAACGACCACGAACCAATCAAAGAACAGAGATGAAGTCATGTGAACGACCAGGAACCAATCAAAGAACAGAGGTGAAGTCATGTGAACGACCACGAACCAATCAAAGAACAGAGATGAAGTCATGTGAACGAACACGATGAAGTCATGTGAACGACCACGAACCAATCAAAGAACAGAGGTGAAGTCATGTGAACGAACACGAACCAATCAAAGAACAGAGATGAAGTCATGTGAACGAACACAAACCAATCAAAGAACAGAGATGAAGTCATGTGAACGAACACGATGAAGTCATGTGAACAAACACGAACCAATCAAATAAAAGAGATGAAATCGTGTGAACGACCACGAACCAATCAAAGAACAGAGATGAAGTCATGTGAACGAACACAAACCAATCAAAGGACAGAGATGAAGTCGTGTGAACGAACACGAACCAATCAAAGAACAGAGATGAAGTCATGTGAACGAACACAAACCAATCAAAGAACAGAGATGAAGTCATGTGAACGAACACAAACCAATCAAAGGACAGAGATGAAGTCATGTGAACGAACAGGAACCAATCAAAGAACAGAGATGAAATCGTGTGAACGACCACGAACCAATCAAGCAAAAGAGATGAAATCGTGTGAACGACCACGAACCAATCAAAGAACAGAGGTGAAGTCATGTGAACGAACAGGAACCAATCAAAGAACAGAGATGAAGTCATGTGAACGAACACGATGAAGTCATGTGAACAAACACGAACCAATCAAATAAAAGAGATGAAATCGTGTGAACGACCACGAACCAATCAAAGAACAGAGATGAAGTCATGTGAACGAACACAAACCAATCAAAGGACAGAGATGAAGTCGTGTGAACGAACACGAACCAATCAAAGAACAGAGATGAAGTCATGTGAACGAACACAAACCAATCAAAGAACAGAGATGAAGTCATGTGAACGAACACGAACCAATCAAAGAACAGAGATGAAGTCATGTGAACGAACAGGAACCAATCAAAGAACAGAGATGAAATCGTGTGAACGACCACGAACCAATCAAACAAAAGAGATGAAATCGTGTGAACGACCACGAACCAATCAAAGAACAGAGGTGAAGTCATGTGAACGAACAGGAACCAATCAAAGAACAGAGATGAAGTCATGTGAACGAACAGGAACCAATCAAAGAACAGAGATGAAATCGTGTGAACGACCACGAACCAATCAAACAAAAGAGATGAAGTCATGTGAACGAACACAAACCAATCAAAGGACAGAGATGAAGTCGTGTGAACGAACACGAACCAATCAAAGAACAGAGATGAAGTCATGTGAACGAACAGGAACCAATCAAAGAACAGAGATGAAATCGTGTGAACAAACACGAACCAATCAAACAAAAGAGATGAAATCGTGTGAACGACCACAAACCAATCAAAGAATAGAGGTGAAGTCATGTGAACGAACAGGAACCAATCAAAGAACAGAGATGAAGTCGTGTGAACGAACACGAACCAATCAAAGAACAGAGATGAAGTCGTGTGTACGAACACAAACCGATCAAAGAACAGAGATGAAGTCATGTGAATGAACACGATGAAGTCATGTGAACAAACATGAACCAATCAAATAAAAGAGATGAAATCGTGTGAACGACCACGAACCAATCAAAGAACAGAGATGAAGTCATGTGAACGACCAGGAACCAATCAAAGAACAGAGGTGAAGTCATGTGAACGACCACGAACCAATCAAAGAACAGAGATGAAGTCATGTGAACGAACACAAACCAATCAAAGAACAGAGATGAAGTCATGTGAACGAACACGATGAAGTCATGTGAACAAACACGAACCAATCAAATAAAAGAGATGAAATCGTGTGAACGACCACGAACCAATCAAAGAACAGAGATGAAGTCGTGTGAACGAACAGGAACCAATCAAAGAACAGAGGTGAAGTCATGTGAACGACCACGAACCAATCAAAGAACAGAGATGAAATTGTGTGAACGAACAGGAACCAATCAAAGAACAGAGATGAAGTCATGTGAACGAACACGAACCAATCAAAGAACAGAGATGAAGTCATGTGAACGAACACAAACCGATCAAAGAACAGAGATGAAGTCATGTGAACGAACACGATGAAGCCATGTGAACAAACACGAACCAATCAAATAAAAGAGATGAAATCGTGTGAACGACCACGAACCAATCAAAGAACAGAGATGAAGTCATGTGAACGACCAGGAACCAATCAAAGAACAGAGGTGAAGTCATGTGAACGACCACGAACCAATCAAAGAACAGAGATGAAGTCGTGTGAACGAACACAAACCAATCAAAGGACAGAGATGAAGTCATGTGAACGACCACGAACCAATCAAAGAACAGAGATGAAGTCATGTGAACGAACACGAACCAATCAAAGAACAGAGATGAAGTCATGTGAACGAACACAAACCAATCAAAGAACAGAGATGAAGTCGTGTGAACAAACACGAACCAATCAAAGAACAGAGATGAAGTCATGTGAACGAACACGAACCAATCAAAGAACAGAGATGAAGTCATGTGAACGAACACAAACCAATCAAAGAACAGAGATGAAGTCATGTGAACGAACAGGAACCAATCAAATAAAAGAGATGAAATCGTGTGAACGACCACGAACCAATCAAAGAACAGAGATGAAGTCATGTGAACGAACACAAACCAATCAAAGGACAGAGATGAAGTCGTGAACGACCACGAACCAATCAAAGAACAGAGATGAAGTCATGTGAACGAACACGAACCAATCAAAGAACAGAGATGAAGTCATGTGAACAAACACGAACCAATCAAATAAAAGAGATGAAATCGTGTGAACGACCACAAACCAATCAAAGAACAGAGATGAAGTCATGTGAACGAACACGAACCAATCAAAGAACAGAGATGAAGTCATGTGAACGAACACGATGAAGTCATGTGAACAAACACGAACCAATCAAATAAAAGAGATGAAATCGTGTGAACGAACACAAACCAATCAAAGGACAGAGATGAAGTCGTGTGAACGAACACGAACCAATCAAATAAAAGAGATGAAATCGTGTGAACGAACACAAACCAATCAAAGGACAGAGATGAAGTCATGTGAACGACCACGAACCAATCAAAGAACAGAGATGAAGTCATGTGAACGAACACAAACCAATCAAAGGACAGAGATGAAGTCATGTGAACGAACACAAACCGATCAAAGAACAGAGATGAAGTCGTGTGAACGAACACAAACCAATCAAAGAACAGAGGTGAAGTCATGTGAACGACCACGAACCAATCAAAGAACAGAGATGAAATCGTGTGAACGACCACGAACCAATCAAAGAACAGAGATGAAATTGTGTGAACGAACAGGAACCAATCAAAGAACAGAGGTGAAGTCATGTGAACGACCATGAACCAATCAAAGAACAGAGATGAAGTCATGTGAACGAACACAAACCAATCAAAGAACAGAGGTGAAGTCATGTGAACGACCACGAACCAATCAAAGGACAGAGATGAAGTCATGTGAACGAACACAAACCGATCAAAGAACAGAGATGAAGTCATGTGAACGAACACAAACCAATCAAAGAACAGAGATGAAGTCATGTGAACGAACACAAACCGATCAAAGAACAGAGATGAAGTCGTGTGAACGAACACAAACCAATCAAAGAACAGAGGTGAAGTCATGTGAACGACCACGAACCAATCAAAGAACAGAGATGAAATCGTGTGAACGACCACGAACCAATCAAAGAACAGAGATGAAATTGTGTGAACGAACAGGAACCAATCAAAGAACAGAGGTGAAGTCATGTGAACGACCATGAACCAATCAAAGAACAGAGATGAAGTCGTGTGAACGAACAGGAACCAATCAAAGAACAGAGGTGAAGTCATGTGAACGACCACGAACCAATCAAAGAACAGAGATGAAATCGTGTGAACGACCACGAACCAATCAAAGAACAGAGATGAAATTGTGTGAACGAACAGGAACCAATCAAAGAACAGAGGTGAAGTCATGTGAACGACCATGAACCAATCAAAGAACAGAGATGAAGTCGTGTGAACGAACAGGAACCAATCAAAGAACAGAGGTGAAGTCATGTGAACGACCACGAACCGATCAAAGAACAGAGATGAAGTCATGTGAACGAACACAAACCAATCAAAGAACAGAGATGAAATTGTGTGAACGAACAGGAACCAATCAAAGAACAGAGATGAAGTCGTGTGAACGACCACGAACCAATCAAAGAACAGAGATGAAATTGTGTGAACGAACAGGAACCAATCAAAGAACAGAGGTGAAGTCATGTGAACGACCATGAACCAATCAAAGAACAGAGATGAAGTCGTGTGAACGAACAGGAACCAATCAAAGAACAGAGGTGAAGTCATGTGAACGACCACGAACCGATCAAAGAACAGAGATGAAGTCATGTGAACGAACACAAACCAATCAAAGAACAGAGGTGAAGTCATGTGAACGACCATGAACCAATCAAAGAACAGAGATGAAGTCATGTGAACGAACACAAACCAATCAAAGAACAGAGGTGAAGTCATGTGAACGAACACGAACCAATCACATAAAAGAGATGAAATCGTGTGAACGACCACGAACCAATCAAAGAACAGAGATGAAGTCATGTGAACGAACATGCTTTAATCCCGTCAGTGTGTGTGTGTGTGTGCTGTTGTGAGGTTCAGAAAACAGAAGCTCTGAGAGCCTGATGATGATGATGATGATGATGATGTGTCTTTGGCAGGAGAGGAAGATGTCTGGCCTCAAATCCAACTAAAATGCCTACAGTGAGAGGGAGGGTGAACCATAAACTAACAATTTCCTGAAAACACACTTTCTTTAAATCCCCCTAAGCTTTAAACCACAGAATGTGCTCAACCCAGACACACACACACACACACACGCACGCACACACATACACACACACACACACACACACACACACACACACACACACACACACACACACACACACACACACACACACACACACACACACACACACACACACACACACACGCACATTTTTGACAGGCTTCCACTTCTTCACACAAAGCAGAGAGTACTTGAGCTTCAGGCTACTCACATTTAAACACACAACAACAAAACACAACAGTGTGCTGCCAACAAACATCCATACACAAATGCGTACATACATACATTTATTTCAACAAATAAATAAATAAATGAAATGTAAAAAATAAAAAATAAACTGTAACATACAAACATGAATGAATGAACGAACGAAAGTGTTGTCTACGGCGTTCACTAGTTAGGGGCCGTCGACTGCGGTGGTTTAAAGTGTTGTCTACGGCGTTCACTAGTTAGGGGCCGTTGACTGCGGTGGTTTAAAGTGTTGTCTACGGCGTTCACTAGTTAGGGGCCGTCGACTGCGGTGACTTAAAGTGTTGTCTACGGCGTTCACTAGTTAGGGGCCGTCGACTGCGGTGGCTTAAAGTGTTGTCTACGGCGTTCACTAGTTAGGGGCTGTCGACTGCGGTGGCTTAAAGTGTTGTCTACGGCGTTCACTAGTTAGGGGCTGTCGACTGCGGTGGCTTAAAGTGTTGTCTACGGCGTTCACTAGTTAGGGGCTGTCGACTGCGGTGGCTTAAAGTGTTGTCTACGGCGTTCACTAGTTAGGGGCCGTTGACTGCGGTGGCTTAAAGTGTTGTCTACGGCGTTCACTAGTTAGGGGCCGTCGACTGCGGTGGCTTAAAGTGTTGTCTACGGCGTTCACTAGTTAGGGGCTGTCGACTGCGGTGGCTTAAAGTGTTGTCTACGGCGTTCACTAGTTAGGGGCTGTCGACTGCGGTGGCTTAAAGTGTTGTCTACGGCGTTCACTAGTTAGGGGCCGTTGACTGCGATGGCTTAAAGTGCTGTCTACGGCATTCACTAGTTAGGGGCCGTCGACTGCGGTGGCTTAAAGTGTTGTCTACGGCGTTCACTAGTTAGGGGCCGTTGACTGCGGTGGCTTAAAGTGTTGTCTACGGCGTTCACTAGTTAGGGGCTGTCGACTGCGGTGGCTTAAAGTGTTGTCTACGGCATTCACTAGTTAGGGGCCGTTGACTGCGATGGCTTAAAGTGTTGTCTACAGCGTTCACTAGTTAGGGGCTGTTGACTGCGATGGCTTAAAGTGTTTTCTACCGCGTTCACTAGTTAGGGGCCATTGACTGCGGTGGCTTAAAGTGCTGTCTACGGCGTTCACTAGTTAGGGGCCGTTGACTGCGGTGGCTTAAAGTGCTGTCTACGGCGTTCACTAGTTAGGGGCCGTCGACTGCGGTGGCTTAAAGTGCTGTCTACGGCGTTCACTAGTTAGGGGCCGTCGACTGCGGTGGCTTAAAGTGTTGTCTACAGCGTTCACTAGTTAGGGGCCGTCGACTGCGGTGGCTTAAAGTGCTGTCTACGCCGTTCACTAATTAGGGGCCATTGACTGCGGTGGCTTAAAGTGCTGTCTACGCCGTTCACTAATTAGGGGCCGTCGACTGCGGTGGCTTAAAGTGTTGTCTACAGCGTTCACTAGTTAGGGGCCGTCGACTGCGGTGGCTTAAAGTGTTGTCTACAGCGTTCACTAGTTAGGGGCCGTCGACTGCGGTGGCTTAAAGTGCTGTCTACGCCGTTCACTAATTAGGGGCCGTCGACTGCGGTGGCTTAAAGTGCTGTCTACGGCGTTCACTAGTTAGGGGCCGACGACTGCAGGACGCTCCACTGCTCAGCTCTCCTTTAATGGGAACTGGAGGTAATCCGAAGTGCATGAAGGGTCAGGCGGTTAAACAGAGCAGATCTCACTGTAATCTCTGTCCTGTGTGTGTGTGTGTGTGTGTGTGTGTGTGTGTGTGTGTGTGCAGGTTAAACTGCTACACCGGCTAAAACACTGATTTCTTCTTGATGTTCCTCGTGTGGGTCGTGAGCGCGCAGAGTTTCCACACATCAGTGTTTGGGAAAGGCTGGATATATCCGGTGACTTTAGCGTTAGGGGTCAGTTTGACGTTTCCATGTAATTCACCAAAAACGTTGAAACACAGCAGATAAGCCTCTTTATTGTGGCTGCATGTTCAAAGACTGAAATATGAAATACATAAGACTCAAAGGTTTACTCGACTCTGAGAAAGGATGTTTTTTAATAATATTTTGAGTTAGATTGGATTATGTTGAGTCTGTAGCTGATACTAAACATGACAATATGTGGGTCAAATTGACCTCTAACAGAAACACAACAGAAGCGCATCATTGGCATTTTTCAGTCTCTGATAAACTACCGGTACAATAGATTTTGGTAACACTTTATTTTACAGTGTCCTTGTTACATGTGCTTACCATAGTAATAACAGTAAATCATGCATAATTACATGCAACTAACCCTCAACCAAACCCTAACCCTATAGTAAGTGCATGTAGTTCATTAATATTACTCAGCACTTCAATAGTAACACTGACACATAAAGTGCAACCCAGATGTTCATGACTCTAGCATGACCACAGTGAGTGAGTTTCCCAACACACGCGTGTTCTGAGGGATTATTCCTGATTTAAACGCAGAACCGACAGCTGAGCGCTCTCTGACATCTCAATACTGAATGATGGAGTTCATGCAAGAAAGGTCACGTCCCGCTAGGTAATCTTAGCTAATGGAAACGCTTCAGGCTCGGTGAATCAATAATCTTCCAGGAAAGGCTGTCTCCCGGAGCGGAGGATCCTACCGAGAACACAGGAGACTTTCCAGCGCTCCGCTAATAAACGACTGTGAGCTAATGGTCATACGCTCATGACCTCATGTTGTTTAGCACACTGAAAGGCAAAGGTGTATTGAACAGAAGTCATGATTGCTGGACACAGCGTTGACCCGGTGACCCTGTGACCTCTGACCTCTCGCCTGATCCTGGTCATTCCCGAGCGCACCTGGAGCTTTACTAATCTGATTTAATCTCAGTCGCCTCTAAGACTCTTCAGGACCAATGGATTGAGCTGTCAGTCACAGCAGATCCGAATCACTGAAGCGCATTTAGGGCCAGATTTACTAAATTAGCGTAAGAGCGTAAATTAAAGAACAGACGCAGTCGGATCATTCCACCGGATCATTCCACGATGACCAACACAATCTTCCGGGAGCAGCGCAGACTAGCGTCTGGTTTACAGGGCTGGTTGATCATGATTTCACTTTTTTAACTTTAGTTAGTAATGTTGCTACAAACACAAATGTTAAACAAACACACACAAGCTCTTGAAGCTCCGCCCCCTGTGCAGGGAGCAGCGGCTCATTTGCATTTAAAGGGACACACACAAACGGCGTGTTTTTGCTCGCCCTCAAAAAGTGACAATTTTAACATGCTACAATAATATCTGTGGGGTATTTTGAGCTGAAACTTCACACACACACACACACACACACACACACACACACACACACACACACTCTGGGGACATCAGAGACTTATTTTACATATTGGAAAAATGGCATTATACCACCGCTTTAAGACGTGCTTTTTTGGGCGGTTAATAATGGCGTAAATCCCAGTAAAATGACGAGCGCAAACCTTAGTAAAACACCTTGCATGAGTGATTCATTTAAATACTCTCATAAATACTGCGTCTGAAAGGGAAACTCCTACAAATGCATATGCAATAATATCAGCCGCATAAATAACCCTGTCCTCGCCTTCTAATGTTTCACTGCGTGTCTTCAGTAAATCCTGACTGTAGTGTAACGCGTAAAGAGGGTTCGCGCTGGAGAAACTGAACTGTTATTTTCTATATAGCAACTCAATCACAACTCATTCCCAGATACAGAGTACTGAACAAAAATAAATCAATAAAAAATACATGTATGGATGTATATTCACACTACCATTCAAAAAAACTTTTTTAATTAATAGAAATTAATACTTTTATTCATTAAGGACGCACTAAACTGATCAAAAGTGAAAGACATTTAATGTTTCTATTTCAAATAAATTCTGTTATTTTGAACTTTATATTCATTAAATAATCCTGAAAAAGAATATTCTGAAAAAAATGTAACTATTTTCAACACTGATAATAATCATAAATGTTTATTGATGATTAAATCCTCATATTAGAGTGATTTCTGAAGGATCATGTGACACTGAAGACTGGAGTAATGATGCTGAAATTCAGCTTTGATCACAGGAATAAATTACACTTTACTGTATATTCACATAGAAAACAGATGATTTACACTGGAATAATATTACACTGTTTTACTGTATTTATGATCAAATAAACACAGCCTTGCTGAGCAGAAGAGACTCTTTCAGAAACAATCTGACCGACCCCAAGCTTTTGAACAGTAGTGAGTATGTGAGGTTTGTCGGCTGTTAGGCCTATATATATATATCAAAATAAGTTTATTTGTTTGAGTCATTTTCATTCCTAATAATTATGTTCCCTCTTGCGTCCATCTTGGCGGAGCCACTCGAGCGAGATGAACCCAATCCGATAACACACAATACGGCATCCGATACCTTGTGAACGGAAGCTCCCTTTGTCCTGCAGCAAAGCATTCTGGGAGGTTTTGTGTTGGAAAACGTCATGTGGAGGACGAGGGCCAAGAGCGTCTGACAAGAAACATTTGTTTGTGGTTTGGCCGGCGAGCTTGAGTGAGTCGAGCGGATCCTCCGTTCGTCTGGTTACAGGATCTGTTGTGTTCCAGATGATGGAGAACTGAGAGCGGACCAAAGCCAAAACTGAGACATGACTTATTTAAAAATGCCTCGGCACGGACATCTGAACGCTTTCAGGATCACAGATCCGCAGACACAACGTTCCCTTTCATGTGAAGGAGAGTAAAAACGGTGTAAACTGCGGTAAACTATTCCTTAGAGACCCAGCGAACAGGGATATGAACTAACATTCTTCCAGGAACATTGATAGAACGTTCGTTCAAAGTCATCAGCTCTCTAATAATGTTCTCAAAACTTTGTTTACACATTCATGTTCATGATTGTATTTCTGAAACATTTTAGTTGTACTTTTTTCACACTTTTTAAACATTAGGCCGACTATAATAATATTATATATTTATTATATGATGTTCGAAAAATAACGTGTGAATCTGTTTGTATAGTTAGTTGAGTCTGTGATGTATGTTTCTGACACAGCCGAAACCTGTAATAAAATGTTGATCTTTTTTTATTTTTTATAAATAATGTTTGAATAACCAAGAAGAAAAGTTTTAAAAAAGGACCTTAAAACCATTCATTACTTAATGGGAACGTAATCAACACATTTGTGTGAAGCGTGTGAACATAAACACAGCTTTAGTGAGATCATCTCACGTTCACAAACACACACACACACACACACACACACACACACACACACACACACACACACACTCCAGACGCGCTCAGTGTTTCAGCAGATGCTGGGAATGGGAATGGGAATGCATGGAGTGGGAGGGAAGTTTGACACATCTGTCTTTAATAAGCGGCGAGCGACGCCCCATCAGATGTATGATGGAAATATGTGTATTTAATGTGCATTTTTATTTTTAGAATGATATTTTGTAAAGTAATGAACAATGCTTTATTTATTGCTAAGGAAAATGCTATTTGCATAAAAAGAAATGGGCTCTTTGCAAACTAAATATTTCACATTTTATAAATAAATTCAAATTATAGCAACATAAACTGTTAGGAACTTGTTAAAGTCGGCATGAAACGACCATCTTCTCTCCTCTATTGTTCTGTATATCGAGTGAAACGCTTCAGGAACAAGAACAAATGTGGGCGGGGCTTGATTGTGTCTGTGGGGAGTTGATTCGGATGGTTGTGGTTTGCTATTGGCTGATCTCCTGTGAGTGACAGGTTGCCCCGCCCACATCATCAGAGAAGAGATGCAGCAAGAGGAACTTATTCTGATTCAACATTATTAAAACTATAATGATGTGCACCCATAAATCATTTACAATAAACACTACAATATTCCCCCCCAAAAATGCTGACTTTAAAATGTAATGCCTCTTGTTCTTGTGGAACTGAGTTTAACAGATCACATGCTTGCTCGTGCACAGCTCTGCTGATTATAATTGTGTGGTTTAGTTTATAACTTCAACGCTCTCATTATAATCACCCAGACTGACTTCGCTGATTATAATGGAGGACGTGTGTTTGTCTCGCACTCAGTTTCTTCTCTTCTTTTTCCCAGTATTTTTGTCTCTGTGTTGATAAATGTGTTCCATCACTCTCTCTCTCTGTTATTATAACAAAGGCAAAGGAGAGAGAGAGTGTGTGTGTGTGTGTGTGTGTGTGTGAGAGAGAGATGAAACCATGTCAGTTACGCAACATGTTCCTCATGCTCTGCTTTTTTTTTATGTCTGGGAAGAAAAAAAATGCAATTACCGTGTGAGTCCTTGAGGCCTCGTCTCTCGACCAATCAGAGCACAGGAAAACCACCATGACAACGGGTTGCTAAGGAGAATCTCCTGACAGGAGAAAGGAGAAGATGAGCGACTCTTTCTCTTCATCAATGAAGAAAACTGAGAGATGCAACAATTACATTAATATTCCGTATTTCAGGCCTGAATTATTCAATCAAAAGCACAAAGGAAAACTCATTAAATCATTAATATTTACTTTAAAAAAACAATCACTCCCACTCTTTTTTTCACAAGTCATTTAGAAATATGTTGTCATAAATGAAAAACAAAATTACAACTAATTCTTAATTATAAAACGTTAGCAAAACGTTACTTTAAGCTTTGCTGATGCAACAAAAACAAGTCAATCGGTTAAAACACTCTCTCTCACACACACACACACACACACACACACACTCTCTCTCTCTCTCTCTCTGTGTGTGTGTGTGTGTCGCTACAGAAAAGTCTTTGTTTTTGCTTGTTATGTTTTCGCTAGCACCTCATCCTAGTTCAGGACCACCCGTGAACCCAGAGTCTGTAAGCAGCAGCTCTCAGACGGGTGTGTGTGTGTGTGTGTGTGTGTGTGTGTGTGTAAGCAGCAGCTCTCAGACGGGCTTTATGGATTATAACAGTCTCCTTCAGGTGAGACGTGATTATCAACAGATGGAGCCGTTTCCTGAAGGACACTCAGCAAACTGTGCGTGTGTGTGTGTGTGTGAGTGAGTGAGTGTGTGTGTGTGTGTGTATGAGTGAGTGTGTGTGTGTGAGTGTGTGTGACTATAATTATTGTGTTAATAATGTTGAATCAGAATAAGTTCCTCTTGCAGCATCTCTTCTCTTCTCTGATGACGAGGGCGGAGCTATAACCTGTCACTCACAGGAGATCAGCCAATAGCAAACCACAACCATCCAATCAACTCCCCACAGACACAATCAAGCCCCGCCCACATTTGTTATTGTTCCTGAAGCGTTTCACTCTGATATACGGCACTATAGAGGAGAAAAGATGAGTGAAACTTCTGTTTCATGTCAGCTTGAGTTATGAAAGAGCAATGTAAGAGTGATATAATTTTCCTCTGGGATATTTAATGATAAATCGTATGAAAACAAACCCAACAGTCTTTCAGAAGTGCAGATATATTTGCAGTGGTGTGTAAATGTTATTACAGTGTACAGTCAAACCAAATATTATTCCGACACTTTGAGCTGATCATGTTTTGCTGAAGTGTTTTTTCTTTAATTGCTAGGATTTTGTACAGAAATTATCATTTTCTAAACTATAGCGATTAAACTGTGATGATGTGAGGAATGTTGAAGGTGTCTGAGTAAATGTGTGTTTGACTGTATAAGGAATGACACATGCAAGTTTCCTCCGATATAAACGTCGTCCAAATCCAGGTTTGTTGTTCTTCAGGATTGAGTCTCAGTGTTCTCCTGATCTCGACGAGCTCCAGCCAAACCTGTGATTACTGGAGGAACTTCTGCCAACTCCTCATCCGGAAACCTCGGAATATCTTTCCCACTCAACTCTATTTGTGCCCAACACAACAAAACAACATCTCTGGAGGACCAGCTGGACCAGTGCCGTGTGTCTCAGACGCTCAGTGGTGATCACTGACCGACGCTCATGCCACACACACATGGAAAACATCTGCGCAACACACACACATATATATATATCAAAGGGAAACGTTATTTTCAACATTTCAAACCTCGGGCTGGTTCTGTACTCGCCTATAAAGAACGTCGAGCGGTTTGGAGAAGTGGTTGGGTAATTTAGATGCCGTAAGTGATGTGCTTCTGGTGAATGGAAACAGATGAAATACCGCGGTAACACATAGTTCTCATAGCAGCGCTGGATGTTAAAGTTGTTTTCTTGTATTTTCTTCCCTTTTGTGACGTAAGGATGCGTCCAAAGCCTAAATCCGGATTCGGAAAGGCACGGAAAATGAATAACAAATTCTACGGAGCCTCTAAAGGGACATGGTTAGGTTTAGTCGGTTACATTACATCAGATTCCACGTATCACATCAAGATAGTGAGGAGGAGATGTGGGCGGGGCTTGATTGTGTCTGTGGGGAGTTGATTGGCTGGTTGGATGGTTGTGGTTTGCTATTGGCTGATCTCATGTGAGTGACAGGTTATAGCCCCGCCCACATCATCAGAGAAGAGTTGCTGCAAGAGGAGCTTATTCTGATTCAACATTATTAACACAATAATGATGATATGCACCTATAAATCATTTTAGAATAAACACTAAATAATGCCATTTTTGTTTTAATGCCAACTTTAAAATGTTGCGTTCTGTTCAGATCGAAAAGTTGGAGCTTCCTACCAGAAAAAGCGCAATAGACGTTGCAAACTTTCATCGACGGTTTTCCCACTATAAACATTTGAAGAAAGATTGCAAACCTCAGCAAATAATGTCAAAAGCATCATATCACTTTTGTAGAATGGAAAGATTGAATGGAAAGATTGAATGGAAAGATTGAATGGAAAGATTGAATGGAAAGATTGGATGGAATGGAATGCAAATAAAGGACCTTTGGTTGCACTTTATTTTAAGGTGTCATTGTTATAGTATAATTATATATTTAAGTATAGTAATTAACAACATGTAGCTAGGGTTAGGGTAGGGTTGAGGGTTAGTTGCATGTAATTATGCATAATTTATTTACTCTTATAACTATGGTAAGTACATGAAACATGTGTAACAAGGACACTGTAAAATAAAGTGTTACCGAACCTTTATTTTTTAAGAGTGTATCAAGGAGGAATATTTGAACATCTGACTTGAATGGAACGCAGCAGAAGTTCTGATCAACCAATCATATCAGCCGGACAGAGGGGCGTGTCCTCATTCGGCTGCTCTGATTGGTTCAGTCACATGGAGCATCTCATGAGGTCGTGAGTTGCTGTGGTGATGTTGAGTGAGAGAGAACAGGGCTCTCTTTGAAAGACCCGTGTGTGTGTGTGTGTGTGTGTGTGTGTGTTTACATTGCCTGGCTGCCATCAACCCACAGAGCGGATCTCGGAAAATTACTGGCTTACGGCTTTATAAACACACCGACCAACTGTGACCTCGAACAAACACACTGTACAGTACAAGAACTTAATGAATCTATTTTAGGGAATCGAGGCCCAGACACACAAATACACACCAGAAATCTCCCAAACCCCCAGAAACCACAGCAGCTCCGACGATGAAGAGTCAAAACTGCGAAGGTGAATGCTGTGATGATGCACGTGTGTCTAGCTTTTAGGTTTAGGAGTTCATGATTCAGGATGTCAAGTCAAGTCAAGTCATCTTCATTTATATAGCGCTTTTAACAATGTAGATTGTTTCAAAGCAGATTTACAGAGACAAACGTATAATTTAAGGTAACAGAGATTGTTTTGGCTTTAGCGGTTCTTTAATGAAGTTATTTTCCATCTAAAGTTAGTTTTGATTGATTCGCTTCCGTCGCAACGATCATTTGTTATTAAATTAGGGGCCGCTAAGACGACACCATTCTCTCTACACAGACTTTAAACGCGAGCCTGTGAGAAACGCTGATGGCGTTCACATGCGCATTAAGAGCTGGCTCTATAGTTATGTGCGTTTGAATATATGAGCGCAGGTTTGGAATTCCCTACAGACCAAGCCTAAACAAAGTACTGGTCTTTCCTTATAAATTTGATACAGACTTTTATTTTATTTTGTCACTTCGGGGTAGATACGCGAAACGAATTTCCCGACAACGCTTTATCTGTAGAGTGGGAAAGGGATCCTCCATAGGGAGAGACTAGTTGGCACTTCAGCACTGCGTTGTCATCGGGTCCAGGCGAAGGTCCTTCATCAGATCTGGATACGGCCTGGATCCGGCAGGCTGCAGGAAAACCTCGGGATAAACACAGACACTAAAATTAGCGTAGATGCCATTCTTATGATGTAACAAGTACATCAGGATTTATGGGAAGTGTTCCCGGTTCCAGCTGACCTAATCTATGCAGCCTAACATTAAATTATAGAAGTCTATAAAGTATTATGTGAAAGCTAGGTCAAAGAGATGTGTCTTTAATCTGGCTTTGAACTGACAGTGTGTGTGCTTCCCGGACAATGTTAGGAAGACTGTTCCAGAGTTCTGGTGCTAAATAGGAGAAGGATCTGCCGCCAGCAGTCGATTTAGATATTCTAGGTATTATCAACTGGCCAGAATTTTGAGATCGCAATAGACGTGACGGACTATAATGCGTTAAGAGCTCGCTCAAGCACTGCGGAGCTAAACCATTTAGTGCTTTGTAAGTGATCAGCAATATTTAAAAATGTATGTGATGTTTAATAGGGAGCCAGTGCAGTGTTGACAGAACCGGGCTAATATGGTCATACTTCCTGGTTCTGGTAAGAACTCGAGCTGCTGCGTTTTGGACCAGCTGTAGTTTGTTTATTAAGCGTGCAGGGCAACCACCCAGTAGATCATTACAGTAATCTAGCCTTGAGGTCATGAACACTAGAACTAACTGTTCCGCATTTGTCATTGACAGCATATGACGTAATTTAGATATATTTTTAAGATGGAAAAATGCGGTTTTACAGATACTAGACACGTGACTTTCAAATGAAAGATTGGTATCAAAGAGCACACCCACACACACACACACACACACCCAGGTTCCTAACCGACGACGAAGACTTAACAGAGCAGCCATCAAGTGAAGTTTTTTTGTCCAATAATTAGAATCTCTGTTTTTTCAGAATTTAGTAGTAGGAAATTACTAGTCATCCAATTTTTTATATCAGCTGCATTCCATTAATTTAGTGAATTGGTAA